>CM017567.1:10184956-10505927 GCA_007844125.1 Sinonovacula constricta | reverse complement strand
TCTCACCTTTTAATAACTATCATTTAAAATTATTAGCTTAATAAGAGTTAATTCTAATGGAACTGATGCCAATTAACAAGTAGGAATTAAGGCTTGGTGTTAATGCATTGCACTCTCAGCCTGCTAAGCATGAATTGATTAGGGTTTGGTAGCTAGTGTAGATCCTGATCAATCAGAGCTGTTGAAAGGAAATCCACATGGTTTGCTACTCTTTGTATCAATACAAAATATCACTTATGCATTTAACTGTTGGTAAAGATGAAGAATTAGATATTGCATAGTAACAAATGTAGCATGATGCGGGTTCAGTTTTCTGTTAGTGGCAAGTTTTTGATCTAATTAATTCTGTTTTGTTAGGTTTGCAAATGCAACAATGTGTTAAAAAGGCATTTCTACAATGTTTCACTTGTTTTTAGATTTTTCATGTGGGACTGTTTTAGAAGACTGTCACTGTTAAATTCAATTATAATCTTTTGATCAGATAATGTGATGTTCAAAAATCTCATTATTCTGTTCTAAAATTTATGGATTAATGGCAAATAGGAGTGTTACTTTCTATAAATTTGATAAGTACGTTTTAATGCTTCTTATTTCAGTTTAAACATGAAAGGCATTTTCACTTCTTTTAATTATTTTTTGTTAAAATAAAAAATGCTTCTGAAATTCTTTCCTATTAGTTACATTAAAAATTCTAGTGCTTTGTTGATTCTGAATTTCCTTTATTTTATACCTTGTCAGCCTAACATTTAAAATAGATGTCTACATTTCTTTTTCTTATGAATAATATTTTTGGAAAGTAAATAAAATGAAAAAAAAAATAATTTTCTTCAACATAATTATCTGTGTTCATAAGCCAGCACCTTTATCTTGCTTAAACAAGAATTACACCCATGTATGAGATAATTATTTTGTTGTTTTTTATTGTCACAAGTCAACAACCATACACATCATGTATGTATTTACATTTCACTGAAGTAATTCTACATTGTGATTGGTGAATACAGGTCAGGTGATGCTGGGTATATTTCTGTACAACCGCTTACTCCTCACACCAGCTACATTTCACTATGCTACAGAATCCACTGCCATCTTAAAGTAGAGATCATGTTTTTTGTACATCTATATTGGAGTCATGTAAAAAATGTTCCATACGATCCAAACGTAATAAAATCCACTCATTTGTTTATTGAAATATTCCTAAGACTTCATTGTTAAAGTAAAACTATAGTATGGTATATTACAAAACTGTTAGTTATATTAAAGCATTATCAACACATTTACATCTTGTTCAGCAAGCCTAATGTCATCTTTCTTCTTGGCTGCAGAGGTTACTGTGATCTGGACATTGCATTTACCGCCTGTAATGTTCACTACATCTTACTGTTATATGATAGTAATGGTGCATTAAATTGACCAAGTAGTTTCACCATTGTTATTCAATGACAGTTTATATGTAAGTTGTATTTAAAGGAAAAATGTTAAAATTACAAATTTTTAGGTTTTTCACATTATTTTGTGTTTACTATAAGAACTCTCTTATCTTTTTGCTTGAGTTTAAGAAATCTCAGCTTATGTTTTTGCCTAACTGAAATAAGTCATATCTTTTCAAATCACCATTAGATATTGTTGTTCAGTTTGTATGATCTCAATGTTAAACTGTCTGTGAGAGACTAGCATAAAACAGCAGTTCTGAGATTTGGGACCATAAGATAAGACCATTATCATTTGTTGTTGCATAACTGAAAATGTCTGAAATGAAATCCCTGATGGTGTAGTTTATTCAGTTTGGATGAATGAACAAAAAGCTCAATAATTACAGCAATACACTCTCAACGGATATGTATTTGCTGGGGGTGTTTGAACCTGTGCCTCAAAGATACATAGACCGTTACTTGTAATATTGTAATGATAGCCAGTTCTATCACTAAGGCTATCGGCACTATTCTGGTTTACTTCAAAATTCCTGCTATTCCAAAAACACACAACTTACTCCCTTAATTGTTCTCCTCTTGGTGTATTGCAGCCAGAATCCTTTTTTAGGTCTTGTCTAAGATATTCACGACTTAAATATATATGAAAAAAAAGATTAACCTATTCCGTTGTTTTATTCCATTGTATATTTCTGTATATTTTATTCTTTTTTTTAAATATTTAAACTTTTCTCTTTAGATTATCAATTATACTCATGTTTTTGTACATGTTTCTCCCCACTTTGTATTGTAGCCAAGACCGTTATGGTGGTTGGGAGGAAAATGACCACACCCACTTTGTGCTCATCTATGACCAGTACCAGATTGAGATTGCTAACAGACGGACACTTATCATAGATAGGATCAAACGGCAGCTGGGCAAGAAAACTAGAGCAGATATTGTGAGTGGTTTTTACTCTTTGCCTCTTTAGCACAAATAGACAAAGCTGAAGCAAATAGTGTAGATTGCCATCATCCAGCCCAAAGTTAGGAGCCACTGGATCTAGTTAATACTTCTGACTGTTAGTCTGTATTAATACAGTAATTAGGAATGGAATATATTTTGCCTGCAGTTTGAGTTATAATTTAACAAGTAAGAATTAAGTACAGGATGTCAACCATTAGCTTGCTCAGCCATGTATTTATATTGTTTTGGCAGACAGTTTAGATCCTGTTCAGCCAACTCCCTGCTGGGACCTGTCTGATCAGGATCTACTCTACTTGCTGCTATGTCTTTATAGGCCCATTTTTTCTTAGATGCATGAGGGTGTATACGAAATAATAACAATTTAGGCTAATAGATTTTTAAGAAGTATAGCATGTTAAGGGTCAGCACTTACCATGCATCATACAGGCGCTTAACATAGAACACACTCAAGCAATCACAGAAGTATGTTGTATAATTGGATGTTGTAAAAGAGCAGTACTTACAATATAAAAAATTGGTCAGGGGAAGTTTTGATGGTGTACAGAGCTCTATTGTAGCTTTCTTTGGGCGTATTCATTTGTCTTTAGGATCGAAGTCCATTACACATTGTTCACAGTAAAAAAAGTTCTTCACGTGGAGTAATTACACAGATTGATAGATGACAACAAAACTGCACATCAATTGACAACACCATTCAAACAATTGAAAATACTGTTCTGTTAATAAAATTCAAGCTGAGCTTTATAATTAAATCTTAACTTAAATAATGACGAATTTATGCATCAATTATGCTACAAGAAGCTAGTAACATACATGCAAATTAAAAAAAAATCTCAGAAAAACATGTGGGTGAACCCTCCCACTACTGCTTCCTGAGTTACATTCAGTTTGTCTGTCAAATGTTTGCAACTCTAACAAACAAAAAAGTATTTCGATACATATTATAAGAGAAAAAGCAGCAAATAGTTCAAATCTTGATCAGACACCTCCCCATGAGAGCTGGTTTACCTGGATAAACACTACATGTATTGGTGTAGGCCTGATAAGTTAATTCCAAGCAGTATGTCTTTTATCTGCATTATTATGATTTAAGCTCCACTTATAGAAGACAAAAAATGAATGGCTGTCAATACCTCCTCATTGACATCAGCTATGGCTATGGTTTACCTGGTAAAGGTCCTTTTCTTGAAAACCGTGAAAGTTGTTCTCTTCAAACTTTAAATTCGTGTTCACTATCAAAAGTCAAACGCATTCCATTTGTGCAGATAACCCTTATTCATTTTGCCACAGTTCTGTCCCTTATTTTATTTTAAATACTTTTGTTGATTAAAATGTTTGCTAATGTTAGTATCAGCTAACATCATACCATTAAGCACTGAGAAAAGTAGAGTGTGCTCTTTATAGGCTGTGTATTGGTAATGGAATGTTTTGTTAGATCTTGGATCCAAGTTTCAGCTATGAGATTGTATGTCCTTTTTCTGATTTTGGTTATTTATGGTTCTGTTATATAGACAGTGCTTATATATTTTTCAATAGAGAAAGGACTTGCAGGACTCCAATGGAACTATCAATTTTTATGCACTTATTCTTTAATTTTAGTTAAAGTGAGTTATACAGAAAAATATTATAGTCTCAAGTGCAGAAAAATAATTAAACATCTGTTTAACATGTGTTATGATAGTGCATACTACAATGAAACAGCATGCATTTTCTTACAAAATTAACCATACTAGGACAAGCATAAGTTGGCCAGGCTTAAGCAATTAAGCCAATAAAGAATATGTTGTTGTTGTTGTTTCAGATTATTCAGCTCATGATGTTTTAGCTAAATGTTAAAGTGACATTTATCCTGCTGTTTTTGTGAATATTTACTTATTCTTAGTAATTTGCAGACATCTACATGCTTTGGTTACTTGATACATTGTTGACACTTATCAGCAAATAGTGTCTATCCTAACCATAAAGCTCCACTTGGGGGCTGGCTGATCTAGATCTGCGAAGTTTACTGATATAGATCTGCACAATTTGCTGATCTGTATCTGCACAGTTTGCTAATCTGGATCAGTTTGTCTAGGCCAGATTATTTTTTCCTGTAAATGTA
Source organism: Sinonovacula constricta (assembly GCA_007844125.1). Classification (NCBI taxonomy): domain Eukaryota; kingdom Metazoa; phylum Mollusca; class Bivalvia; order Cardiida; family Solecurtidae; genus Sinonovacula; species Sinonovacula constricta. Next base: position 10,501,429 of record CM017567.1, on the reverse strand, counting down.
TAAAATTGCTGGATATGTACAAATACCAGTCATGCAATGATCCACAAAATTAATGTTTGAAACTCCTTGCAGGTAGCCCATGAGCAATGGTGGGATTCCTACAGGTTCTTCTACCAACGGTGTAAGGATATCATGGCTGATTGGCAGCGTGATCGCCGGGAATTGATGGACAAAGCCAAGGCAGTCTTTACTGAGGCGTGTGTGGCCCATGAACTGGAGGAAGTGAAACTAGAGTACACAAAAAGACATGAGGCACTCAGAGAGACCCTCTATAACCAGGTCAATTTGTATTATATTTGATGGATAAGTTGCCTTGTCACTAGTATGGTTATTATAGAAAATAGCTCTTCTTGCTGGCAGATACCCAGCTAGAACTCTGGACTTACTACATGATTCCTAGACCCACTCCTAACATGAAAGTTGCTACTCCATCTTGAAGTTGAACCGAAGTGGTTAGGTGTAAGCATTTTATTTTAAAGATTGGTAAGTGACACCTTGGCCATTAAAATTAATAGAAGTAAACTCAGAACAAAATCACATGTCAGCCAGTGGACCTCACATGAAAGTTGTAGCCCTATGTAGGACTCCCATTTTGAGAGGAAAAAGAGTATTTAATTAAGAAATTTGTTTGTCTCTGATATAATATAAATGAAGAAGTTAAGTTCAAGCTATGAAACTGCTGTTTGTCTTTACTTTTAAAAATACTTATAGTTTTTTGCCCTTGAAATGGTTTTACCGGATATAGTCATTACCATGTGACTTTCTTTCCATTTAATATAAGACTGATCACTTTTCCTATCGCTTGTGATGCTAATAATACTTGTTTTTGTGCCATGTATTTTATAGTAATTTTGTTTGTAATGCATGTTAAAGTACATCACTCTTATCAAACCCTCAGATATTAAAAAGGGGGATTTTTGCAGTTATCATTATGAATTTCATTATGAAGTGATCAATTGGAAATCCCATATTTATTGAGTAATATTTTAAACTCGGCACTTTCAAAAAAAAATATTCAGGTGATATTCTCTATTTCAAAAGACCTATATTCTTAAATGAATTGGAATTCTGCTTGACATAAGATTTATATATCTTTGGAGACAAATAAAAAAATTATGGAATTATAATGATCAACATGATATATTGTCAGCTATACGGTGGCATCTTTTAAATATAAATTACTTAAAAGCATACGGTTTATGGTGATTAAATAAAAAAAATATCTCCATTAGTGAAATCCTTTGTTGGGATTGATTTATTATCACTTGTATAGGAATTCTTTCTAACTGCTTCAGATGGAGTTGATATGATATTTATGGGTTTTATGGTAATAGCTTTATGCAGTTGTCACATTTAAATATATGAGATAAAATGTCCAAAATAATGTTCAAAGGAATGATTTACAAACATGCTTGTTTTCTTAGAAAGAATATAACTGGATGTTAATTATACAATAATTTATATTTATGACACATTTTCTGAGAGCCTGAATCTACTTCTCTGTTGTAATGGTTCTTTGACCTTTGACCATTTGTATTTACACTCTTAAGCCATAATTATGGTTTTAGATATATCTTAAGGTCTATAGTTTTATGTCCTTTTCAACTATCCTCTTAATTAAGTAACATCTCTGCAGTGTTTCCCTTAGTTTCAAAGTCTCTTTTGTTGTTATTGTTAACTATTCTATTCCATAAATTGTGTTATTTGAAACATTAACCAACAAAATGGTGTTACAGTGTTGTATTTATGTTAATGAAGAGGAGGAAATGGGGGTTTGATGATTTAAGATGTTTTATTAATAAAGGAATTGAAGATGCAGATGATGATTGTGGGAGTGGGGGTGATTTAAGAATGATGATGATGATGAGTATGCTGATTTTCAGGTCAAACAATGGAGGGAGGCTAAGATGGAGAAAATGATGATTGAAGCCGAAATGTCTGAGCAGAGACGTGCAGAAGAGATGCGACTACAAGAGGAAGAGAGGGAGAAAGAGAGTAAACGTAGAGATGAGGAAAAGAAACGGGTAAGCAGTTAGTCCATTCAATTAACTGTCTAATAAGGATTAACCCCACCCCCTGCCCCGCCAGCTGTCTAATCAGAATCAGCTCCCACAACCTGCTGTTCATCTATTCAGGATCACCCCACCCCTGCTGGCTGTCTTATCAGGGTCACCACCCCACTGCTAGCTGTCTAATCAGGATCACCCCCACCCTTGCTAGCTGTCTTATCAGTTCAACCCCCCAACCTTGCTAGCTGTCTATTCAGGATCACCCCACCCTTGCTAGCTGTCTTATCAGGTTCAACCCTGCCACCCCCAACTCCCCACCCCCCTACCAGCTGTTTAATCAGGATCTGCCCCCACTCCTGCTAGCTGTCTATTCAGGATCACCCCACCCCTGCTAGCTGTCTTATCAGGTTCACCCCCCCCCCACCTACTAGCTGTCTAATCAGAATAAGCCCCCATCCCTGCTAGCTGTCTTATCAGGTTCACCCCTACCCCCTGCTAGCTGTCTTGTCAGGTCACCCACACCCCCTGCTATCTGTCTAATCAGGATCAGCCCCCACCCCTGCTAGCTGTCTTATCAGGTTCACCCCCCCACCCCACCCCCACCCCCACCCCATGCTAGCTGTCTAATCAGGATCAGCACCCACTCCTGCTAGCTGTCTATTTAGGATCCACTTTATCTGCTGTCTAGTCACTAGCAATATCTACATGTATTGTGACATTTGCATTTAAAATTAGAAACTATGTATAACAATTGTTATGATTTTTAATTAATATATTCTGGTAACCTATCAACCAATGTTTTCTCTAACAGATCAGGACCTTTAAAGACACCAAGGAAAAGCAGAGGAAGGACAAGGAAGCAGCAGACCAAAGAAGGTTGGATGAAATACAGAAACTGTTAGCAGAACAGGCAGTTTTTGATAAAGAAAGGTAACACCTTATTGCATGTCTTATGATTTCTTGTTGATTTTTTGTCCATCCAACAATGTTTTAGTTATCCGGATGTTTTGTCTATCTAAAACAGAAAAAGTGATGCCTTTATAGCAATATCATGATATGAACCTCTTATATAACACCAAATAGTAATAGACTGGCTGACTAGTCATTAAAACAACCTGATATGGTTAATTCTAAGCATCTGCTAGTTGTACTACTTTCAGTTTTAACAACTTTGATTTGAGGTGACCTGGGATTGAACCTAGAACCTGTAGTAACTAGAGCTAATGCCCCACCTTCTGCATAACCAAAGCCAGGAAGTTCTATATAAACTTTCATTCATGTTTATGGCAGTCATGCCAATTAACACCTCAAAAAGAATTTTGCTGGTTTAAAAATGTTGACACTTTTGAAATTATTAGTATCTTTATATGTCAGAGTTTGTTTTAATGTTTTTAAGGTATGTTCAATAATTGACATAGTGTATAAGTAGGAAACAAATATGTTTAACTATATTATTCTCTAAAACTACATCACAGTTTACTAAACATTTTATTGATGTTTATACTGAATTGTAATTGTCTGTCTTGGTTAGGTTATATTTGTAATGATTAAAAGACTAGAAATAAAGTTCCCAGAGGTTTTAAAATAAAGCAATATATTTTGTTTTCAGTTTCAAAAGTCTCTATTCCCTGAATTGAAGCACATTTCAGCTGCCAATATTCTTACACTTTTCATCTCAGAAAAAAATGTTATCAACACTTTAACTTTATTTTATTCTCCTGCATAAAACAAAACCACAGAAAGACCTAAAATCCCTTGTAGTTAACACTTAAAGTATGTCTAGGGAATATTATGGTCTTAAGGAACACTTGTAACATCAGTGATATAAAACAGAAAGCAGTTATTTTCATTGGATTGCTTTTACAAGTACCTCTTAGAAAGAAATATGGTCATAAATGTTTTAGTGTTTGTGGATAATATTAAAGATATTTTTCAAGGTTCTTTTTTTTTCTAAAGAAATATGTATATCAGGTAGTAGTTTCTGTTGCAGTAATTGTAACAGTTAAAATAGTTTTGCTATTATTCACTTTTTAATACATAAAAGACTCCTAGGAAAAATACAATAACAAAATTTTAAGGAGAATAATTATTTTAATTATTCACAAATCTTACATGATTGAGTTGTTAGAAAATCACAAAAACTGTTTCAGTACAATGCAAATGTGAGTTCCATTTTATTCCACTGTTGTTTTTTTTCATATCAGTTTGTCAAAAAATAATTCAGATGTGGTGACAAAAACTGTATGGATCGATTATTCAAATGATGGTGCATTGCACTTCCATGTTTTTGTTGCATTTTTATGAGGATTGAAAAACTGTCCTAGCATGGTTTGTCATGCCTCTAGGTCTATCAGATTATTCATGCCACTGTGAAATTATTTTAAATGAAATGGAAATTTTGTGGCTGATGCATTTTTGCGTGTTTGTAAAAATAACTCCATGTAGTTCATTTGGCCATGTTATTTGGAAGGTTTTGTTTTGTGTAAAGAATGTTTCTGCAGCAACAGCAAAAGGTGTTCAAATGATTACACAAACTTATTTAGTTAGGTTTGGAAAAAAAAAGATGTTTGTTATCCGTTATGAAATAAATCCTTTCAACTTCACTGTTGTCCTGCTGAGTAGAACCAGGACTCATATAGTATCTACCTGGAGCATGTAGAGTAAATAGTCTGGCCCAGGAACATAGGTCCCCAGGATCAGGTTCCTGCCAAGCAGGTGTCCAAGGTCCCTACCACTAACCACAGACTTCTGTATTTAGCTGTTTCTATACAATGTATTTTTCAACATAGCAGTCGTTAGACAATTATGAATAGCATACACTTGTATCCCTGTAGAAAAATAGTTGACTTACAACTGGCACAATAAGAGGTTTGAATACAATTGTATTTGTTTATTAAAGTAAATCTAGCATATTTTTCTGTATAATTATGAGAAATGTTAAAAAAAGGTTCAACTTAAGCTGTATTGCAATATATACATTATTGCCTTGATTTGACTTCAGAATAGCATATAGAGAGACACAAATACAGAAGAGACTAGAGGAACGGAGGGCAAAAGAAGAGGAAAAGGACCTTGAAGAAATGGAAAAAGAATACAGATTGGAAAAATTAAGAGAAAAAGTATGTCAAAATTGATTGATTGGTCATAATTTGTATCACAGAGAAAACACGTATTGGCATTATGCATGCAGTTGTGATATTGCCAGAAGAAAAGACACCAAACAAATGTGTCTAGGTAGACAGTGTTTTTATTGCCAGAAGAAAAGGCACCAGACAAATGTGTCTGGGTAGACAGTGTTTTTATTGCCAGAAGAAAAGGCACCAGACAAATGTGTCTAGGTAGACAGTGTTTTTATTGCCAGAAGAAAAGGCACCAGACAAATGTGTCTAGGTAGACAGTGTTTTTATTGCCAGAAGAAAAGGCACCAGACAAATGTGTCTAGGTAGACAGTGTTTTTATTGCCAGAAGAAAAGACACCAAACAAATGTGTCTGGGTAGACAGTGTTTTTATTGCCAGAAGAAAAGGCACCAGACAAATGTGTCTGGGTAGACAGTGTTTTTATTGCCAGAAGAAAAGACGCCAGACAAATGTGTCTGGGTAAAATCACCAATTCACAGCAAATCAGCCAGAAGACCTCTGCACTTAAATGTTTTTGCCCCAACCCAGACCAGACACTTAACAGTGAAGGACTGACTTATCATCAGTCCACAGTGAACAACTCAAGGGGCACACATGCCTGAGTAGTTAGTTGCTATCTTGTAAATTCTTAGCCTCTTACCATGTAGGTTTGAGTCATGTTTGGGGCGAGAACATTACCTACAGTAGACCAGTGGTTTTACCAAGGCTTATATCTGGGGTATTCCTCCACCAATGAATAGCTGGATGTTTGTCACAATGCTCATAAGCTGCCTGTTAATCACTGAGCTCCCTGTTAATCACTCAGCTCCCTGTTAGCTACTCACCTCCCTGTTAACCACTCAGCTCCCTGTTAACCATTAAGCTCCCTGTTAACCACTCAGCTCCCTGTTAACCATTAAGCTCCGTGTTGATCACTCAGCTCCCTGTTAATCACTCAGCTCCCTGTTAACCACTCAGCTCCCTGTTAACCACTCAGCCCCCTTTTAACCACTCAGCTCCCTGTTAACATTAAGCTCCCTGTTAACCATTCAGCCCCCTGTTAACATTAAGCTCCCTGTTAACCATTCAGCCCCCTGTTCTGTTAACCACTCAGCTTCCTGTTAACCACTTAGCTTCCTGTTAACCACTCAGCTTCCTGTTAACCGTTCAGCTCCCTGTTAACCATTCAGCTCCCTGTTAACCATTCAGCTCCATGTTAACCAGTCAGCTCCCTGTTAACCACTCAGCTTCATGTTAACCAGTCAGCTTCCTGTTAACCATTCAGCTCCATGTTAATCACAAAGCTAACTGTTAATCACTCAGCTAACTGTTAACCACTCAGCTCCCTGTTAACTACTCAGCTCCCTGTTAACTACTCAGCTCCCTGTTAACCATTCAGCTCCCTGTTAATCACTCAGCTCACTGTTAACCACTCAGCTCCCTGTTAACCACTCAGCTCCCTGTAAACAACTCAGCTCTCTGTTAACCACTCAGCTCCCTGTTAGCTACTCAGCTCCCTGTTAACAACTCAGCTCCCTGTAAACAACTTAGCTCTCTGTTAACCACTCAGCTCCCTGTTAGCCACTCAGCTCCCTGTAAACAACTCAGCTCTCTGTTAACAGCTCAGCTCCCTGTTAACCATTCAGCTCCCTGTAAACAACTCAGCTTGCTGTAAACAACTCAGCTCCCTGTTAACTACTCAGCTCACTGTTAACAACTCAGCTCCCTGTTAACCATTCAGTTCCCTGTTAACCATTCAACTCCCTGTTAACCACTCAGCTCTCTGTTAACCACTCAGCTTCCTGTTAACCACTCAGCTTTCTGTTAACCATTCAGCTCCCTGTTAATCACTCACCTCCATGTTAACCACTCAGCTCCCTGTTAACCACTCAGCTCCCTGTTAACCATTTAGCTTCCTGTTAACCATAAAGCTCCCTGTTAACCCTTATTGGGCTTAAGCTTCCTGTTAACCACTCAGCTCTCTGTTAACCACTCAGCTCCCTGTAAACCATTCAGCTCCCTTTTAACCACTCAGCTCCCCATTAACGTCTTAGTTCCTGTTTAACTACTCAGCTTCCTGTCAACAACTCAGCTTCTTATTTTTTCAAGCATATAAGGCTATGTGACCTGTTATTATTTTGAAGATTATCTTTTAATGAAGTTAATCCAAACATCTAAAGATGTTTGTTTTCATTAATATTGCTTTTATACACCATATGGTATTTATGTTAGCATTCACCTAATGCCTTAACTTCTACCTTGCCATGTCTGTTGACAATGAATAATGTGCTTACAGACCATAGGATATTTACTTACACCATTGTTTTGTATTACCCAGCATTTTGGTATTAAATAGGGATGGTTGTCAGGGGAATTTTTTATCATGATATTTCTAGGATCAAAGCACAATATGTATTGTAATATTTTATTCATATTATTGAAGTATAATTGGGTGGAACAAGTGAAAGTTTTTAGACAAGTATTGTTGAAAATGAACAAAATGCTTAAGATAAGCTGTAAGAATTGAAGCCTTTTTTATTCAGTTTTGGTAAGAAAAAATCCAGACAGGACCAAACAAAGCTATTATCCAAAAAGACTGCAACTTATTAAATACATCACTGTAAACTTCCGGTTTCCTGGATGTACTGTTCAATCTCTGAAAGTCAAAGCCATTGTATAACTTTCTGTGACTGTCTATCAGCAAATAAATACTGTGTAATTAAAATTGCAGTGCATACCTTCTGTCTATAAACATCAAAATTTTCCTGAGAAGCCAAAACTTTTACTGCCACCACATGTGGAGTTAATCTACAGCAGCAAGACTCTCTCATGGGAAGGTAATTACCCAGACTGTCCCTGAAGTCGGTTGTTTAGCAACCTTTAAATTTATATTAAAGTACATTGTATACACCTAAACTTATATTTTGGTATATGGGGTCAGTGAGAGTTACTTGATTGTCATGACAAATGACTGGTGTAAAGTAGTTCTTGCACAGTCACTCAACTTAGACCTTTTTCACACATTTTTAACAAACCATGTGATGTAGAATATCTAAATAATCAATTTTGCTTATTGGGTATATATAGGAACCATATATGCTTATTTTTACACACCTTTATGTAATATCTCTGTCCATCAGGTGCGAGTGGTTGCAGACAGTAACCCAGAGAGAATGATGTCTGACACAGCAGCCTGGCAGTGTCATGTAAAGGAGGACGAATCAGTCAACATCCAGAAACCTCTGTTTGACATCCATGGTTTCACTGCCACACAGGTATGTTACATATATCATTGTTGTGAGTTGGCTTTTTTTTTCTTTTTCTTTCTTTTTTAATATTCAACATATGAAGGGAGGCACATAAGAAATATATTGTAAAAAGATGTAATAAATTAAGACAGAAACATGTATATGTTATTGTTCTTTTGTTAGATCCACATTTTGTTGCTTATAAGGTTATAAATCTTGTATTAACACTATAACATAATGTAAATATAAAAAATTGTAAACTAATTTGATCTGTTATGTCCATGCAGACAGTAATGTGCCCAATTTAAATGTGCACTGTTTGCCTCAATATGAACAACCTGATATGGTACTAACCAGTCCAGTATTATAATTTTAAGATAGTTAAGATAAATATGATGTAAGTGTATCTGTGTAGCTTAAATAAATTGTTGAATTGACACAAAAAGGTAGAGATGGAATACAATGCATACTTTGATTTGAAGTGTTTTTAGTGGAATATAAAATGTTACAAGATTTTCTTTCTTTTTTTATTATATTTTTGCTTGGCTATGTTGCCATATATTTATACACATGTTTGTATCATTATCAACAAATCTTAACTTTTTGAATAGTTGAATATTTGAATATGCTTCTATATGTATGTATGTATATTTGTAAAACTTTATAGAATTAATTCAAGATGAATCACAATCTACTGATACAATTGGCTGAAGATTGTGAACAATAAACAAAATGTCTGCAGTGTTGTTTTGATCAGATTTTCTCTTGTGATTTCTTCTATTCATTTTAAAATTTTAAATATTAGTGCACGTTCTTTTACATTGCAACATTTTCCTTGAACTTATTCAGGTTACATCTGACAATCGTGTTCGACTGGAGCAGAAGTTACGGGAAGCTGGACTTCATACATCCAATTATGCACGGAAAATACTTAGTCAAGTGCCACCACCTCAACCACCGCGTAGAGACATGGAATCGAAAGTGTTCAAGTTTGATGACTGAGGGCAAAAAAACACCGATAAAATATATGTACTCACTGTCAAAGTTATATTGCAGCTTTGTGCTAATAATAATTGTGAATTCATTCAGTGTTTAAGTTTGACAGCTGTAAGATAAAAAAGCATCCTAAATTTTAAACAATTGTCTAACAGCCTTCTTGGTGCAAGAAACATTGTTTGATGAAGACAAGTGTATTAAGATCCCAAATTAAGACAGTGAAGAAATGTATGTCATGTTTTGTAGTGTTCTTAATGTTACATGGTTTTACAGATTCATACTATGTGTATCTTGGTGCAAAGAACCTGTTGTGAAGACATGATATTGTTTCATTATTTTATACTGTCTTGGTGCAAGGAACCTTCAGTCCTGAAGAGTTCAAAGTGTTAAACTTAGTCTGCTACATTAGTTAGTAACCGAGACTCAGTCCTTGACTATCAAGACATAATAATAGAGACCTAGCAGCAAGTGGTTAAGATCCTGACCAGATATCTCCGAGGCTTTAGCTGGTGGACATGGATCTACACTATTTCAAATAATTTGTCTAAACCTGATCAATTTGTATTTAGCAGGATAAGAGATAAACTTTCACAACTGGGAGAAACAGGCTATTTTAAAGTCATATAATCATAATATTGTGTCATAGTTTTGTACTTTCAAGGAACAAATATGTATATGAATATGGAAACTTAAGATCAAAGTGTTAGATCCTTGAGAGAAGCAACAAAATATTTATGTCTGAACATATAACTGTCAATGTTTTATAATGCTATGGTCAAAGAAACACTGATATAGACCAATGAGTCTCTTTTTCTGAAGACTAACAGAAGCATTATTTTGTATTGAAACATAAAATATCAGACTTTATACCACTGTGGTGCCAGAACAATTGTGAGTGCTTTGATTCTTGGTTGTTCAAATAGTTGTCTGTTCATACAGATGAATTGATGTTTTTCTGAGCAGATCAGTTCAGGTGTTTCTGTACATATAAATGTGTTTTTATTTAAACAAACATGAGTGTTAGATTATTTTATTATTTTACCATGCTCCAAGAAATTCTAATCAGCCGAATGTTTGATTTGATGTGGTAGAATCCAAATGAGCTGATCAGCACAGGTAAAAAATTATCAAATAAAAAAAGTGTGTGTTGAAAATTGTTTGTTAATATGTGTTTTGTGAAGAATCCCATCTGCCATTACTGATTCCAGTTATCAAGGAAACCAATACAGTAAATGTGAGGAACCAGATGGATTTTCAACATAAACACTTATTTATTAAACATCTTTATTTTTTAATTTGCCTGATCTCTCTCCATGGTTGCCTTTTTAGTCGATCTCACAAACTGAGAAGAAACATTTTTTTATTTGAAGAATATTGTCCAGGAATTTTAATATGACAAGCCACAAATAATTCTTGTGCTATATCTAACAATACAATGGTAGAATTGTGACCTACTTTTTTCACAAGAATTAAATAGGGCAGAGATTGAGACATGAACTGGTGGCTTTCATCTTGTGTCTAGATTGTTTTTTCTATACATGAAAAATATGTGTGCTATATGATGAAGTTTTGAAACTATGAATTGTTGTTATTATTATCATTATTATTTAAATATTATTTAAATAATAACAATAATTTATTATTATAATATTTATTACTATTATTATTATTATTATTATTATTGTTATAATTATTATTATTATTATAGTCATCATAATCATCATCATTTTAATTTTATTTTTATATTTAAATTTCACTTACATTTATCATTTTCATCATTACACTTATCATTTAAACATTTATAATCAATTATCTCATTTTTTGTTTTAACATAAATTAAGATTATTATAGAAAGAATTTGTGATTAAATTCACATGCATATATTTGTACTTGTTAACATATTAATAAACACAATATTAGTTATCAGGTCACTTTTCATGCATTAATTTAATTAGCTTTTGTGAACATATGTCTTTCAATATGCCTTTTTCCATGGGGAAAGAGGTATTTATTTAAGGTGTGTTTTGTTAAGAAACTTTATAAAATGTATTAAACAGTGATTCATGTGTTTTTTATCTATCATAAATGCCTATAGTTGCCATCACAGAACCTGGTATAGTTAATATCAAAAGTTGTTTTTAAATTAATAGTTCCTCCTTCTAAAATAACAACTGAAACTGCTATTTGTTATCAAGTGATACCAGGTAACACTGCTTTTTATTAACTAGTGATTCAACTATTACAGGGTAATAATGCTATTTGTTGCCAAGTGATTAAACTATTACAGGATAACACTGCTATTTGTTACCAAGTGATTAAACTATTACAGGATAACACTGCTATTTGTTACCAAGTGATTTAACTATTACAGGATAACACTGCTATTTGTTACCAAGTGATTGAACCATTACAGGATAACACTGCTATTTGTTACCAAGTGATTCAACTATTACATGATAACACTGCTATTTGTTACCAAGTGATTTAACTAATACTGGATAACTCTGCTATTTGTTACCAAGTGATTCAACTATTACAGGGTAATGATGCTATTTGTTACCAAGTGATTTAACCATTACAGGATAACACTGCTATTTGTTACCAAGTGATTCAACTATTACAGGGTAATGATGCTATTTGTTACCAAGTGATTAAACTATTACAGGATAACACTGCTATTTGTTACCAAGTGATTCAACTATTACAGGATAACTCTGTTTTTTGTTACCAAGTGATTGAACCATTACAGGATAACACTGCTATTTGTTACCGAGTGATTTAGCTATTACAGGATAACACTGCTATTTGTTACCAAGTGATTTAACTATTACATGATAACACTGCTATTTGTTACTAAGTGATTTAACAAATACTGGATAACTCTGCTATTTGTTACCAAGTGATTTAACTATTACAGGGTAATGATGCTATTTGTTACCGAGTGATTTAGCTATTACAGGATAACACTGTTGTTTGTTACCAAGTGATTGAACCATTACAGGATAACACTGCTATTTGTTACCGAGTGATTTAGCTATTACAGAATAACACTGTTGTTTGTTACCAAGTGATTGAACCATTACAGGATAACACTGCTATTTGTTATCGAGTGATTTAGCTATTACAGGATAACACTGCTATTTGTTACCAAGTGATTTAACTATTACATGATAACACTGCTATTTGTTACTAAGTGATTTAACAAATACTGGATAACTCTGCTATTTGTTACCAAGTGATTTAACTATTACAGGATAACACTGCAATTTGTTACCAAGTGATTTAACTATTACATGATAACACTGCTATTTGTTACCAAGTGATTTAACAAATACTGGATAACTCTGCTATTTGTTACCAAGTGATTTAACTAATACTGGATAACTCTGCTATTTGTTACCAAGTGATTTAACTATTCCATGATAACACTGCTATTTGTTACCAAGTGATTTAACAAATACTGGATAACTCTGCTATTTGTTACCAAGTGATTTAACTATTACATGATAACACTGCTATTTGTTACCAAGTGATTGAACTATTACTGGATAACTTGCTATTTGTTACCAAATGATTTAACTATTACAGGATAACACTGCTATTTGTTACCAAGTGATTGAACTATTACTGGATAACACTGCTATTTGTTACCAAATGATTTAACCATTACAGGATAACACTGCTATTTGTTACCAAGTGATTGAACTATTACTGGATAACACTGCTATTTGTTACCAAATGATTGAACTATTACTGGATAACACTGCTATTTGTTACCAAGTGATTTAACTAAAACAGAATATTTTGTGATTATCATTAGCAGTTGTATTACCAAGTTTTCTGACTGGCCTCACCTTTAAATCATGAAAGCAATTTATTTAATAAGGGTCCTTTTTCTACATACATCTACAGTGTTCTTTTGAATGTGCAGTTTTAATTGTTCATGATGAAATGTCCATGAAAGAGTAATGTGACTTGAACCTCAGCAACTTATTTTGAGAACAATTTTAATCTAAAGTTGCATTCACATAAAAATTTACAATTATATATCAAGAAAAGTTGTATTGCGTTTTGATTCAAAGTTTGAAGGCAATAATATACTTTAAACAGATTTTGTCAATACAGCTATGTTTTTTGTTCATTTGAACTCACAGTAATCTCAAAATCCATTGAAAGATAAACATAAACGATCATGCAGTGTTGCATAAATCACAGCTTAACGTGTTTACAACGTGGGATAAAGGAAATATAAAGAAAACAGGTGTCATATAGGTATTTTCAGTCATGGAATTAAAAATATAAATGTTTCCTCTATCCTGCACTCAATTAAAAAATGTGTTGTTGTTTCTGGTCTACCTCAGTAAAAATGAAATGGTACTGTTGCGTGCTATATTTTAACAAAACCTAAGCTAAGCAAATACAAGCAGTCTAATCAATCAGCTTGTTAAAGTATTTTAGAACAACATCTGTGTTCCTGCTTCCATTCAGCGACCAGCACAATCTCTCTGGAAGTGCAGTCCTGCGCTGTTGTATTCCCACACCTTGTCGGACACGTCGGCTTTGGTTTCACTGGAGAGGTAACATGTCTTCCACCGAGGGAAGAAGTCGATGGTTCGACACACGAACCCGGCAGCCGTCTGGCACTCCTGGTCACATGCAGCAATGCTGGTGACGTTTTCAACCGTCTTGCTGTTGTGTCCTCTGATAATGTAGTTTTCTACCACTTGGTATGTGTCGCCGTACGCTTGGCATGAAGGAACACACGTACGATCCTGAAAAAAAAATGTTTCAGAAAAAGAAATTCTGTAATTTTTTAAAGGTTCTCATCACACAATGCCTTTTAATTTGTATCTCAAGACAATTTGATCCTAAAATTGAGATATTGTTGGGTAGGTACACTCAACCACAAGATCCACATATAAACCCCAAAGCATCTTATTTATGACTAACGGTAGAATAGTTTAATAATAAGTTATCATATTTACCCACCCCTGAAGACAACACCATTTTTGATGTAGATCATTTTAACATATACTCTAGTGATTAGGTGTAGCATTTTATTCCATTGTTCTTCACGATTACAAAAAAAAAATCAATTTTGACCAATTGTGGCCATAATGCAAACAAACATGTATTTCTTGATTTTTAACAGTGTATTCCAATTTTTAACATCTAGTTTAATTTTAATTTACCAAAATGTCTTACGCCACAGAGATTAAGAATAGATTAAAATAATAAATAACGAGCACATTTGAAATCTGCTCTTACATAAATACCAGGAGAAAAACGATTTTCGATAACTACTTTTAGCGTTGTTTCTGCAACCTAAACCATATTTTAAGACAATTAAAGTATTATTAGCATGGTAAATACATATGATAGTCAGCAGTTATATATATAACGTTTTATTTTAGTAGAATGTAACCCAGACTTTTGTGACGTTTTTAGACGCTTGATTTGGCGCGAAGATTTTGAAGGGCGAAGATCTTGCTTAATTATGCTACACAATCTTAAACTGCGTACATCTAGATAAGTTTGTGCATTTGTTTTTCACTGTCATATGTTTTATAGCAGCTTGCAATACGCTACTTAAATTGCAAATATGTGAGGCCGCAAATATTGGTAAAATGAATTATTATCGCAGGAAAACCATTTTCGTGTACATCGAATTTATTGGAACAATGTACAGATAAATTGTTTTTGATCAGTTAAGATGTTTATATCGAGAGAAAAAAACAATACGCAAACTATTTGAAAGGTCTTGCTAAGAGCTGCTTGTTGATGTCCTTCATTTCTGTTGACCTTGCCTATTTACGTGCCAAATATTATTTCAGTGAGGTGGAATTCTGTCTCTGCCTACGCAGCATAGTTATCTATTTTTAGAACCAGCCACCGGAAGCTTGGAACCACTTAAGACAACAGTACTTGCTGAATTGGTTTAAAGGCAGTAAAACTCAATATAACTTTTGTAACCTTATGAAGACAAGATCTCAATTAAAATTGAAGAAAATAGCTGTTTATATCAATGAAGTGATTAAACTTCATGAGCAATAGCTAGTAGGGTTGCTATTATATCATATTTCACACATGCCTTGTACACTATAACTAATCTTACAGGTGAAAGTAAGCTGTCTTTTTATGTTTATTGTATGAATATAAACACAACTCTTGTATATGCTTCTGTAAATGATGTGTATTTTGGGCCGGTGGCCATTATATACTAAATAAAAATCTGTCTGTCTGTCTGTCTGACTCGGACACAAACATGGATATAGTAATAATATATATAGTCCTATTTTGTTTGTCGTTTGATTTCAAATAAGCCAAATGTTCATAAAGTTACAATAATTCGATCGTAAGATAATGTAATTGATAATACGGTTATCCAGATTCAATATCTTTAATAAGCATAAGTTTAACATGCGTCTAAAGTAAACTAAAATAAAAACCATAAAATGTGATGGAAACCAGAATATATCGTTCGTGCTTTAAACTGTCTTACCATTAATGCTGTGGTCAAAATTGTCTTTAATAAGCTTCAAATTCTAGTCCCTAGTACCCAAAGACATCTTGTTTCATATTGTTACAGGTAAATTGCGTATTTTATATTAGCAAATGGCCGGATAGAACCTTCAATGACAAAATCTGTTAATTGCTTCATAATTAAGTGTTTTACACATTTATTTAGCTTGTAAGAACTTTTGATCTTTGCAGTATCAACTATCAACTGATATAAATAAAAATTTGTAATATTTTTCATAAGATTTTTAAATCAAATATATTGAATAAGGTATGTTACCTCTAACAATTCCTTGAAGTTGCAAACAGAATAAGGACGAAATTGAGATAAAACCTTGCTAAAAGATGCGTTGTTATTCTATTTATTTGTGTGGAATTTGTTATGGAACACCAAAATCTTATCTTTGCTATTTAATTAATCCTGCTTATGTATAGGCAGCATTGTTGCTATTTTTAGCAGCAAACGACCGATAATTTATTGACATTATAATACGACAACTCATGATTAAGGTCATTTTTCTTCCACGTTATTTCATTCTGAAACAGTTGTGCATACTTAAGAATTGGTCCCAACAGTTCATCAACAAGAAAAAAAACACATACCAAGTCGATATCTTGATATACTTTATAGCTGAAATCACATTTGGTTGCTTGGTTCTATAAGAAGTTGGCATTCAGAATTGATTCATGCAAGTTGAGCATATGTATTCGTCTTGTCGTCGTTGTATTTTGAAGTGTTTCTCTTTCCGGTCTAAGTATGTGTAGGTTTATAAGCTTTACTTTCTCTTCGTATTCACGTTTACACCGCAGTGACACAGTTATGCTTATAATAGATACGTCCAGCTTTTTTGAATGAGAACCCCAAACAAATGCCTGAGTGGAACCACCGGGGCACCGAAGGTCTCCTGGAATACCTTTAGATTTAATGAAGTAAAAGTACACTTTTTTTAGAAAATGAAATTGTAGTTTCTTCGGAACATGAATTAACGATCGGTCTTTAACCATTTTCGACATTCTGCAAAAACAGAAATCTGCAATTTGATGAAAAGTATTACATGCAACATATTTATTTGAGAAAAAAAAAGAATTTTCACTTTTTGACGTTCGTTCAATAAGATGGAAACAAATAAAACACAGACCCAAGTTTTAGTGAAATTATCTTTTCATTGCTCTATGTTCATATCCATTGAAAAGATCCCGGATTGAATATGTATAATGTGAATACATGGTATACCTGTATGTTGTAGCTAAGCCCTGGCTTGCACTGGCACCTGCCAGCCCGACACTCGCTGTTGTCCAACTGACATTCCCCACTCTCCACGCTGCACACGGTCCCTATCTCTCCATAGAACACTACCCCACGCACATTGACCGTCAGCTGAGCCGACACGTTGACAGCTTTTATTTGCTCCTGGAAATCATCAACTGACAACTTAACAGACCCTTTAAGCTCTTCAATAAGATCCTCTGTCTCGTCAACTTTGCCTCGCATGTCTTCCAAAACCTCCTCAGCCTGTAGTGTTAGGTTTTTGTCTTGCATTTTCTCGCTGCTAAGACGGTTCAAAATAAGAGCGATTTTCTTCTCAAGTTTCTGGATTTCTTGCTCGAAGTCTGATCCTTCTATCTCTTGTAGTCTCTGATCTAGATTGACAAGTTTATCCTCCCTATCCTGTTGAGCAGCTTCAATGGTCTTCACATCCTCCTTGAGTTCTCGCAACTCTTTAGCATGCAGTAGGTAACTTCTGCTGGCAACAACGGTTTGCTCCGAACAAAAGCATAACAACAACATTTTAATCATAAATGCATTCATTTTGATCCCTGTTTAATCGCAGTAGTTCTGTCCTTGTATCAAAGATATAATTACCAATAAACGATAAATTCCGTTAAAAAACTAAGCGTACAGTTTTAACCATATACCCTCTAGTACAATTTGATATAGTGAACTGTATTCTGGCTAAGTTAACAGCCTTTGTACAAATACGGTGAACATGTACACATATATACTTATACTTTCAAGAGAGTCTTCTGTAGTTTTGCTATGGAAACTACTTGAAGTGCTTAACATGCTGTTGACTATTATGCTGATTGTTGTTCTCCAGGCCCTGTTAAGTGTGTTCTGGCTGTCTCAAGTTCTTATACGTTGTTAATAATAGTTCTAAAGTATATATCTTATTATAACTTAATAACAAATTCGAACAAATTTGATTTAGGTTAATTGATAAACTATCTCTAAACATATTAATAAGTCATTCAATTTTATAAATATCATTACTTCAAAAATAAAACAAAGAAATTAAATTTCCGGTAACTAAATAAACACACGTGTGCGGTAGTCACATGGGAGCCGAAGGAAGGTTACGCTTGCATATTTCGGTAAAACGGTTTCTGGTGACCATGTCGGACGGAGAGGTACGCAAAATGCAGTCAAGTGTCAAAACATGGCCGAGGGTGACTTAGCTCATACTATGTTTTGAGGGGTTTTCTTAAATCATGATATCATAACCTGTAAATGTGTGGAGAAAACAAGGTTCTCTGTACGACAAACATACTAAAGGCTGTCCTTCTCTGACATATCTGGGCATTTGATTGACAATAAAGTTTTTAAAGCACGTTTTTTTTTACTTTCAAGAAGTCCCCGTCGAAAAATTACCACGTTCCCGAACACTTCGTTTTTCCTCCTGCGCGCCACAATTCCTCCACGCACATGAGAAGAATCTACACAATGAGACAATAAGCCGTACAGTTTAAACTCTGAAATACAATTGTCACTTTTTTTTAATTTGATAACTTTAAAGGGGAATATTTTCTACGGTTAAGCAATTGTTAATTTGAAATATAAAAACGCTCGTAAAAGTCTCAGAGGCCTCACTCAACCGTTTCTCCAGAGACAAACCTTTTATAAGTACTATACAAGTACTCATCCAGACATGATGTATTGTCGTCGTTGTATTCAGCTGTGTTTCTTTCCGGTCTAAGTAGCCTATGTGTAGGTCTGTAAGCTTTCCTTTC
This sequence comes from Sinonovacula constricta, assembly GCA_007844125.1. Lineage (NCBI taxonomy): Eukaryota > Metazoa > Mollusca > Bivalvia > Cardiida > Solecurtidae > Sinonovacula > Sinonovacula constricta. Next base: position 10,482,530 of record CM017567.1, on the reverse strand, counting down.
TCTTTGTATTCACGTTTACACCGCAGTGACACAGTTATGATTATAATAGCGACGTCCAGCTTTTTTTTAAAGGAGGACCCCAAACAAATGCCTGAGTAGAACCATCGGGGCACCGAAGCTCTGCACTGCAATAGCGACGTCCAGCTTTTTTTTGGAGGAGGACCCCAAGCAAATGCCTGAGTAGAACCATCGGGGCACCGAAGCTCTGCACTGCAAAAACCTTCCCACATTAAGTCCTTTGCTCTAATCGGGTTTTGTACCCACGCGGTATCGACTCGATCGGAATATAAACCTACCCAATGTAAGCTTGAGCAGTCAGATTAGTTGTAAGTCACTGACTGTATTATGACCATTAGTGCTCCGATATTATTCAAACTTAGATCTGCGTTGTATATATCTGTCCATAAATATTATACATGTCTAAATTTATACAAACAAAGGTTAGTTTTTAACAAATAGATCAAAATGGATCCCAAATACATTGTACACTTTTCATAATAAGCGGTCTTGTAGCTCGTTCCCAGAACTAAATGTTACCCCTTAGCCTGCTTAAGATGAACAGAGAGCTATTTGATCAGGATTTTCACGCAAGTATTTCCTTCTAGGTCTGTAAAATGCCAAATTACCTTTAAACTGATTATAACTAGGAATTCAGAAAGGATCTTTCACATTTTGTTGCTGTTGTTCCTGGTGTTGTTTTACATCTCACCGACACAATTAGTTAAAGGCTACTTATTAATAATCTAATGGGAAACAAGTTCTTTCCCTCGACTGCCCATTTCCTGTGTAGAGCCAGTACCCAGGTTGTAAGTACCTGGAGCAATTTGTGGTAAGTATTCTAGCTCAATGACTAACATCATCACATGGTTAATAACGACCCGAAGTCCAACGCCTTAATTATATTGGCGACGTCCAGCTAATCATTGCTGGACGAAGACCCCCGACATATGTCGAAGGTCAGCTGCCTCTGCTGCTTATATATATATATACACTAGTCAAAATTTCTAAGTGCACACTTTGTATTTTACGGAATACCTGATAAAAACTGACAATGAAATACTTGAAAATATTTTTGAATATCGGGAAAATCGTGATTTTTGACGCAAGCGTGACGCTTCAGTAAATAATCGATTAATCGGTGCGCTTGTACCTAAATCCACAACACGTCCATGCTTACGGATGTGTTTCACCTAATCAAGTTGTATAGCTGTCTTCTGCTGCAAAACAATGTGAAGACAAAAGTGTGCACTTAGAAATTTTGACGAGTGTATATATATATATGGCAACTTCCGGCTGTTTAATTATTGCGAGCATTTGCCTAATTGTGTGTATCTCAAAGACATTCGTAGTTTTATCCATTACAGACATTATACAAACATGTATTAGTCTGTCCATTCTTCTTTCTGTTAGTAACTCTGTGTCGTGTTTTATTCTTTGATACATGTAAAATAAGGACTTGTAACTTGCTCATTAGTCGATAAAAATAACTTTGAGCTCTCTACTTAGCAGTACACAGTGTTCTTGATGCATGTTTTCTTTACTTTTCAGTCTTGACGAGTTTATTTTATTGTTTTGTAAGCCATGAATGTAATACTTCTCTTAGTACCTTACAATTAAGTTTTTTTTTTCAAAACGACAAACCCCAAAAACCTAAGGGAAAAAACTTGCCGTTAAAAAATCATCTTTCGCGGGTGTCTCCCCGAAAAAAGTGATCAAGTTGTTTAGTTGAACATGACGATGTTGTTTTGTTAATTGTTTGCCTTCACAAAGTGATTATAAAATCATGAAGTAATTTTAAGTTTTCGTGTTTTCCTAGTCCTTTTTAAATACAATTATGTGCAAAAGGCAACTGTATTGAAATCAACAATGGTCTAAGGGAAACAACACGAGCTAACTACTTGATAAGTTATAAAGTTACCTACCCTAGCTAATCAAGACGCAATGACTAAACTTTAAATATGTGCGAATGGCTCTATAGTTCCCGAAACCACGACTGAACATTGAACATACTGTTTCATCGTATAAGACACACAAAAACAAGAAACAGGGTCCGCCATTTTAATTTTAATTTCAATGGTAGCGTTACTTTTCTCCTTGATATGTTTTTACTCAATCTATTCATTGAATTTTCATTCTAGCTCACACACTGACGACAATGTTTACGAAAGTAGATTTACAACTTTGAACAAGCCAGAGTTGTAAAAAAGTTTTAAAAAATGCTTTATTGTTGGTTAATTCGGATTTCATAGTCGTCCATTTTTTGTTGTTACGTATGTTAACAGTAATCTTATATCATTACTTAACTTCGGTACACCCCAAAAGCAGATAACTTTAAAACCTTTTTTTTTAATCTTTTAGGGCCAAATTCGACTGGTTTAGCTTAACTGTTTTTTAAAGAAGTGTCTAAAAATCATGCATTCGCCTGTATTTTCGCTTCTTAGCGTTGTTATAAACTTTTTAAAAAAGCATATAACGTTTTGTTCATTACTGACACACATCAGCGCATGCGGGACGATGTTCGGTGTTATTTTTAGAAACAAAGTTGGTGCTTTGCAACGTTGCGCAAAATAAGTTCGGAAATGTCCAACATTTTCCTTCAAACAGCCGTTATGACGCTATTTTTATAAAGTAACATTGGCGTCGTATGACGATCTTGAACTACGTACGACATAAATCACACGTCCGATCGCCCGTAGCGACGAAAGTTAAGAGGGACATGTGAATTTTATGAAGTTTGTCTCCTGACGAGCGAATGATTTATCTGAATCTAGAAAGTGAGCTCAGATAGATAATGGTTGGATTTTGCAGAGATGGTGACTCTAATTATAGTACGATAACAAAGAATAAATCGTAAAAATACCTTATTGTTATTGTTTATGAAACAAAGCGTCGGGCATGTGAAATGTGTTTCGATTCAATGAATCTCCAAATGTTACACGTCCGTATGACATATAATAATAAGATGTTAATTTCGATGACTGATAAGATGTTGTTTTTTTCTTTCAAAACTTTTAGGAAAGTATAAAAAAAATGTTTGGTAGTTTCTATTCAGTCGCATAAACAAAAAGAAAAGTCTTTTTTTCATATAAAGAGTGTTTTTAAAGGGGGCAACCGTTTAAAATTAACCTTGCGCGTAAAATTTTATCTTTATTGCGACAATCGAGATTTAGTAAGCTGATAGTGACGTGGCACTTTAAAGTCATCGGTAAGACTGTTCCATTATCTAAAGACAGATGACAAGAAAATAGTAATTAAATGAATTGCTTTGGATGTTTTGGATATACATGTAGTTGTAATCTGCGTAATGTTGACAATTTTCATATACGAGCTCGTATACCATAGTTACCCGGGAAGAATAATATAAATTTGTATTTTGCCTTCTGAATTGCAAGGAGTCGAAAGAAGTTTCGTTAGATAACTTATCTAAAGAAACTAATTGAGTGGCTCCAAAAAATACTCTTGCATCGTCATTTTATGCATTTTCTCAGTATTATATGTCATTTAGTGAACAGTTATCAACTATAACATCACATTTTCTTATAGGGGTCTGATACACGAAGAGTGGGCCTTCTTAGTTCTCATTTCTTAATCTTTGCAACAGCAATGGTGACAAAGTAGACACAAAAGCTCATTTCTATTTTTATCAACAGACTGGGGCACACAAAGGAATGCGTCAACATGAATTTTACCAAGCACGTCACAAAACATGTCTCATGAATCACACGGACTTTCTGTATGACATAAGGTAACAAATGCTTATTTTGCTCCGATCTTCACCGACTCTAGATTCGGTAGAAATCGCAATTTATCGAACATTTCCGTCGACTAAGGAAACATATTTCAGGAAACATTAACAACCGAGGTAAATCGAGATCTTAACTTTACTCAAAACAAACACACACAAACAACTTGTGCAAATAGCAAAGTGTGCAATATATTTCCTCTGGACAATGAAAAATAATAACATAACAATATCATTGAAATATTCCACATTGATAAAACTTCCATCTGCCAAGTTTAAAAGAAACGAATAAAGTTTCTACAGCTCATCTTGCCATTTCAGCCTTATGCACGATGAATACTCGGACTAATGTTCTACATTGGTGTGCTCGCCCAGCAACAACCAGCAAAAATACTAGTGTAAAAATCTGGAAACCTGTGCTTTATCCGTCAAGTGCACATCCTTTCGCGAAAGGCTTCGCTAAGTAGAAAATGAAAACAACATTAAAACATTTTTATACTACATAATAGTTCACATGTATCCCCACATAACAGCTATATTCGCAGCCAATAGTTATATCATCACATAATGGTTCTATCCCCACCTAACAGCTTTATCCCTACATAATTGTTATATCCCAACATAGTAGTTATATTTCCACATAATAGACATAACCCCACGTAATAACTATATCCCAACATAATAGGTATATCCTCACATAATGGTTTTATCCCCAGCCAATATTTATAGCCCCACATAATATTTCTATCCCCACATAACAGCTATATCCACTCATAATAGTTTTATCCCCACATAATCACTATATCCTCAACTAATAGCTATATCCCCACTTACTAGTTTTATCCCCACATACAAGTTACACCCCCACATACAAGTTACATCCCCACACAATAGCTATATCCCCACACAATAGCTTTGTCCTCAGCCAGAATAGTTATAACCCCAGCCAAACTGCTATATTTCCAGCGAATAATTATATCACAACATAATAGCTATATCCCCAAATACTAGCTTTATTCCTAGCAAATAGTTACATTCCCATATAATAGTTACATCCCCACATAATAGCTCTATCCCCTCATAATTTAGTTATATCCCCACATAAAAGCTATACCCAATCTACTAGCTATATCACCAGCCAATAGTTATATCCCCAGTCAATAGTTATATCCCCACATAATAGCTATATTCCCACATAATAGCTATATCCTCAGCCAGTAATAGCTATATTCCCACAAAACAGTATAGTAAACTGATAGTATGGCTGTTCTATGTATGTCACATCAGATATGGCCGCTCTATGTGTCACATAGATATAGCTGCCCTTTGTATGTCACATCAGATATTATCGCTGCTCTATGTATGTCACGTAAATATTATGACTGCCCTATGTATGTCACATCCGATATGACTGCTCTATGTATGCTATATCAGATATAGCTGCTCTATGTATGTCACATCAGAGAGTATGGCTGCTCTATGTATGTCACATCAGATAGTATGGCTGCTCTATGTATGTCACGTAAAATATTATGACTGCCCTATGTATGTCACATCCGATATGACTGCTCTATGTATGCTATATCAGATATAGCTGCTCTATGTATGCTATATCAGATATAGCTGCTCTATGTATGTCACATCAGATAGTATGGCTGCTCTATGTATGTCACGTAAACTATTATGACTGCCCTATGTATGTCACATCAGATATGGCTGCTCTATATATGCTATATCAGATATGGCTACTCTGTGTATCACATAAGATATAGCTGCCTTTTGTATGCCACATTCGATATTATGGCTGCTCTGTGTGTGTCACATCATATATGGCTGCTCTGTGTGTCACATCAGCATATAGCTAATAATGTGGGGATATAAATATTGGCTGGTGATACATCTATTATGTAGGGATATACTTATCTGTATGATCGATGACAAAGTCACTACGCATAGGAACTGATTCCCCCCTCAGTAGGATCGTTGACAATGTCGCTTCGCATTGGCACAAATTCCCCCTCAGTAAGATCGTTGACAATGTCGCTATGCATAGGCACTGATTTCTCCTCAGTAGGATCGTTGAAAATGTCACTATGCATAGGCACTGGTTCCTCCTCAGTAGGATCGTTGACAATGTCGCTATGCATAGGCACTGGTTCCTCCTCAGTAGGATCGTTGACAATGTCGCTATGCATAGGCACTGGTTCCTCCTCAGTAGGATCGTTGACAATGTCGCTATGCATAGGCACTGGTTCCTCCTCAGTAGGATCGTTGACAATGTCGCTATGCATAGGCACTGATTCCTCCTCTGTAGGATCGTTGACAATGTCGCTATGCATAGGCACTGATTCCTCCTCAGTAGGATCGTTGACAATGTCGCTATGCATAGGCACTGATTCCTCCTCTGTAGGATCGTTGACAATGTCGCTATGCATAGGCACTGATTCCTCCTCAGTAGGATCGTTGACAATGTCGCTATTGGTAAGTTCAGTTAAATGTAGACAATATTCATGTTTAGGTCAACCAGATTTAACAAAATATTAAAGGAAATACTTGAAGGAAATTTATACAGGTCCTTTTAATAATTTAGAATAATTACTTTGGAACCTTATAGTCTTTTTTATAGCTTGCTTAGGCTTGTAAAGAACTGGTTTCTTTTTCTACAGCAGTAATTTTGATGAAATGCAGACATATGATACTATTTGGGATCATGTCTTTTGTCCGAATCGGTTGCATCTTGTATTAAGGTACTCGAAATATTTGTAAATTTTCCCAGTCCTAGAAATAACATTGTTTTGAATAGACACTTATTTTTAAGATAAAAGGCAGCTAAGATTAATAATTTTGATTTTTTTTAAGTAACTGTGTTATTTTCATGTGGCTTATGCACTTTGCAGTGTTTCTCAAAAGTGCCCTTTATGATCACTATATATCAAAGCTGGGAAATGCTAAGTTACTATAAATGGTTCAAAAGCAGTAGATTTTAAAAATGCTTTTACAATTAACATTAAAAGAACATTTAGGTAGAGACTTCCAACAACGGTGTAGTCATACTGTGTTCATTTTTCTCTAATAATGATGCTTATCTTCACATTTGAAGACACTTTTTAGTTTTATGTTTAATTGTATTCTGCCCAAAGTTGTTTAGGCCTATAGTTGATAAGTAGCTGAGTGTCTGAGAGACTGGATTAAGGCTCACCTTAGTTCAAGAATAATAGCATTGAGTGCTTTTTTTAAATGCTTTTTTGTTTTGTAGCTTTTGGGTATAAAATGGTAGGATTTATTGGTAAGATGTCAAATTATTTTGTCCGTGTACCTGTGTATATGTTGTCTTAGCATTGTATTACATTATTGTATTTATGATAGTATGTACAAAATATAGAAAAGATTATATAGCCAAGGTGTATATCACAGCTGAACTGTCCACTTGTAAGAATATAAGCTCTGATGTCAGAATGATTATTTGCTTAATGGTATGACAAAATAGAGGTTTAAGATAAAAGGTCATTTGTTAAGAATTTAGCAATTTTATTCAGTGCCTTGTTTTCTTCTATCTTCCTACTTAGGAAAATTGTTAAGTTGGTAATTTTCCAATATAATAATATAAGATTTGTGTAAAGATTAAAGATAATGTTATTTTGAGTGATAACATTTAATTTTTTAAGAATATTTTAAAATTTATATTTAGTTAAAGTGCATCAAACTTTACATAAACCCATCTTCAATTGTTTGAATGTGTGTGTTTTAAGTTAGATTTGTCTTAATAAAAACAATAGTAACCTAGCTGCAAGGATTAAGGCTTTTGTATTTACTTGAAGGTATTGTGCAAAATACCAGCGTAATATCACAGGGGGCTGGCGCAGCGTCACAGGTTGTGGTTCTCATCGAAGTCATGTAGATGGTTCACATCGAAAACTTTCCCAGTTTATGTAAACAGAACGTGTTTTGGATTGCCGAGGATACCATATTATGTATAAATTTTGAATGTAAACTTTTGGAAAATACGATCTCCGTCAAATCATGGTGAGTACATCATTCTAAATGTTTTTGTTTGTGTTTTAAACTGTTTAATGTTGACTTGTGAAAATAATTATTCAAAAATAACACTTAAAAGTATCTGATGTGTGTAGACTCTTCTTTAGGTGGATTTTATTGCAAATGTACTAATTATAAATTGAATAGTGTATAACATAGCTGACCTAGTAACATTATTATATCAATTGTCTTTATTATGATGTAATTTATTTTACGTTATAATCATTTCTAGGAGATTTTGCCTGCTACCAAATGTAGTTGTTTCTCACAGAGAGTGTGAGTGGTGCTCAACAAAGACCACTTTTAATGTGTATGTTACTCATCGAAGTCAAATTTAATTTCAGGATGAGGATCACGCTGTGTGTACATATTGTCGGGCCTCGTTCGCCGGCATATTAGCAGCTACAAAGCACTGTGCCAGTCCAATCCAACAGAGAATGTGTCATACATGTGGGAAGTAAATGAAAGAGGAACAACTAAATATCGAAACAGGACTTTTGAAGTTAAAGGACATGCTATTATCGGAAACATCGACGACATGACAATAAACAAAAGCACTGGTAAAATTATAATACCGACAAAAATTAGCAAGTTGTAGTTCAGTGAGAAACTCTGTGCTACAGCGGAAGAGAATTGTCATGAAATGTTGAAAGACATGAGGCCAGTATCCGGGATACGAAATAATACATAAATAAAAAAATCAGCGCAATTAATTACAAAAAAAACAACAACACTATTCTGTTTACTTAAACAACGGGTAATATTGCACAATAGCGTTAACAGACATAAATATTATTAATTATCAACACAAATGATACCGGCAAACAACAGTTTGAATGAAAATCTTGCAAAATAAACAATGAACTGAGTTTTAGTCCTACTTCTGGGACGTGGTGGTCATGCTGGTAGGGAAACTAGGGTTTGTTTTCATAAGTTTTCGATGAGTAACAACTACATGACTTCGATGAGAACCACAACCTGTGACGCTTCGTCAGCCCCCTGTGAATATAGATTAATGGGGTTCATATAACTACTTTGATCAGTGTTTAGAAGCTGAATACTTATCAGTTATTGTATATTTAGTGTTGTCACTTCTTAAATCAAAGTTTTTAAAAAGTTATAGATTTAATCTTTTAGGTTATTTGTATAAAAATAGTGTATGTTATGCATAGGCTTACCAATAATTGTAAATTTGTAAGTCCAAGATAAGAAACGGTACATAGATTAATGGTTAATGTGTTGTTTTTCTGTAAAGACTTACCTGTCATTGTAAGTTAAGTGTTAATGACTAGTAAAAGTTATGAAAGGGTGAAGTAATGTGTTAACTTACAAGTACTTACCGGCCATTGTAAAGTAAGTGTTGTTAGCTAGTCAGTTACGAAAGTTAATATGTTCGGTTATTAGTTAAGTCTTTCCAGTCATTGTAAATAAAAATTAATCTGAGTTGAGAAAGGATGAAGTTAATTTGTTGATCCGTTTATTTGTGCTGTGTTAAAACAAAAGCATTTTAAGACGTTTCAATGGCATTTGGTTTACAAGACCCTTCATTAAGGTAATACTATAATCATGACTGTGCATGAGTTTGTTTTTACTTTGTTTTTGTTTTTCATTATTTTTATTTGTCTAAAATACTATTGAATATATTGTCTAGTTCTACCTTGTATGGAAATATATGAGTAAATGAATATGTTAATATAGGGGTTTAAGAAGTTTCTTTTCTGAGAAACTTGTTTCTTGTAGAATATGTATGTTTTAAGGCAATATTTAAGCAGTTATGAAAAACTTTTCACATGGGGTTTTAATGGCACTACTGTTACTGTGGTAGCTAGCCCTTGCTTTTGACATGAGCTAAGTAAACTATACCGGATATACTTAAACCAAATAATTTTAAAAGGTATACATTTATTGCATTTTGAATGTTTTTAAATTATTTTAATATTTAAGCATTTGAACACCATGAGTTATAATTTTATAACGCATTCACTGTATAACATTTATTTAGTTATTATACATTCTGTCATATGCCTATAATGATTTTTGAATGATTTCAGTTCTTTCCAAACATAGATAGTTTCCATGTGATGTCATCGACACTGATAAGACAGTTTATGGCAGCCATCTTTGTGGGCAGAACCTAATGCAGGCCGAAATCGGGAAATATGTGCTGTATTAAACTCACCACTGTGTTTTTATTTTTCAGTCTATTTTACTGAATTTTATATCAAATTTAACAGCTTTTATAAAGTATGTTAAATATCAAAACTGTATTTTGATAGTTTAAAAGGTTAAAGAAATACAACCGAAAATGATAGACTGTTCATTTTGTTTTAAGTATCAGCCAGTAGTTTTATTTATTTCTGTGTATAAATTCTGTGTGCATTTATCAATTGTAAAAATATTGTATTCTAAAAATATGAATTTCAAGAGCTTTCCAATGGTGTATAGCTTTAATTTTCGGATCACAAATGAAGAAATTATAAGAAAATAAAATTTACCCTTCTATACAATTCATATAAAAATCCCTTGAAGTTACCATCAAAGATGGCTGCCAAGATAAAGGATTTTCACTGATGTGGAAACTATCTATTAACACTGCTGCGAAAATGAGTATTAAGTTCCTCTGGACAGAAAAGGTAAGTGGACAAAATGGTGATGAATGCTTCATCGTACTATGATGATGAAAGTGACAGGTATACTTTAAATGCTTTTATAAAAAAAAGAGTGCGAGTTTGCATACTGTAAAAGTTATTTTTCAAAATGCCGGGTTTTCCTCTAAAACGCCGCGCCGCACCTTATCGAATGTGAAACCGAAAGTAGAAATGTAAATTTACAATAACCAGTCAGATTGTGTAGTGCCTTGGTCACATGTCTCACGTGACTGTAAATAGTGTCATGTGAGGCCGGTGTTAGCGTCAGACTAGTTTCAACTAACAACACGAAAGCAAAGGTAAAATGTTTTTCTTTTAATTATTTCTGTGTTATTCATAAGTATTTATTCTTATTGCCTAGATGTAAATGTTCATAATTCTTGACCTTGCGCGCAACGTTTTCAAATGACATTAGTAAATAGCATTGACTGACGTCTCTAAGACTAGTCTAGAGTGTCATTCCAATTGTTTGTTCAAAGCTACCAGTGGACCATGTGGGAAGCACAGTTTATGTACACATTTTAATCTACTAGAATCTCTAGTTTTAACAACGGTGTTTAAAAACAGGCTAATACGACAAAAGGATCTACTTAAGTCTTCCAGACATTAATAGATAACCATAAAATCTAATAAAATGTCAAAAAAATTAGTATATTACTTTTTTAGATATTTATCCCATATTTTCGGCTTTTATGTATATTTATATACATATATATCATGTTCATTGGGGTTTTTTATTAAGGTATTATATGTTTAAAGTTGTATTACAGTTGCATACTGGATGTGTATATTTGGGAGTCTCTTAAGAGAGTCAGACTTCTTGTATTGTTTGACCCAGATTTGACTACCCTGGATGACACACCCCCATTTACACCACAAAGCAATCAAGCTTAATCAAGCGCTGACTGGCTCATTATCATCAATTGTTCAACTTTTTTTCCCCAGTATTGTGTTCTCTTTGGCAGTTCTTCATTTCTTCCACTCTTATATATTAACTTTGTTTCCATTTTTCAACATGCAGAACAAAAATATTAGGTGTTTGCTTTTTGCCCCAGTCATTTCTTTACAATGTCAAATAAAATATTATTTTTATCACTTCTGAATGTTCCATCAATAGTGTTAGATAGACCTGCCATGTTGGTTGGTAGACGCATTACAGTGTGCTATTTAAATAAAACTGTTGTTGTTTTTTTACAGATTACTATTCATTTCAGTCTTTGGAAATAGATATACCTTAAACAGCTAAAATAAGTATATGTTATAAATGATGCATTTAATGCAAAAATGTGTTGGTTATAAACAGAATTCAACATGATAAGCATTAGGTACCTTAAGCCAATTACTCTGTAAAACAGTACTGGTATAATGCATGTCAGTGAAATTCATTCTAAACAGCCAGGAAAATGCATTGATTAGCAATTCAGATGTTCCTTACAATACTGTTTTTAGTAGGTATCAACTTTGAATTTGATCATTTAATTTCAATATGTAAGAAAACAAATTTTGCATAGAAACATTACTTTTATGGACATAAAATTTACTACAATTAGCAAATTGTTATTAGATAATTTGTTGCAGAATACTTTAAAACATAATAATTGCCTATTGTTTGTCAAGTTAATCAAACACGACCGTTGCAAATTGTAAACAATCCCTCACTGAGACAAATCTTTGCATCCCACACACTGATTTTAAATCACTTATTAACCAACATGTTTTAACCAAATGGCAAACAAGTTGGAACAATACTATTTATAACAAATTACACGCAATTAAACCTAACACCGGTACCAATGTTTCTTTTCGTAGAGAAAATAGACAGGAGGATGTGGCTCTTACCCGCTGTCGCATTGGACATACTAGACTAACTCATTCATATCTTTTAAAAAGAGAAGTTCAGCCTGTATGTGTTCCTTGCCAGAAACCACTGACAGTTAATCATATTTTATTACATTGTATCAACACACACCATATTCGGTCCAAGTATTTTAATGTTAATAACGTGTATGAACTGTTTAAGACAGTGTCGGATTCTAAACTTGTTTGCTTCTTGAATGAGATTAGTATTCTTAATAAGTTATAAATTTTTAAACTGTTTATTTAGCAATCGTTATACATTTTTAAATGTTTAATATATTAACCTATTTTTAATTATAGTTCACATTATTTTAACCTGATAGATTTTTGTATTTTTCTATATTTTACTCACATAGTTTAGTTTTAACCTGATTATTCTCTATTCGCGCTAAACATTTTGGTATTCGGCGCCTTATGACCTGTAAAGTGTCGGTGTTCCGTAAAACCCAAAATACAAGAATACAGTTGTAAACAATACGGCCGAGCTGATTGACTTTTGAAATATTGCCCAATTTAATGGCAACGGCGATGTGTGGGCTCCTCCTGTGGAATGAAGAGGGATCATCAGGGAAAATTCTTAAAGGTGACGCATTTTGTCGACATTTTAATGTGCTTATAACATACAGTGGCGGTACAATCAATCTAAATACACTTTGAATAGTCATCTCTCTAATACGCCAGAAATGTGTTATTACACAGTCATGAATTTTGCAGTTGATTTGTGGTTTGGTTGTTTGTGCTTTGCAAACTTCTAATCTTGTTACTTCCTTATTCCTATGTTAACCTCTTAAAAAACTTTCTTTTTTTTTATTAAGACATTTGTTGTTCATTCTGCTCATTAAATTGAGTAATATATCTCCTTATAGTAGTTTAATCAAATACGACAATATATTGTGGTACATATTGCAATTAGCTCAATTCGTATCGCAGTATATTGTGATACACTGCAAGCGTATCATGATAGCCCTAATAAACATAAACACAAAACATTTATTCAAATCAAACTAAGTGTTAATGAAAAGCTTTGTAAGTAACAACCATCAAGGTACTCCTAACAAACACTGGCATCAGCATGTTAATCCTTTTCTGTGAATGCAATATTCTTACTATTTTGATAATATATAACCTGAGGACAGTACAATCCCTCTATTAAGACCACCTTAAGTTCTGACTCAAAGTGTTGTAATAGTGACTTTGGACGAGCCCGTGAAACCGCTCTTGTTTATGTATCAAAGTGTCTCTGACCATTGAAAAGAGGCGTAAAACATAAAACACACACAATTCCTTTCAAAATGTTTTAACAAAACTATACTATGTAATTTATGTAATGAAAATCTTTTACCTCATATAAATATTTGCCTCAGTGAAAATTATAAGAATGCAGAAGCAAGAATGGGCCTGGTGATGTGCATTTGTTTTGCAATTTGTCCTATGCATAATCATTTTGACTCAATAAAAATAGAACTAATCAAAACAATGGCTGAAGAACTGAACATCTTTGACTTTCTAATGACATGCACATTTATGTTCTAGATAAACAACCTTTAAATTCATAATTTGGTGTAATTATCACACTAACGGCTGCACCTAATAAGCACCTAATTGACAAAGGTCATGACCTCATGTGACCAGGTGTCCTAGACTGTACATTGAAAACTCAATGGAGGTCATTATTTTGCCAAAAATCGGATGCAAATCACACCATGGGTGACTTGTTGTTCTGGTCAAGATGGTCGCAACTGAGGTCTGTGTTTACATAAGATATACACAATATGTTCCAGTAGAACTGTTCGTTATGCTGGATTATTGGCGTGCCCGCAATTGTGGGCAGGTTTCTCATTGAATAAAGAAGTCCAATAGTTTGTACTTACAGAAATAGGCCTTAATAAAGATGTGGTTACTAATGGCATGGTCGTTAGGTGGCATTTTACTGTACACTGAAAATTCACCCATTACATTTGAGCTGTAACAATTCATTGCAATAAACCAAAAACTGCAATACACAGCTATGGTACAATGCATGTTTGTTACATTTATTATATTTATATGGATGTTTCTGTTTCACAAAAATAGGTAATGTATTACTGTTCAACTTGCTGACATATAAACATTAATATTTTGTATTTTGTTAGTCAGCAGAGTTGCACACCAAACAGTAAACACTAAACAATTTTAAGTATTCCCTTTTCCCAAATGTATTCTGTATAAATATTGAAGTAACACATAAACTGACCTTAGGTATCATATCATGGAGGGAGCTTATTACGTTCACTTGTGTACCACATAATAGTCCCCAAACTTATTGGGGTTTTTTTGTATTTTTTTTTTAAAAACAGCATCATAAAAGGTCAAATAATTTATATCGGAGAAAGAAATTACAAATTATTAGGCACAGTCTCTTCTGTTAATCTTTTTTATTCAATATACCAAAGAAACAAAACGTATTAAGACATGTTGAGATCCTACCTAAAAATAGACCTTTATTTAAAGAATCAAACAAAATAAAATGCCTATCACAATCATTGAAGGCCACATTTATCATTCTGTATTGTATTTAACACACACTGCTGTCAATAAGTATACCAATCAGTGATCAGTGGAAATATACAAAATTTGGGCTTTTTTCTCTCTTCCAGATTACATAGATTTGTTTAATAGCCAAGTAAGCTTGCACAGTGTCAGATTCCCAATTGTCACAGTGTTGAGGCCCCTAACAAATCAGAATGTTCCTTTATTATCATATGTTATCATAGGAAAATGCTGCATAAAATGTGGGGAGCTTCATGAGGCAAATAATAGTACCCTACCTGATTGGGGATGGGTATCACAAGACATTTTGTAACAGTGTATCATGTTATGTATCGTAATATTTTATGCAAGTTATGATTATTAAATTATGTTGCAAAAGTTTACTTTTTTTTTAAAAAAAGGGTCTAAACTTTTATGATAAAAAATGACAACTGTTGTCTAAACATGTCTAGCAATTAATGCTTAATTGTATGTTTACAGATGAAATAGCAGTTATTGTTTAAATGTTTGTTTACAGATGAAACATCAATTATTGTTTAAATGTATGTTAACAGATGAAATAGCAGTTATTGTTTAAATGTTTGTTTACACATGAAATGGCAGTTATTGTTTAAATGTTTGTTTACAGATGAAACATCAATTATTGTTTAAATGTATGTTTACAGATGAAATGGCAGTTATTGTTTAAATGTTTGTTTACAGATGAAATAGCAGTTATTGTTTAAATGTTTGTTTACAGATGAAATAGCAGTTATTGTTTAAATGTTTGTTTACAGATGAAATAGCAGTTATTGTTTAAATGTTTGTTTACAGATAAAATGGCAGTTATTGTTTAAATGTTTGTTTACACATGAAACATCAATTTTTGTTTACAGATGAAATAGCAGTTATTGTTTAAATGTTTGTTTACAGATAAAATGGCAGTTATTGTTTAAATATTTGTTTACAGATGAAATGGCAGTTATTGTTTAAATGTTTGTTTACAGATGAAATGGCAGTTATTGTTTAAATGTTTGTTTACAGATAAAATGGCAATTATTGTTTAAGTGTTTGTTAGCAGATGAAATGGCAATAATTCTTAAAAATTAATGTTTGTCTGTAGATAAAACATCAATTATTGTTTAAGTGTTTGTTTACAAATGAAATGGCAGTTATTGTTTAAGTGTTTGTTTACAGATAAAATGGCAGTTATTGTTCAACTGTTTGTTTACAGATGAAATGGCAGTTATTGTTTAAATGTTGGTTTAAAGATGAAATGGCAGTTATTGTTTAAACGTTTGTTTACAGATGAAACATCAATTATTGTTTAAATGTATGTTAACAGATGAAATGGCAGTTATTGTTTAAATGTTTGTTTACAGATGAAATGGCAGTTATTGTTTAAATGTTTGTTTACAGATGAAATGGCAGTTATTGTTTAAATGTTTGTTAAAAGATGAAATTGCAGTTATTGTTTAAATGTTTGTTTACAGATAAAATGGCAGTTATTGTTCAACTGTTTGTTTACAGATGAAATGGCAGTTATTGTTTAAATGTTTGTTTACAGATGAAATGGCAGTTATTGTTTAAATGTTTGTTTACAGATGAAATGGCAGTTATTGTTTAAATGTTTGTTTACAGATAAAATGGCAGTTATTGTTTAATTGTATGTTTACAGATGAAATAGCAGTTATTGTTTAAATGTTTGTTTACAGATAAAATGGCAGTTATTGTTTAAATGTTTGTTTACAGATAAAATGGCAGTTATTGTTTAAATGTATGTTTACAGATGAAACATCAATTATTGTTTAAATATTTGTTTATAAGCAAAATGGCAATTATTGTTTAAGTGTTTGTTAACAGATGAAATGGCAATAATTCTTTAAAATTAATGTTTGTAGATAATACGTCAATTATTGTTTAAGTGTTTGTTTACAAATGAAATGGCAATAATTTTTTAAAATTAATGTAGATAAAACATCAATTTTTGTTTACAGATGAAATCGCAGTTATTGTTTAAATGTTTGTTTACAGAGAAAATGGCAGTTATCGTTTTAGCATTCATTTATAGATGAAACTGCAATTATTGTTTGAACATATGTTTACAGATGAAACGGCAAGTCCTGCTAGGGTTGGTGCTAACTCTAGCCCTAGTGAATACATGCCTTGGGCAGAAATTATTTTTTCGAAGAAAGGTGAGCTACCCATCATTTATCAGTAAATTTTCCACCCATTTTATAATGTAACAAATACATTGGGACTCCATTGTGCTTGCGGATCCAAGGGTTAACAGTGTTCTAATGAAGTCAGCCTTATAATGGACAATGTTGTATAGGAGTTCCAGTGTATATTAAAGGTGTTGTCTTATAGTGTCACTTTTTCTTTAAAAAAAAAAATAAAAAAAATATGAACACTTGTCCGTGTCTTGTAATTTGTTTACTAATTATTGTAACTTTTAGGTGAGTTAAGAAGTTTTGAATAATTATTATTTTAAAATATGTGCTTTAAAAAACTTAAGTAATACCAGTTATTAGTATTGAATCTTACTTGATACCACCATTTGTACAAACTAAAGGCAGTAATACAGAAACTTAAAACAGTCCTAATAATGACTTGGTATATATTATTATGCTGAAGAAGACATGAAACCTAATTAATTATATCCCAGTTTTTACAGTACAGATTTGTCTCTAGAGTGAAAGAGTACACAAAAGTCTTATATACACCAAGAAAGGTCAAAACTTCCATGTGGACAGGTCTGTCTGTTGATCGGTGGTGTGCCTGGGGTTCTACCTAGACATATGGTTAGGGTCTTTCTCCACAAATAATAAGCTGAAATTTGCTATCATGACTATAATTGTTTAATTGTTTTTAGCAAAAAGATCAACAAATCATTATTGTCAGTTTTGAATGCATGTCCATATTTTGTTCCTTTAGCAAATGGATGCTCCTAAAGGGTTTGGTTTAAAGAATGCTCCTCATTATTACACTGCTAGAAGGACTGCTCTGGAAATGGCTGCTAAGGTAGGTATATAATAAACCCAAAACTTCTCAACTCTAAGCTGGCTACATTTTGTTAAAAAAAACCTGCTAAATTATCAGGATTTTTTGCTTTAATATTACATATGTTGCATGTCAGGGTTGATATACTTATAAACAGTGACTGAGAAGCAAACAGTGTAGATCATGATCAGACAGCTTCCAGTAGGGCGCTCCTGGCTGATATGGACTAAACTATTTCCCTTAGCCTTATAATTGCAAATAGCAAGCTAAGAGTAAGGACTTTCCCAACTAAGCTCAAATTGATGGTATAGATCTGGATCAGCCTGCTGGCTGGCAGATGTCTGATCAGGATCTGCACTACTTGCTGCAGAGTTTCTTGAAAAATGTTAAGTTTCTTTTATATGTAATTGTAAGCAGATAGCTTGAAATTTAGTATGGTTTAACAAACCAAACATCTTCATCTTTGTTTTATCATCGTCTATAAGAAACAATGTTCTATAAGAAACAATATTAATTGTTGCAATAAGTCTTTAATAACTTTAAAATGCAAAGGTACATATACATATTTCTAGAGACAACGCTGCAAACAGCTCAAAGCAAGAGCTGGCTGATCTTCCTCTTCACCATTTGCCTAAGACTGATAAATGTTTCGTGCTTATCTGGAATGGAGTTGGTGAGGTCAACCTGCAATTGTGTCATGTGCAGCATTTATGAATTCATGTCAGTTATATATTAATAGTACAGATTATAATCTCTTGCTCCTAAAAACTATTTTAATTTGTCATTTCTCAATGTAACTTAATGCATACATTATCTTGGTTATGACTTGTGTCAGTCTCGCATGTACCCATGTATGCACCTGGTTGAAAAGAATAATTTGTGGTTTATTTCCTGTTTGAGGTGATTGGGTTGGGGAAATTAGCAGGGATGTGACCAGAATTCAAACCATGGGCTACATGATTTGGAGACTTGCATCCTGTCTATGTACTTTCCAGCTACTTATAGTTTATAGCTGAAGAAGAGATGAGAAAGACTGTACTTAATACTTTCTCCCCTAAATTCTAACGTCTGCTTCGTATGGTTTCATGGTGTTCTTTCCATTTGCAGTCACGTTATATTACAATTCTCTACCCCTGGTTTCCTATGTTTGCCAGGTGTCCGAGAATGCTGTGGTTTGTCCTGGGAACCAGTCAGCCTGCCCAGATGGCAACACATGCTGTATGATGATCAACAAGGCATATGGGTGTTGTCCTCTACCACAGGTAGGAATGTGAATAACTCTTGAAAGTCTACTTCAACACATATTGATTAGTCCCAGGTAAATAGTGTAGATCCAGAATAGCCAGCTCTATAAAGAGCTGTCTCATAAACACCTAAGGCAAATAAATCAGATTGCAGTAACTCACACAGTTCTCAATAAAATATACTTTTGTTATGCATGCCAAATGTTCAAAGTCATTAATCAATACATGCTTTTTTATGGTTTTGAAACTTGCCAATCTTTATATCAATAGGTAAGTTGTGCAGGCCAGTTGCTAAACATCCCAGGTGATTGTCGAGCTCAGCAGCTTTTCGAAATCTGCACTGACTTGCTTATGCAAAAGATACTCTCTAAATGCACTCATGGCAACTGATGTCACTTTTTTGGTCTGTTTTGTTTCAATATTTTCCTTTAAGGCTTCCAAATCGTCCGAAGACATCATTTGAAGCATTCTCACCTGCATGCTACATGACGCCACGTTTATTTACAATGCGCATGAAAAATAAACATGTCGTGAGAATAGCAACAGTCAATATTTAGTAGGTATCACTTTTTTCTGACATATGCGAAGCTTTCAACCCATCAAAATGCTTCAAATTCATCAGGTATATAATATTACTGATTATCTACTGTCCACAATATATCTGCAAGAGATCTTTACCTTCTGCTACATTCTATCCACATTTACTAACAGCAGGTACTAGAATACTCCTTAAATACATTTTTTGGCATCAGATATCAATTTAACAATTTAACTTATTCATATTTGGTTTTTAAGTACACATATATATTTTATCATCATACAGGAGATACAATCTGTCTTCCCTATTTATTTTATATTAAGACATGTACAACCTGATACACAGGAAACTAAACATATTGTTAGAAGAAACAATAAACAGTACCATTCCTGTTTAAACTGGGCAAAACTTGACATGATCACTTGCGATTGGCCAGTTAAAGCGACAGTTTTCTATAGGTACATGACACAAAGGATCACATGATCAGGACTTTTTGTTTATTTAAATAGAGAATACAATTTTGGTATAGAAAATGACAATGTTTTAACAGGAAGCTGAGACAGATCTTACCCTTGAGGCATGCTGACTGATTTAGTTTTGTCATGTTGAGAGTGTTAACATTTTCTTTGTCTTCACAAACCTAATAATCTGTTTATCATAACATCTCTTGTATTACCAAAAGCATTATTTAATGTTAAGATCTCTATTGTTTTCAGAAAATAGTATATGGTTTTGATTTGGTGTGTTGTATTTTCATGTGCATCTAAATGACAAAAAACAAGTGGTAGAGCATCGGCTTGTGGATCGGGATCAAACTCGGGCTGGGTCAAACCAAAGAAGTTAGAAGTAGTGGCTTCCCTCCTAATGTTCGGGCTAAGGGGATAGCAATACGCCTGACTCATCAGTGTCAGTATAATAGAAAGGCCGGGTTCAATCCCTGGGCACCTCATAAGTGCCCCTGTGCTATAATGATAGAAATGTTGCTGCATAGTATCAGCAAAAATGCCAGCAGAATCCAAAAGAAAAAATATAAAATTATGTATGCCTCTTAAAAAAATTTCTTAAAAAAAGTAGCAAAGATCAATTTCAATAATAGGTGCATCATCATACTATGAAACTCACACTGAACCATTAATGGGTGGGGTACAGATATAATAATATAATAAATATTAAAATTTCTCAGGACCAACGCACTCAGACTCTTTATTTACTGACAAAATAATTTAAAAAAGATTAACTACAATTTTTTTTAAATAATTTACATCAACTCATTTCATGACATGTTTCATAAAACAAGGGATTTTTTTTTGTCTGAGCTGTTAAAAGTAATATGATTAAATGATATTTGAAATTACTTGTGCCATGAAATTATTCATTTAAAAAGTAATATCATATAAAATGTAATGTCCAAGGTGATGATACGATAAATTATTGTTTATTTGTTCTTAAATGGTGTATTTAAGACATGCACAGTTTGAAGATAAAACAGCTAGTTGGAAAGTGTCACAATACTTGATTTTCTCAACCTAAAGACCATCCTGCCATGCAGTTATTGTTTTTATCTCTTACATCTACCTCTGCAACATGGTTGCAGCCATGGATGTCAAGATTCTTGACATAACATATGAGTGGTTTATTGTGTATTTGAAGTTCACATCTCTTATACACATGTGTATGAATTAAAGATGTCTTGGTTTTTGATCTCAAGATTCCTATAACTTAAATAATTAAGCAATAACTAAGCATCTATACCATTTACTGTTTATGCAAGAAAGATAAGTAAGCGAATGTAAACATAATACCATAAATGTAACATTAACACTTCTAGATTCAAAACTAAACACACTATAAACAGCCATCATTTATTTTATTCATATTAAAACTTTGATTTTTAAATTCCTTACCAATGTTTTACCTGACAACATTTTGATACACATTGCCAAATTTAGCCTGAGCCTGCAATAGAAATATTTAATGAATGGACAGTATAGAAGATTGGCAAAAAGAACAATCTTTTGAAATACAACATCTTCATATTTTATCTAGTGATAAGAGTAACTATTTCATTTCATTATAATTTGTTCTTTGACACAGTTCTGCTTGTTTGAACAAAAAATTGAAACAGATCCAATTTTGACTGTTATCAATTCTCTGCTAGTGATATGATTGACTTAGTGCAATATTGTTTACAGCTGCATGTATATCTTACTGTTTTTGATCAACAGGAAATTTTAGTAGCACATCACCTTATCCTTTTATGGTCATAAACTTAATAACTCTCCTAGTTGTCATAGTCATAAGTCATTTTCAAGTCCCAGCATTTTATTTTCCCTTTTATTAAAATGTCATAAATTTCTACATGCATGGTCAGTGGCCTTGTCAGAACTTTACTGCCTTGAATGATTAAGACAAGGATAAATGGCTTACCATATACTATAAGGAAAAAAAGGCAAAGGAATCCTTTGTAACCCTTAGCCTTTAACATTCAACTCACAAATATAAGAAT
Organism: Sinonovacula constricta; assembly: GCA_007844125.1. Classification (NCBI taxonomy): domain Eukaryota; kingdom Metazoa; phylum Mollusca; class Bivalvia; order Cardiida; family Solecurtidae; genus Sinonovacula; species Sinonovacula constricta. The sequence continues at coordinate 10,460,449 of CM017567.1, read as the reverse complement.
ATTACAAATAGTGTTGATCCTGATCAGACAGCTCACCTTACACAAACATTAGGAACTGCAGTTTATCTACATAGTTTATCAATGCTTCAAATTGTGATGACTTTTCTAACACAGTGAATACCACAGGGCTTGCAGTGCTTTCATTTTTGTTTGTGTCGTTACACATTTGAATCATCACTTATACCGTAATTAGGTGAACATAAGTTTCAACTATAAGGATAATTTGATCTGAAGATAATATAATGAAACATGACTTACATATTAAGCCACTTTTACTATGCATATTAAAACTTATCTCACATATTCTTTCAGTATGTCCATTTATTTTGATAATAGTTATATTTTGTACAGTAATATTTTAATAAACAGCTAGGTCAAGTCATTCTCCAATAAGTTTGATTTAATTAAGATATTTTTTGTGTACATTGGCTACACATTTTCATTTTTAGTTTCTCCAACCTATCTGTTTTTAGATATGTTTATAGAGTCATGAAGTTAAGCCCTCACCTATATTTAGCATGTCATGTAAATACGATTGGAAACAAGTATAATTACCATCAGGGAATGCTTGTTATGGAATCTATTTCAATAGGACATATAACCCTTAAATTAATTGTGGCAGAGTTATGCCCCTTTTTAGCTCACCTGAGCACAACATGCTCAAGGGGAGCTTTTGTGATACCCCTTCGTCATTTGTCAACATTTTAGCTTGTGAACACGCTTGAGGCCACAGTTGTTATCCAGTCTTCATCAGACTTGGTCAAAATGTTTGTCTGCATGAAATCTTGGATGAGTTATTATTGGGTCACCAGGCTTCAAAAAGTAGGTTTCTGGGTCAAATTTTAGAAAAAAAACTTGGGAACACACTAGAGCCCTCATCACCAAACTTGGTCAGAATGTTTGTCTGCGTAAAATATTGGCTGACTTTGTAACTGGGTCATGTGGGGTCAAAAGTAATGTCACCAGGTCAAATCTTAGAAAAAGCTCGTGAACACACTAGAGGCCACATTGATGGTCCAATCTTCACCAAATTTGGCCAGAATGTTTGCCAGTATGAAATCTTACTTATGTTTCGAAGTGGGTCATGTGGATTCAGTAGGTTACATGGTAAAATTGTAGAAAAAGTTATCAACCAAGTGGCCACACTAATGGTCCACTCTTCACCAAAGATTTCTAAAGTAAATAACTCTTAATTACTTGATGCCAGATTTGTGCATACTAAAAGCCTGTGTCATCAGGTGAACGATTATGGGCCATGATGGCCCTATTGTTTACTTTAGGTTTTTTTTTTTTTTTTTTGTGGGGTTAAGGATTTGGTTAAGCTTAGCCACAAATAACACTATCCAGCACTGAGAACAGTGGATCCCCATCCACTGAGATACATTGTTATTTATTCTTATATTAAATGTGATACACATGCCAGTACACATATTTGTTAAAGTTACCATACTTCATTCAACATCATCCCTGATATTTAAGCCAGTTTCATTTCCACATGATTTGGTATAATACCAGAAATTGTGCAACACATTGTACTTGCTATCTCATACATGCTTGATTTTTAACAACAACAAAATGGCATTGAAAAAAGAATTGTGGTAAATGTTTTCAAGAGAAACTGATTTTAGAAGCCAAAAATCTTTTAGAAAAAAGTAGTTTAAACTTAAATATTTATAAAGTTTAGATAGCTACATCAACAAATAGCATGGTACTGTTGACTTTGTTAAAAACATTTAGAAACCAGGATAAGAACTAAAATGCAGGATGGTTGTTCTTTGCCGATAATGGTCTGTGATGTTCCTTCATTCATAGTTGGACATTACCATTGCCACCATGATTGTGTCAGTGCAAAGTATTCAGAACCAAGTCCCTACTTGTTTACAATTGACACAATATTTTGTTAGATGACCTTTTTTTATCCAACTATCCTTACAATCTTATGACGCACATTTGGGATCATCTGTAACATATTGTTCTGATTATTTGAACAAAGACAGTCTTACCTATTGTCTGTCCATGTGATAAAATGATAACAAACTTCAGATAACCTTGACCGTGATAAACTATGGTCTACATTCTCTATGTTGGTCCTTGTGTCACTCTGTCTCATTTTGGTATTACACTTATCTTAATAGATATTACATGTATGTACATGTATATCTAAAATCATGCATATATATCTATATAAGCGGACAATATACTTAGCCTGTAATGTCATGGTTTCAAGAGTTGTTACAATATGTAAAACTTTCCTATCGAAAAAGCTCATATGTTAAATTGTTCCTTGTTTCATAAAATTTTCCCCAATAAAGTACACAACAATTCATTTTAAAGCTTTGAAGGGTCCAAAGATTGTGGGAAACCTTTTTTTTTCAGAATGTTTTTACAGAATTCTTTAAAAGATAGTTACTTCAAACTTTGAATTCTTGTTCTCTATTTAAGAGAAACATTGATAATGTATATAGATGAGCTGTTATGTCACCAACTTTGTTACGCCTCATCTACCCACACACACTTTGGTTGACTGCTAGTGCAAATGAGAACTTTGGTGTGGGTAGGTCTTTCTGCTGACTTGGAGGGGGCTGGTGGTTCTACCCAGACATAATCTGGGGTCTTCCTGCACCAATAACAAACTGGATGTAGCCAGTAAAATCATAATGGCATTGGTGTGATGTAAAGAACTCTGTCAAAAGGGCAGTCAACTTAATAAAAATACTTTTGGTAGTTTTATGTCCTTTTTCAACTTTTCATTTGTTTTATGATTCATGTGGCATTTTTATTGATTATGTGACTCAAAATAATAAAAGCAACATAAGTAAAAAGTAAACAAATGACCATAATGATCTGGACCAAGATTTGTTGTTGATCTGTTCAAACAGTCATCAGAGTCAAAACTGTATTGGTGACTATTTACTTTTTAAACAGTGACCAATCAATCTATAGTAATTTTTGTCCTTCAATATTGCAGGCCTCATGCTGTCAAGATGGCCGCCACTGTTGCCCTATGGGAATGAAATGTGACCTTCTGAGACAGGCCTGCACACGTGATGAGATATTCATGTCCTGGATCCAGTTTGAGAATCCATCTGAAACAGTTGTGAATAAACATGTAGAAGTAAAACAAGGTGAGGTTTGTGGGGTTTTTTTTTTTGAGACTTTAAAGAAGTCAGTGTTAAATAAGTCTGTCAGTTCACTGAACAATAACACAAAAGGATTCTATTTATTGGTTAATAGACAAATGCTTTAACGGTTCTCATTTTAACTTGAAAAAAACTTTACTTTCAGGTTTGTTTGTTAAAAGAACGCATGTGCTTTTATTATAACAATGATAACTAGGATCTTTGCATCGTGAATAACCAGTCATGATCGTATGAATTGCTAAACAAATAAAGTTGTTTCAAGAACATGAAATTTGTTTTTCAGTTTGTAGAAAACTTCTTTTAAAGCAATAAGAAAGCAAATTAGACAATGAAAAAAGATGGTTGTGTAAAGTTAATTTTGTAATATCCATGCCTGATTTTTTTCCATTGACAAGTCGTGCAAGAGGCTGTGGTATGTCCAGATGGCCAGTCACAATGTCCTTCAGGAAACACATGCTGTATGCTCTCCTCAGGACAGTATGGTTGCTGTCCCATAGATCATGTAAGTGCACTGTTTTTGTTTTTGACGTTGCTGATCATTTGTTGTGTTTTTCATATACCTCACACTGCGAATTTATTACGGTAATGGCTAATCGTCCAGCAACTATTATTGGAACAAAGCCCTATACAATTGTGACAGAATCTCAGGCACTAGAGGTCACACATTTGCACATGAAAGCTTTCAACCCATCCAGTACACAAACCCATGTTATACGGGGATAAAGTTACAAGTTGATGTAATTTAATGTAAAAATTGTATTTGTAAAGTAATTGCCTTAGGAACAGAAGACATAAGATTCACAAAAAAATACAAATTGAGCTAAAAAAAAGGTTGATATGAATGGTTGGTATGATATCAGCTCTTGAGTAGCTGTCAAGTCTACTAAACATAAATGTACGGTCTCTGTTTGTTGTAATCATTACACAGATACAATGCCCTGTGGTATGTGTTATAAATAGAATAGATTTTATTATATACAAAGGTCACTGGCCCATTTTTTGCATGTACTGCCATTTAAAGATCTACTACTGAATAAAATGTTATAATTCAAATGACAGACCTGTACACATACTTTGCTGCTGTCTTTGGTTCCATTACAGCTAGTTTTCAGACTATTCTTTCACATTTGTCAGTATTATCATCTGTGTTGATCTTAATATAAAAATGTATTCACCTGCCTTTCATATAAACTGTTGGCTTTTTATTCCAAAATGAAATTTCTGTTAGGTGTTTTCATACAACTTAGTATAAGCTAAGTTGTATGGAATTCGAGAGAATTTTAAAAAAACTCATTGCCTTCAGATGTAATGATGTGCTATCAAGTATCATTCTTAAGTTGTTACAAATGTTGCTATGTTTATCTTATACACTTTATATATTAATTGTATTTATAGTTAGAGCAAGTTAGTAAATTCTAATAGGTAGCAATTGTCGAGTTACAATTCCTTCTTTGAAATTTAGTATTTTAAATATACAGCTCTATTTGTCCACTGAAGACTAATCAGGGCTAAGCTAAAAGCTTTGGATTGAAAGGCTAGATATTTATGTTTCAGTACTCTAAACATTCAGTGCTGATAACATTTTGTTATGATAAATTACCGCTTCTTTCTAAACTTTTATCCAGCCCTTGCATGTATTTGTTGATTGTTATGCATAAAAAACTGATTTGAATTGAAATACATTTCATTCCCAGGCTGTTTGCTGCAGTGACCATCTACACTGCTGTCCAGAAGACACGACCTGTGATGTTTCCCAGGGTAAATGTATTCGTGGAAACGAGTTGTTGGACTGGTTTGAGAAACAACCTGCCATCACTGTAAAGAATGTGATGTGTGATGATACCCATGAGTGTCCATCTGGTAATACGTGCTGCAAGCTGGCTTCCGGTGAATGGGGATGCTGCCCTATTTCACATGTAAGAGTTGCGTGTTTCTTCTTTTGTCAAGAGTTAGTCAAAATTTGAATATATGTGTGGTATGTTTTATAGAACCTTTTCATATTTTCCTTTTTCAGATTATGTTGAAAGATTTAAGCTTGAGGCTATCATCATCTAGTATTTTTAAGTACATTATCATTTATACTTTTAGCATGTTTTTGCCTTGTTTTGTAATTCAGGGGTCGTATTCATAAAGAATCCTAGTTACTTTTTCCTTCTTAAACCAAGAAATGTAGTTTAATTAGGAGAAAATCCTAAAATAAATCGTATTTTAAATAGCATTATGTCTGACATTGAGCAATTGTTTTATGATATAAGAAACATTCTTAGTTTAATTCAGAAGAAATAACTAAGATTCTTTATGAATACCACCCCAGGTCTTTCCAATATTCATGTTTACAAACATGGAGGTATAAATAATGTCAACTGAAATTCAGTAAACAAGAAATTGGTACTAATATGATAATGAACTAGACTTTAAGTGGCAATCTTAACTAGACATTTTAATGAAGGATGTATTTTTAATCGTCTTGATTTTACTTGCAGATTCCACAGCAAAACAATCTTCCATTTTCTTAACTTGTCTTCTGTCATGGCTTTTAATGATACATTTTATTTTTTGGTCAGGAAAACCTCTCTAAATTGTAACACATTTCATTCTCAGGCTGTGTGCTGCAGTGACCATCTACACTGCTGTCCAGAAGACACGACCTGTGATGTTTCCCAGGGAAAATGTAACCGTGGAAACGAGTTGTTGGACTGGTTTGAGAAACAACCTGCCATCACTGTAAAGAATGTTAGGTGTGATGATACCCATGCGTGTCCATCTGGCAATACGTGCTGCAAACTGGCCTCCGGTGAATGGGGATGCTGCCCTATTTCACATGTAAGAGTTGCGTGTTTCTTCCTTTGTCTTGAGGTAGTCCAAATTTTATAAATATGTGGTAATTTTCAAAGAACCTTTTAAAATTGTCCTCTTGCAGATCATGTTGAAGAATTCTAGATGTAGACTATCCTTATCTGGCATATCGTTCTTACAAAGCACATTTACAGTTGGAACTTCAACATGTTTTTACCATCTGTTTTCTACTTCACCTCTTTCCCATATTGTTGTTTACAAACACAAATGGATAAAGAATGCCAAATGAAATTCAATAAAAAAAGAAATGAGTAATAATATGTTAGTGAAGTAGACTTTTGGTGGGTCTTAAATTGTCTTGAAATATTTTGCAGATTCAACAGCAACACAATGTTTCATTTTCTAAAATCTTTCTTCTGTCATGGTTTGAATCATAAGTTTTATGTTTTTATGGAAAGCACTTCTCTAAACTGTAACACATTTCATTCTCAGGCTGTGTGCTGCAGTGACCATGTTCACTGCTGCCCAGAAGACACGACCTGTGATGTTTCCCAGGGAAAATGTAACCGTGGAAACGAGTTGTTGGACTGGTTTGAGAAACAACCTGCCATCACTGTAAAGAATGTGATGTGTGATGATACCCATGAGTGTCCATCTGGTAATACGTGCTGCAAGCTGGCTTCCGGTGAATGGGGATGCTGCCCTATTTCACATGTAAGAGTTGCGTGTTTCTTCTTTTGTCAAGAGTTAGTCAAACTTTGGTTATATGTGGTATGTTTCAAAGAACCTTTTCATATTTTCCTTTTTCAGATTATGTTGAAAGATTAAAGCTTAAGGCTATCATCATCTAGTATTTTTAAGTACATTATCATTTATACTTTTAGCATGTTTTGCCCTGTTTTGTAATTCAGGGGTCGTGTTCATAAAGAATCCTAGTTATTTTTTCCTTCTTAAACCAAGAAATGTAGTTTAATTAGGAGAAAATCCTAAAATAAATCGTATTTTAAATAGCATTATGTCTGACATTGAGCAATTGTTTTATGATATAAGAAACATTCTTAGTTTAATTCAGAAGATATAACTAAGATTCTTTATGAATACCACCCCAGGTCTTTCCAATATTCATGTTTACAAACATAGAGGTATAAATAATGTCAACTGAAATTCAGTAAAAAAGAAATTGGTACTAATATGATAATGAACTAGACTTTAAGTGGCAATATAACTAGACATTTTAATGAAGGATGTGTTTTTAATCATCTTGATTTTACTTGCAGATTCCACAGCAAAACAATTTTCCATTTTCTTAAATTGTCTTCTGTCATGGCTTTTAATGATACATTTTATTATTTGATCAGGAAAACCTCTCTAAATTGTAACACATTACATTCTCAGGCTGTGTGCTGCAGTGACCATGTTCACTGCTGTCCAGAAGACACGACCTGTGATGTTTCCGAGGGAAAATGTATCCGTGGAAACGAGTTGTTGGACTGGTTTGAGAAACAACCTGCCATCACTGTAAAGAATGTTAGGTGTGATGATACCCATGCGTGTCCATCTGGCAATACGTGCTGCAAACTGGCCTCCGGTGAATGGGGATGCTGCCCTATTTCACATGTAAGAGTTGCGTGTTTCTTCCTTTGTCTTGAGGTAGTCCAAATTTTGTAAATATGTGGTAATTTTCAAAGAACCTTTTAAAATTGTCCTCTTGCAGATCATGTTGAAGAATTCTAGATGTAGACTATCCTTATCTGGCATATCGTTCTTACAAAGCACATTTACAGTTGGAACTTCAACATGATTTTTCCATTTGTTTTCTACTTCACCTCTTTCCCATATTGTTGTTTACAAACACAAATGGATAAAGAATGCCAAATGAAATTCAATAAAAAAAGAAATGAGTAATAATATGTTAGTGAAGTAGACTTTTGGTGGGTCTTAAATTGTCTTGAATTATTTTGCAGATTCAACAGCAACACAATGTTTTATTTTCTAAAGCCTTTCTTCTGTTATGGTTTGAATCATAAGTTTTATGTTTTTATGGAAAGCACTTCTCTAAACTGTAACACATTTCATTCTCAGGCTGTGTGCTGCAGTGACCATGTTCACTGCTGTCCAGAAGACACGACCTGTGATGTTTCCCAGGGAAAATGTAACCGTGGAAACGAGTTGTTGGACTGGTTTGAGAAACAACCTGCCATCACTGTAAAGAATGTGATGTGTGATGATACCCATGAGTGTCCATCTGGTAATACGTGCTGCAAGCTGGCTTCCGGTGAATGGGGATGCTGCCCTATTTCACATGTAAGAGTTGCGTGTTTCTTCTTTTGTCAAGAGTTAGTCAAACTTTGGTTATATGTTGTATGTTTCATAGAACCTTTTCATATTTTCCTTTTTTCAGATTATGTTGAAAGATTTAAGCTTGAGGCTATCATCATCTAGTATTTTTAAGTACATTATCATTTATACTTTTAGCATGTTTTTGCCCTGTTTTGTAATTCAGGGGTCGTGTTCATAAAGAATCCTAGTTATTTTTTCCTTCTTAAACTAAGAAATGTAGCTTAATTAGGCGAAAATCCTAAAATAAATCGTATTTTAAATAGCATTATGTCTGACATTGAGCAATTGTTTTATGATATAAGAAACATTCTTAGTTTAATTCAGAAGATAAAACTAAGATTCTTTATGAATACCACCACAGGTCTTTCCAATATTCATGTTTACAAACATGGAGGTATAAATAATTTAATGATACATTTTATGATTTGATTAGGAAAACCTCTCTAAATTGAAACACATTTCATTCTCAGGCTGTGTGCTGCAGTGACCATGTTCACTGCTGTCCAGAAGACACGACCTGTGATGTTTCCCAGGGAAAATGTAACCGTGGAAACGAGATGTTGGACTGGTTTGAGAAACAATCTGCCATCACTGTAAAGAATGTTAGGTGTGATGATACCCATGCGTGTCCATCTGGCAATACGTGCTGCAAACTGGCCTCCGGTGAATGGGGATGCTGCCCTATTTCACATGTAAGAGTTGCGTGTTTCTTCCTTTGTCTTGAGGTAGTCCAAAATTTATAAATATGTGGTAATTTTCAAAGAACCTTTTAAAATTGTCCTCTTGCAGATCATGTTGAAGAATTCTAGATGTAGACTATCCTTATCTGGCATATCGTTCTTACAAAGCACATTCACAGTTGGAACTTCAACATGTTTTAACATCTGTTTTCTACTTCACCTCTTTCCCATATTGTTGTTTACAAACACAAATGGATAAAGAATGCCAAATGAAATTCAATAAAAAAAGAAATGAGTAATAATATGTTAGTGAAGTAGACTTTTGGTGGGTCTTAAATTGTCTTGAATTATTTTGCAGATTCAACAGCAACACAATGTTTCATTTTCTAAAATCTTTCTACTGTCATTGTTTGAATCATAAGTTTTATGTTTTTATGGAAAGCACTTCTCTAAACTGTAACACATTTCATTCTCAGGCTGTGTGCTGCAGTGACCATGTTCACTGCTGTCCAGAAGACACGACCTGTGATGTTTCCCAGGGAAAATGTAACCGTGGAAACGAGTTGTTGGACTGGTTTGAGAAACAACCTGCCATCACTGTAAAGAATGTGATGTGTGATGATACCCATGAGTGTCCATCTGGTAATACGTGCTGCAAGCTGGCTTCCGGTGAATGGGGATGCTGCCCTATTTCACATGTAAGAGTTGCGTGTTTCTTCTTTTGTCAAGAGTTAGTCAAACTTTGGTTATATGTGGTATGTTTCAAAGAACCTTTTCATATTTTCCTTTTTCAGATTATGTTGAAAGATTTAAGCTTGAGGCTATCATCATCTAGTATTTTTAAGTACATTATCATTTATACTGTTAGCATGTTTTTGCCCTGTTTTGTAATTCAGGGGTCGTGTTCATAAAGAATCCTAGTTATTTTTTCCTTCTTAAACTACGAAATGTAGCTTAATTAGGAGAAAATCCTAAAATAAATCGTATTTTAAATAGCATTATGTCTGACATTGAGCAATTGTTTTATGATATAAGAAACGTTCTTAGTTTAATTCAGAAGATAAAACTAAGATTCTTTATGAATACCACCACAGGTCTTTCCAATATTCATGTTTACAAACATGGAGGTATAAATAATTTAATGATACATTTTATGATTTGATTAGGAAAACCTCTCTAAATTGAAACACATTTCATTCTCAGGCTGTGTGCTGCAGTGACCATGTTCACTGCTGTCCAGAAGACACGACCTGTGATGTTTCCCAGGGAAAATGTAACCGTGGAAACGAGATGTTGGACTGGTTTGAGAAACAACCTGCCATCACTGTAAAGAATGTTAGGTGTGATGATACCCATGCGTGTCCATCTGGCAATACGTGCTGCAAACTGGCCTCCGGTGAATGGGGATGCTGCCCTATTTCACATGTAAGAGTTGCGTGTTTCTTCCTTTGTCTTGAGGTAGTCCAAAATTTATAAATATGTGGTAATTTTCAAAGAACCTTTTAAAATTGTCCTCTTGCAGATCATGTTGAAGAATTCTAGATGTAGACTATCCTTATCTGGCATATCGTTCTTACAAAGCACATTCACAGTTGGAACTTCAACATGTTTTAACATCTGTTTTCTACTTCACCTCTTTCCCATATTGTTGTTTACAAACACGAATGGATAAAGAATGCCAAATGAAATTCAATAAAAAAAAGAAATGAGTAATAATATGTTAGTGAAGTAAACTTTTCATGGGTCTTAAATTGTCTTGGAATTATTTTGCTGATTCAACAGCAAAACCATGTTTTATTTTGTTAAATATTTCTTCTGTCATAGTTTGAATCATAAGTTTTATGTTTTTATAGAAAGCACGTCTTTAAAATGAAGCATATTTCATTCTCAGGCCGTGTGCTGCAGTGACCATGTTCACTGCTGTCCAGAAGACACGACCTGTGATGTTTCCCAGGGAAAATGTAACCGTGGAAACGAGTTGTTGGACTGGTTTGAGAAACAACCTGCCATCACTGTAAAGAATGTGATGTGTGATGATACCCATGAGTGTCTATCTGGTAATACGTGCTGCAAGCTGGCTTCCGGTGAATGGGGATGCTGCCCTATTTCACATGTAAGAGTTGCGTGTTTCTTTTTTTGTCAAGAGTTAGTCAAACTTTGGATATATGTGGTATATTTCATAGAACCTTTTCATATTTTCCTTTTTCAGATTATGTTGAAAGATTAAAGCTTGAGGCTATCATCATCTAGTACTTTTAAGTACATTATCATTTATACTTTTAGCATGTTTTTGCCCTGTTTTGTAATTTAGGGGTCATATTAATAAAGAATCCTAGTTAATTTATCTGGCTTTAACTAAGAAATGTAGTTTAATTAGGAGAAAATCCTAAAATAAATCGTATTGTAAATAGCATTATGTCATTGAGCAATAGTTTTATGATATGAGAAACATTCTTAGTTTAATTCAGAAGATATAACTAAGATTCTTTATGAATACCACCACAGGTCTTTCCAATATTCATGTTTACAAACATAGAGGTATAAATAATGCCAAATGAAATTCAGTAAAAAAGAAATTGGTACTAATATGATAATGAACTAGACTTTAAGTGGCAATATAACTAGACATTTTAATGAAGGATGTATTTTTAATCATCTTGATTTTACTTGCAGATTCCACAGCAAAACAATTTTCCATTTTCTTAAATTGTCTTCTGTCATGGCTTTAAATGATACATTTTATTATTTGATCAGGAAAACCTCTCTAAATTGTAACACATTACATTCTCAGGCTGTGTGCTGCAGTGACCATGTTCACTGCTGTCCAGAAGACACGACCTGTGATGTTTCCCAGGGAAAATGTATCCGTGGAAACGAGTTGTTGGACTGGTTTGAGAAACAACCTGCCATCACTGTAAAGAATGTTAGGTGTGATGATACCCATGCGTGTCCATCTGGCAATACGTGCTGCAAACTGGCCTCCGGTGAATGGGGATGCTGCCCTATTTCACATGTAAGAGTTGCGTGTTTCTTCCTTTGTCTTGAGGTAGTCCAAATTTTATAAATATGTGGTAATTTTTAAAGAACCTTTTAAAATTGTCCTCTTGCAGATCATGTTGAAGAATTCTAGATGTAGACTATCCTTATCTGGCATATCGTTCTTACAAAGCACATTTACAGTTGGAACTTCAACATGTTTTTAACATCTGTTTTCTACTTCACCTCTTTCCCATATTGTTGTTTACAAACACAAATGGATAAAGAATGCCAAATGAAATTCAATAAAAAAAGAAATGAGTAATAATATGTTAGTGAAGTAGACTTTTGGTGGGTCTTAAATTGTCTTTAATTATTTTGAATATTCAACAGCAACACAATGTTTCATTTTCTAAAATCTTTCTACTGTCATTGTTTGAATCATAAGTTTTATGTTTTTATGGAAAGCACTTCTCTAAACTGTAACACATTTCATTCTCAGGCTGTGTGCTGCAGTGACCATGTTCACTGCTGTCCAGAAGACACGACCTGTGATGTTTCCCAGGGAAAATGTAACCGTGGAAACGAGTTGTTGGACTGGTTTGAGAAACAACCTGCCATCACTGTAAAGAATGTGATGTGTGATGATACCCATGAGTGTCCATCTGATAATACGTGCTGTAAGCTGGCTTCCGGTGAATGGGGATGCTGCCCTATTGCACATGTAAGAGTTGCGTGTTTCTTCCTTTGTCTTGAGGTAGTCCAAATTTTATAAATACATGGTAATTTTCAAAGAACCTTTTAAAATTTCCTCTTGCAGATCATGTTGAAGAATTCTAGATGTAGACTATCCTTATCTGGCATATCGTTCTTACAAAGCACATTTACAGTTAAAACTTCAACATGTTTTTACCATCTGTTTTCTACTTCACATCTTTCCCATATTGTTGTTTACAAACACAAATGGATAAAGAATGCCAAATGAAATTCAATAAAAAAAGAAGTGAGTAATAATATGTTAGTGAAGTAGACTTTTGGTGGGTCTTAAATTGTCTTGAATTATTTTGCAGATTCAACAGCAACACACTGTTACATTTTCTAAAATCTTTTTTCTGTCATGGTTTGAATCATAAGTTTTATGTTTTTATGGAAAGCACTTCTCTAAACTGTAACACATTTCATTCTCAGGCTGTGTGCTGCAGTGACCATGTTCACTGCTGTCCAGAAGACACGACCTGTGATGTTTCCCAGGGAAAATGTAACCGTGGAAACGAGTTGTTGGACTGGTTTGAGAAACAACCTGCCATCACTGTAAAGAATGTGATGTGTGATGATACCCATGAGTGTCCATCTGGTAATACGTGCTGCAAGCTGGCTTCCGGTGAATGGGGATGCTACCCTATTTCACATGTAAGAGTTGCGTGTTTCTTCTTTTGTCAAGAGTTAGTCAAACTTTGGATATATGTGGTATGTTTCATAGAACCTTTTCATATATTCCTTTTTCAGATTATGTTGAAAGATTAAAGCTTGAGCCTATCATCATCTAGTATTTTTATGTACATTATCATTTATACTTTTAGCATGTTTTTGATCTCTTTTGTAATTCAGGGGTCATATCATAAAGAATCCTAGTTATTTTTTCTGGCTTAAACTAGGAAATGTGGATTAAACAGGAGAAAATATAATTCTTAGTTTACATAGTATTATGTATTGACACTGAGGAATTGTTTTACGATATAAGAAACATTCTTAGTTTAATTCAGAAGATATAACTAAGATTCTTTATGAATACCACCACAGGTCTTTCCAATATTCATGTTTACAAACATAGAGGTATAAATAATGCCAAATGAAATTCAGTAAAAAAGAAATTGGTACTAATATGATAATGAACTAGACTTTAAGTGGCAATATAACTAGACATTTTAATGAAGGATGTATTTTTAATCATCTTGATTTTACTTGCAGATTCCACAGCAAAACAATTTTCCATTTTCTTAAATTGTCTTCTGTCATGGCTTTTAATGATACATTTTATTATTTGATCAGGAAAACCTCTCTAAATTGTAACACATTACATTCTCAGGCTGTGTGCTGCAGTGACCATGTTCACTGCTGTCCAGAAGACACGACCTGTGATGTTTCCCAGGGAAAATGTATCCGTGGAAACGAGTTGTTGGACTGGTTTGAGAAACAACCTGCCATCACTGTAAAGAATGTTAGGTGTGATGATACCCATGCGTGTCCATCTGGCAATACGTGCTGCAAACTGGCCTCCGGTGAATGGGGATGCTGCCCTATTTCACATGTAAGAGTTGCGTGTTTCTTCCTTTGTCTTGAGGTAGTCCAAATTTTATAAATATGTGGTAATTTTCAAAGAACCTTTTAAAATTGTCCTCTTGCAGATCATGTTGAAAAATTCTAGATGTAGACTATCCTTATCTGGCATATCGTTCTTACAAAGCACATTTACAGTTGGAACTTCAACATGTTTTTAACATCTGTTTTCTACTTCACCTCTTTCCCATATTGTTGTTTACAAACACAAATGGATAAAGAATGCCAAATGAAATTCAATAAAAAAAGAAATGAGTAATAATATGTTAGTGAAGTAGACTTTTGGTGGGTCTTAAATTGTCTTTAATTATTTTGAATATTCAACAGCAACACAATGTTTCATTTTCTAAAATCTTTCTACTGTCATTGTTTGAATCATAAGTTTTATGTTTTTATGGAAAGCACTTCTCTAAACTGTAACACATTTCATTCTCAGGCTGTGTGCTGCAGTGACCATGTTCACTGCTGTCCAGAAGACACGACCTGTGATGTTTCCCAGGGAAAATGTAACCGTGGAAACGAGTTGTTGGACTGGTTTGAGAAACAACCTGCCATCACTTTAAAGAATGTGATGTGTGATGATACCCATGAGTGTCCATCTGATAATACGTGCTGCAAGCTTGCTTCCGGTGAATGGGGATGCTGCCCTATTGCACATGTAAGAGTTGCGTGTTTCTTCCTTTGTCTTGAGGTAGTCCAAATTTTATAAATATATGGTAATTTTCAAAGAACCTTTTAAAATTTCCTCTTGCAGATCATGTTGAAGAATTCTAGATGTAGACTATCCTTATCTGGCATATCGTTCTTACAAAGCACATTTACAGTTAAAACTTCAACATGTTTTTACCATCTGTTTTCTACTTCACATCTTTCCCATATTGTTGTTTACAAACACAAATGGATAAAGAATGCCAAATGAAATTCAATAAAAAAAGAAGTGAGTAATAATATGTTAGTGAAGTAGACTTTTGGTGGGTCTTAAATTGTCTTGAATTATTTTGCAGATTCAACAGCAACACACTGTTACATTTTCTAAAATCTTTTTTCTGTCATGGTTTGAATCATAAGTTTTATGTTTTTATGGAAAGCACTTCTCTAAACTGTAACACATTTCATTCTCAGGCTGTGTGCTGCAGTGACCATGTTCACTGCTGTCCAGAAGACACGACCTGTGATGTTTCCCAGGGAAAATGTAACCGTGGAAACGAGTTGTTGGACTGGTTTGAGAAACAACCTGCCATCACTGTAAAGAATGTGATGTGTGATGATACCCATGAGTGTCCATCTGGTAATACGTGCTGCAAGCTTGCTTCCGGTGAATGGGGATGCTGCCCTATTTCACATGTAAGAGTTGCGTGTTTCTTCTTTTGTCAAGAGTTAGTCAAACTTTGGATATATGTGGTATGTTTCATAGAACCTTTTCATATATTCCTTTTTCAGATTATGTTGAAAGATTAAAGCTTGAGCCTATCATCATCTAGTATTTTTATGTACATTACCATTTATACTTTTAGCATGTTTTTGATCTCTTTTGTAATTCAGGGGTCATATCATAAAGAATCCTAGTTATTTTTTCTGGCTTAAACTAGGAAATGTGGATTAAACAGGAGAAAAAATAATTCTTAGTTTACATAGTATTATGTATTGACACTGAGGAATTGTTTTACGATATAAGAAACATTCTTAGTTTAATTCAGAAGATATAACTAAGATTCTTTATGAATACCACCCCAGGTCTTTCCAAAATTCATGTTTACAAACATAGAGGTATAAATAATGCCAAATGAAATTCAGTAAACAAGAAATCGGTACTAATATGATAATGAACTAGACTTTAAGTGGCAATATAACTAGACATTTTAATGAAGGATGTATTTTTAATCATCTTGATTTTACTTGCAGATTCCACAGCAAAACAATTTTCCATTTTCTTAAATTGTCTTCTGTCATGGCTTTTAATGATACATTTTATTATTTGATCAGGAAAACCTCTCTAAATTGTAACACATTACATTCTCAGGCTGTGTGCTGCAGTGACCATGTTCACTGCTGTCCAGAAGACACGACCTGTGATGTTTCCGAGGGAAAATGTAACCGTGGAAACGAGATGTTGGACTGGTTTGAGAAACAACCTGCCATCACTTTAAAGAATGTGATGTGTGATGATACCCATGAGTGTCCATCTGGTAATACATGCTGCAAACTGGCCTCCGGTGAATGGGGATGCTGCCCTATTTCACATGTAAGAGTTGCGTGTTTCTTCCTTTGTCTGTAGTTAGTTCAAATTTTATAAATATGTGGTAATTTTTAAAGAACCTTTAGAATTGTCTTCTTGCAGATCATGTTGAAGAATTCTAGATGTAGACCATCCTTATCCGGCATTTCGTTCTTACAAAGCACATTCACAGTTGGAACTTCAGCATGTTTTTGCCCTCTGTTTTCTACTTCACCTCTTTCCCATATTGTTGTTTACAAACACAAATGGATAAAGAATGCCAAATGAAATTCAATAAAAAAAGAAATGAGTAATAATATGTTAGTGAAGTAAACTTTTGGTGGGTCTTAAATTGTCTTGGAATTATTTTGCTGATTCAACAGCAAAACCATGTTTTATTTTGTTAAATATTTCTTCTGTCATAGTTTGAATCATAAGTTTTATGTTTTTATAGAAAGCACGTCTTTAAAATGAAGCATATTTCATTCTCAGGCCGTGTGCTGCAGTGACCATGTTCACTGCTGTCCAGAAGACACGACCTGTGATGTTTCCCAGGGAAAATGTAACCGTGGAAACGAGTTGTTGGACTGGTTTGAGAAACAACCTGCCATCACTGTAAAGAATGTGATGTGTGATGATACCCATGAGTGTCCATCTGGTAATACGTGCTGCAAGCTGGCTTCCGGTGAATGGGGATGCTGCCCTATTTCACATGTAAGAGTTGCGTGTTTCTTCTTTTGTCAAGAGTTAGTCAAACTTTGGTTATATGTGGTATGTTTCAAAGAACATTTTCATATTTTCCTTTTTCAGATTATGTTGAAAGATTTAAGCTTGAGGCTATCATCATCTAGTATTTTTAAGTACATTATCATTTATACTTTTAGCATGTTTTTGCCCTGTTTTGTAATTCAGGGGTCGTGTTCATAAAGAATCCTAGTTATTTTTTCCTTCTTAAACTAAGAAATGTAGCTTAATTAGGAGAAAATCCTAAAATAAATCGTATTTTAAATAGCATTATGTCTGACATTGAGCAATTGTTTTATGATATAAGAAATATTCTTAGTTTAATTAAGAAGAAATAACTAAGATTCTTTATGAATACCACCACAGGTCTTTCCAATATTCATGTTTACAAACATGGAGGTATAAATAATATAAATAATGTCAACTGAAATTCAGTAAACAAGAAATTGGTACTAATATGATACTGAACTAGACTTTAAGTGGCAATATAACTAGACATTTTAATGAAGGATGTATTTTTAATCATCTTGATTTTACTTGCAGATTCCACAGCAAAACAGTTTTCCATTTTCTTAAATTGTCTTCTGTCATGGCTTTTAATGATACATTTTATTATTTGATCAGGAAAACCTCTCTAAATTGTAACACATTTCATTCTCAGGCTGTGTGCTGCAGTGACCATGTTCACTGCTGTCCAGAAGACACGACCTGTGATGTTTCCGAGGGAAAATGTATCCGTGGAAACGAGTTGTTGGACTGGTTTGAGAAAACTCCAGTCATTAAAAGTGGATCTAATTTAGTGGTAAATGATGTCATATGCCCTGATGGGTCTGAGTGCAAGGATGGTGAGACCTGCTGCCAAATGAGCAGAAGTCAGACTTCATACGGCTGCTGTCCACTGCCAAATGTAAGTGGCAAAGTCTTGTGCAGCTTATCCTTTCCTTTAACCATATTCCAGTGCTGATGGGACAGTATTTATTTAAAGCAGATTTTTTGCTGGGGTCACAGTGACAGTATTTTATATTTCATTTCTCACTTCAAAATCACATTATTTTGACATCTGAAAACACACTGTAGCTGTGATTTAAATTAAGCTAGGGATGAAAGAAGTTTTTTTTATATTTTAAAGCTATTTGTATACCTAGGAACAATCTATCACATCGAGTCGAATCTATAATTTCATGACTTTAGGTCACAAATACATAATTGAGGCACCTTGTAGTTTTGGGTAGATAAGTGGATATTATAGGCTAGTTGGAAGGTATCCCATGTGTGCTGTGTTTTGCCTTGGTTAGAGTGTTAACTTGACATGCTGAAGAGCTAATGGATCTCAGATGTGGATGGTAGACCACTTATTTGCAGATCATCCTTTAATAAACCTGTACCTAACTACGAATGCTCTGTTCTAAAAGAATATTCCATGTGGGGAGGTTCTCCAGCTTTCCTGCTTTGCCCCGGTGGTTCTACCCAGGCATAAGACTGGGATCTGCCTCCACCAATAATTAGCTAGACATCGTCAACATGGCTACGACTGTGTTGTGCAATGTAACAAAAAAAGTATTTCATTTTTCTCTGAAATAAACATGAAATTCCTAGTATTCAGTTGAATGTTTTAGAATGGTGTACGAGAGTCTTATTCTCAAGGAATATGAAAGAAATGACCACATTTCAATCAATCGTCAACATCAGTATTCACAAGAATAGTAGAAAGAGTGGTGTATTTACCCCTGATTGTGTACCATTTCAGGCTGTTTGCTGTTCAGATGGACTACATTGCTGTCCAAATGGCTATAAATGCAATGTTGCCATTGGTTTTTGTGTAAAGGGATTCGTTAAACTTCCCTGGATTACTACAAAGAGGCATGCATCAAAAATGCCCACAGTACAGCTCCCTGAACAGGTTGGTCACTCGTTTAGATAGGATTGTTCAAACTCCTGCGCAAGCTGATTGGATTCACATCAATCACTGCCTCGCTGAGTTTCCATTGACCATCATGCTAACCATATGGCAAAATATTTATATTAACAATGACCTACTTCTCTTTTTTTCTACTATCTATTTCAAAATATATATAGATTCAGTAGAAACAAAACAGGTAATAATCAAGCGTGCTGATGTAGACTTTGCTCATTAAGATGGTGATTTCTTTATAACATTTTTTCTTAAAACAAAATATTATGTCATCTAAGACATCATAGGAACATTGGTTTAAAGTGCGTTTTTAGGAACTATTATTATTACCTCCTCTTTTGCAGAAAGAAAATGGAGTATTGTCATTTCCCTCTCATCTGCATCAGTGTCAGTGTTGGTTTACTGTTTTATTAAGGTCAATTTCTAGAAAACCATAATCGATAATAACTTCGAACTTGGAATGCATGTTCAGTATCAAAAGGGAACCTTTTTAGAAGGGCAGGTAACCCTGAAAGAGCCAAAAATAATTTTGGCAAAGTAATGCCCCTTTTTTATACTATTCAGCACTGAGAAAAGTTATGTGCATTGTCTACATATAGGTATTTTTGTCATTTGGAATAGAATAATCCCTTTTCTTTCTATACAAGCATCAAAAAGTGGTAATTCAAATTAATAATTCAAATTTTGTTTTAGCTCTAGTGGACCTTTTTGAGTAAAACTCAACCCAGGGTGAGATCTGTTCAGTCTGTCACATAAGACATAGGGCGACACAGCGAAGGAGATACTAGTATATTAAGTGATTGGAATGGTCGCTTTAGTTTTCACACACTTGAGTGTCTTTTTTTTAAGTTGTTGTGAAAAAACTTGGTGCATGTGATGTCTATGTCCAAGCATTTAGACACACTGAACTTTTAACTCATTTAGTCACTCATAGCTGCATCTTCCTTGCAGTATGATGCTGATCTGCCCAGGCCTATGTCTGAGGTGTTTTTCTCCACTACCATTAGCTGAAAGACGCCAAGTAAACTCCCTCTTTGTTGTATATAAAATATATACATAAATACTGTTGAACAAGATCTGGTCACAGATCCTTTACCCTTATTATAATGGTACTTCCCAACTCTGACCAAGGCAGAAATGTTCTATCAGAGACCTTCCAATTGGCTTACACTAGAGTTAGAATGATTGTAAATGAACACGATTAAAAGCCTTTAGAAATTGATCTTTTAACTATATACACCTTCAAGAGCATTTAAATTCACATACCGTTTAAAGGTACTGTTAGTCAGTTTCTATTCATTTTTTTAATTTTTCTCTAAAAATCAACTGAGAAGATAATATTTATGTTTGTTAAGTAAATAGGCCAATTCTTATTAACAAAGTCATTTTTAATAAAAATCTAAAAGACGAAATAGAAATTGCAGCAAGTTGGGGATCGAACCAGGGGCCTTAAATATGTTAACCAAGCATGCTTATGATCCAGCCATACAGACAGATTCTTTTTAGTCAGTGTTCATAAATTATTAGTTCAGTTAACTGTACTAGACCTCAATAACTTGTCATTTTTATGAAGAACTGTCCAAGAAGTTACACTTTTATGTTGCTTAATCAAGATGTTGGAACCAGTCCTCGTAGCCCTTTCCGTAGAGCATCGGCTCCAGGTCCAGGAGACCCAGGGTTCAATCTATACCAGACGTATCAAAGTCGTTAAAAATGGTACTGGTTTAGCTCCCTTGCTAATACAAGGGTAGTGCCACGACTGGTTGACCCGGTCTCAGGATATTGTCCCTTGGTATGGTAAGGTGCAAGTGTTCATGGTATACTATACACAGTTAAGAGTACTGTGCGGCCCAAAAGCGGTAGAACTGTGTTCTTTTTTTCCAGTCATTAGTAAGTTATAAATAACAGAATGCATAATTTATAGCAGGTAAGTATTTAGCTAAAACAGATTTTACAAAAAATTCTAATTTTTAAAAAGAGCTTTAACACAAAGCCTAGATTTTAATGTTAAGAAATTGTGTTTTCCTAAAAATAATGCATATTTTCAAATCATCATTCTGTTTTCTTTAATTTTCAATTGATTTCAAATAAGAAATCTAAAATTACAAATGAATAGATTGTTGTTGTGCAAGAATCAATATCTATTTATCTTGTGTCATGCTCTTAGCCAGCTAGGCGCAAATGGATCAAGCTTAGGCAAATAGACTATATCCAGTCAACTCCTGCTGGTGCTGAAAGCAGTCTGATCAAAGATGTGTTATTTGCTGCTAAGTCCCCACCACATAGTTATTAGCAAACAACTTAAATTTTATATTTCTTAAAAATAAAAGTACTATGATAAGGGCTAAATGTTGACGTCTTGTTCTTCAGATTCCAGAGTTTGTGAAGGTTCTAGGGCCTAATGTGCAGTCAGAATTGGATCTGAAATATGAGCCACAGGAAGGGCCTGTGAAGTGTGGGGATGGCAGCGTCTCGTGTCCAGAGGATTACTCCTGCTGTGACAATGGTAAAGGCAGCTACAATTGCTGTCCCATGCCCAAGGTAGGTCCAGGTTCTAGCAGTTATGTTGTTTTCCAAGATAATGGTTATATTTTTGTTCTTTGATGGATGTTGTTTTAGTACTTGATATGTATTCATTAAGTAACACCCGTCGGCTATTTTCGATAACCCACTTGTTAGTCACTAAGTTACAAAAGTGACACAAAGGTAATTTATAGTCAACAAAACAACTGATATTTTAAGTGTTCCATGAACACTCTTGTCAAATCTTCTATGTCCATTATATGACATGATATTCGTCAAATTAACACTTTTGCTAAGGTATGGTTTGTAAGGTTGTTAAGGAATGTTGTTTATGTCTGGGGTTTATGGTATACTTTCACAATGAAGGCAGGATTTTATCTGCTTCATATGTGCACCTCCTTTGGATAACCCCAACACACAAACTAAACATATTTTATTGAATGTTTTAAAAAATGACAAGCTATAACAAGAAACACAGATACAGTGAAGTGGGTCTTTTCTTTGTGTATGGTATGTCTTACATTATACTTTTATGGCAAGAATCACCATATTTTTGTTCCAGGGTGTGTGTTGCGCAGATCATGTGTACTGCTGTCCTCATGGTTATATCTGTGGAGAGGAACCAGCCACATGTCGCATTCCAGAAGTACGTGCAGCAGCTTCCAACTTCCTGCAGCGCCTCCTATCCAAGGAAGGAAAGAAATTAATATAATGGAGAGAATTTAGTAATTTAGGTCAGAACGATATATATAAGTGAGGTTTATTGAGTGAAAGTATAAAATATGTATATGACCATTCCAAATTATATGGAAGAAAGGGCAAGTACTGTGTTCAAAGACACCATTCATGACTTTGAACTTGCCAGTTTATTCTCGAGTGCTAAAGATGATGAGATGTTTTTGTAAAATAATTTGATTTAAAAAAAATAATAATAATAATAATTTTTGATAATCCATAATCGCAATAGTAGATGAGAGGATGTGTACAAAAATATATATACAAAATACTATTTACATGGAAACGAGAGATTGTAATATCAAAAAATGTCAGTAAGGGCATCAGTGTTTTAAGTTTTATAGAAGATGTGAAATATATACATAAATAATAATGTCTTGACTCATTCTTTGTTCATAACTCAAACTTGTCTTTCTAGATTTTGCATCATTTATCATATTTTTGAAAAGCTTGATTCATATGGTTGCTTTGCATAAAGTAGATTTATATTCTGATATGGCTTTGGCATTTCTTATCACACATAATCATGTAGTATCATGTAAAATATTATCATGGTAATGTTTGCCGTTCCAGAAAAGATCCTTACATAACTTACTTCATTTGGAATGTTGTAACAGAGAGAAAAATGTGAAAGTTTGATCTTTTATCTCCATTTTAGTCGGATGGGGATGATCATATTTAGACATTCAGATGTATGTTGCAATTTATTTGATGTTTTGTTTTGGCAAATTCGGTTTGTATCTTTAATTTTGTAGTTGCTTTATTTGCAGAAAGTCCTTTTATTAATATTTTGTTGTATGTTGTACTGTGTGGCATTGTTATGCATTTGAGTTCATCAACATATGAATTTTAATGAGTGTTATCTGACAGTTTTGCAACAAAACAGTTGTTTATTAAGTGTACACTGTTAACAAATAGTACAATCATTCTGCCTTGAATATGTTTTTCAATATAATTTATTCATAAAAACCTTACTTTCGTTTTGGCAAAATGGTTTCGAGACTTAAATATATCAGTGTATTTTGACTGTAATTTGACCTCTATGGTATAAAAATCCTGTTCTTTGTTATAATAATGCAGTAACGTATATGTCGATGTCTGCTCAACATGTAGGGTATATAATGTTACTCATATAACCATGTTCTTTGTTATCAAAATGCAGTATTTTGCGTGTACATACATTTGTAAATTCAACTTTTCTTTGATTTAGAATGCAGTAACTTGTATGTGGATGCCTGTTTAACATCCAGGGTTAAAATGTTACTACAAAACCACGTTCTTTGTTATCAAAATGTATTTTGCATATACATACATTTGTAAATTTTACTGTTTTCTTTGATATATAAGATACTTAAAATATATATACCATATATACTTAAAATGTATAAGCAGATTGCTTGAAACTTAACTCTGTCGCACATAACATTGAATGGCTTTTTGTTGTATTACATTTGTAGTTTCTCTTTTTATTTATAGGCTATTAATACCCATTATCTCTCTGCAAGTTGTTGTTTCTGTTGTGTTGTCTTCAAAACAACTGTCGTTATTGAAACAGTGTTATGTAAGATTGTTTTATCATTTGTTGTTTAATGTTAGGTCTGTAGTGGTGATATTTTTGTCCCATTTTCTGGCTACATTTGATAATTAAAATGTATAGCTAGACTTAGAATTTGAAAAACATCTACATGCAAAAGTAACTAGCTCTTTTGTTTAAGATTCCGAAGCAAATATTACAAATCCTGATCAGACAGCCCCATTCCGGTGCTTGCTAATCTGGAATGTACATTTGAATTGGTCGGACTACTTTTTATACCATTCAACACAATGTGTGTTGTTTTGAATTATTGTTTTGGTTTTGCAATAAATTAATGATTGTTTTTGCAATAAATGTTGTTTACTTAAACTCACAATCAGGTTGGGTGTTTTCGATATCATGTGTTGCTCATCTAATAACAAGAGTGTACAATTGATCCGTGTATATTTAAAGGATTTGGTGTGACTGTTTAAGATGAATGCCATAAGTTGACAAGTGTTCCATTAGCATTCCACTTAGTGGTTGCCGCTTTACACTATTAAATATAATGCATATTCTGTTGGTCTTCTGTTCTTTGGTATCCCATATCCTGGCATGCACGATGTGTCATCAAAAGCATGATAAGGCTTTCTGTATTCCCCAATGTACTTAATGTACTGGATTAAAGCGGTTTGTAGAGGTACTATACGCCTGGCGTTGCTAGTACACGGGGATTGTCGTTATATTTACAATACATTAAATTTTAGCAGCTATTTTATCATTTACAAAAAAATGGGCATTTTTTTGTCAAAAGACATTATTCATTTGTTTTGATTATGATTACCATTTTTGATCTTAGTCATAAAGTATTTTTTGTAAGACTTGATTCAATTTTGCTCATAGTTAGAAAAAAAAGCAACTTTATGCAATTAACCGTATGCCAATCTTCCAGCAGAATCCAAATGGCAACGCTTATTTTATAACTTTAGTAATGTGTCGTCACTAAATAGTTCGTAGATAAGTAAAAACTGGTGCATAGAAGTGTTGCAGTGTTGCAAGTCTCTTGCTATAAATGCAGTTTAACTTTTTTGACGATGACTATTTTTACTACTTAAAGTCTGCTGCGTATCTTGCGCGGACAACAGCTTATATACTCGTATTGAACATATTTTCCTATCAAAATATCCAACGCCTATAAATAAATCATATCGTTAAACTTGAAATTATTAGTTTCACGAAACACAACTTTTTCAAAGCTAGACATTGAAGCACGAAAACAACAAACGAGACCAACCCTTCTTTAGAACAGTTGCGAAAAACAGCTGAAATAAAACAACAAAAGGAAACGCGGCTTCCGAATAGCGACGGAAAGAGACAAGAGTGCACGTACGTCATGTGACGCTCGGTGTCATAAACGTAACGTTGACGGTACATCTAGTTATAAAGTAGTGCTTTCATACATAAAACATGGTAACGAGTGTGCATACAGTGTGCTATTAACTTACAATACACCAGGTGTCACAAAAGTAGTGAGCATTTTGGGACATATATTTGTATTCTAACATACATCTGATATTTAACATACAATACACATTTAAGCATAATAGAAGTTCCAGTCATGGATAATACATTATTATGTGTGCTATGTGCGATGCTCGTTACATGTTTTGTTACTCTGACTGCGGCCCAACCCAATCTTGCCGCGCTTCTAGGAGGATTAAACGTGGACCGTGGGTTTGTGCCATCATGGGGAGTTGATACAGGTAAGTCAGAAGTTTTTGTTGGCTGTATCGTCCCACCAAACATGAAAACCCAGTAAAAACCAATTGTATTTCAGTTATTCGGAGACCGATGTCCACTTGAAGTAATTACGATTCTGTTTTCACTGTGTATAGCATGCCAGAACACCTGACAGAATATCACACCTGACATGATACCATTTCGGTCATATTATCCTAATACAAGACAGACCAGTCCTGGAACTACATTTTTGTTTGCTTAAGCGTGAACATTAAAGCTATTTTAACGACACTGGTATCTCGCGGCCCGGATTTGAACCCGGGGCCTCTCGTTGGTGGAGCTAAGGGTAATCTCATGTTTGTTTCAACATCGACGGTAGACGTGTTGGTAAACTATTCACCCATGCTTAGTCGTCTATGTACGTATATCAATGGTCGATATCCGTCGGGAAAAAATGACACTGTATGTACTAAAGATGTCAAACTAATGTCATCGTCATTGGAGTGCCGATAACTTTGGAGGTTTAGGATTCGAGTCTTAGTATAGATTGTTTTTATTTTATTTTTATTTAACATTCCCACTATGTACTCATTTGCGTTCATTGTGATCTTTATGACTTTGACCCTCTGTTAACTGAACATACAATACACATTTATGCGACACATTTATGGTTGACGTTGCTTAAAGAGCTCATTTAATATGCAAGGAAGCTATATGCTTAAGTATAATGTTATTTTAATTATTTTTAAATAATAAAAACAAGGAACTAGTGGAACTGTTACGTTCTCTGGAGAATGTTGGACAAATGAATGTAAACCAGTACAAAACTGTTTAAATAATAAATTAAATATCTAATGCCCAATCAAGACGTTGTACATGTCATGTTATTAAACAAATTGACACTGCTACTGAATCAACACCTTCATAGTTACGATTCATGTGCAATGCACAAAAAATTTATATTCCGGACAAGCAAGTATGGCGGATTGACAGAACAGAAGTGAGAGAAAAAATAACGCAGGACTGGTAGCATTGTGTTTCATTTTACTGCAGTTGAAGATTTCTACTTATCACCAGTTATGACATGCTTAGTTTGAAGTGAATCTATTTCAAAGTTTTCAAGTTATTATCCGTACAAGAAACATCCTTAGGAAGATTATTAAAATAAAGGTAGTTAGAGTTATGGTTCTTGAGCGCTGAACTTCTACTCAGGTACCTATTTACCAAGATGATATTGGTCCATGTTATAGTAACAGAGTTATTCTCTGTAATTTAAAAAGTCAGTGTTCAACCTTTAAAAGCAGGGTGCAAGTAAAAGAAGTTTTGAAAGTTCCATATTTAGGACTTGGTAAAAGGGTAAGTCTCGACCTCAGTTCGAATCGCAACCTCCTGCTGCTGCCATACACACCTCTCTCCACTATGCCACCTCCCTCCACTATGTCACCTCCCTCCACTATGCCACCATCCTCCACTATGTTTCCTCCCTCCACTATGTCACATCCCTCCACTATGCCACCTTCCTCCACTATGCCACCTTCCTCCACTATGTTACCTCGCTCCACTATGTCACCTCCCTCCAATATGTTACCTCCCTCCACTATGTTACCTCCCTCCACTATATCACCTCCCTCCACTATGTCACCTCCTTCCACTATGCCACCTCCCTCCACTATGTCACATCCCTCCACTATGCCACCTCCCTTCACTTTGTCACCTCCCTCCACTATGTCACCTCCCTCCACTATGTTACCTCCCTCCACTATGTCACCTCCCTCCACTATGCCACTTCCCTCCACTATGCCACCTCCCTCCATTATGCTTAATCCCTCCACTATGTCACCTCCCTTCACTATGTAACCTCCCTCCTCTATGTCACCTCCCTTCACTATGTCACCTCCCTCCACTATGTCACCTCCCTCCAAATATGCTTAATCCCTCCACTATGTCACGTGATGTCTAAACAATTTTTGATAGTAACACTCGGTGGTCTGTCTTTAAAATCGACTATAAGTTGAATTACTGAAGTAAGAGGGGTTTTGTTATACCCAATAAAAAATCCAAAACCCAGGGGAGCCTTGCGACCATTCGTGGCGACCAATCCTCGCAACCGTTTGTGGCGACCAAATGTTGCGACCATTTGTTATTCGTTGCGACCAATCTTGGCGACTAATTTTTATTGTAACTGCTTCAGTGACAATGTGTGAAAAAAACTCATCCTCATTCTTCTTGTCTAATTCTCCATTGCAGAGGCCGCGTAACTTTATTCTAATAATTCGTATAACTTATAGTAGCTTATTTTAAAAGGTCTTTTGTGCTCTGTTTTTTTTAACAATTGTCTGACAACAACTTTAATAATTCGCTAACTATATGTCCGAAAAACCTGGTTTTGTATCAACATTAGTAAAGTACACTTAAACATAAAAGGAAAACACGTTATAAAATAAATTTTTGCTGACAAAAACAAGTACATGTACCATATATATGAAATCTGGTGAGTATATTCCTATGCACACAGTAACATGTATATTCACAACGAAGTTACGTCGATTGAGACCTTACCCATGCCGAAAACTACCGAACATTTACGATTAACTACTCAACAGTTGCATGAACTAAGTTTTTTTTCTTCGTTTGTTGTCACTGGTGTTGCTGTCAGTTTGACTTGGTGTACATAACATCTGACACCGTGGTGATAGTGTGCTGTCATGACAACAAACGCCATTGTTTTTCTGTATCATAAAATCTGGAATGCTCGTCATTTTAAGTTATTACAACTCACTGCTCGGGGTACATTATGGTTCAAAATATTGCCCTATGATATAATTTAATTCTATATTGATGTTTTTATACAGCTTAGTTCCAACTGACGAAACTCATTATTGGTCCATTATTTCCAGACTATTTAAAATTGACGTCTCATCGTTTTGCACGTGCCATCTAAGCTTATCCAAGCTTGATAGAAATACGGCTGTATTTAAATCATTTAATAACTACGCTCACCACCGCTATGCTTATATATGATAAAGTATAAGTGTGAAGTTGAACTTGTACTTTATGCCGTGTTGAGTCATTAACCAATGTTTAATCTCTAAACTCGCATGGGAATGTCTTCCAGCTAACCAACGGTGCGTCGATGGTTCCACACAGACAGATTATAAAAATGGACTGTGGTTTGAAATTATTTAAAACGTATTCTTCGGTCACATTTGGGAGCTGTTAATACGTAAAAGAAAAAAAAAGACTAAAATGTAATAAAGCTATATGGGTTCTTGTAGGATTCGAACTAATGATAAATTGATAGCAGTCCAGTGCTGTACTGACCGCCAGTGAATTGCTGGATTTACTTTATGAGCGTCTAAGAAACATATCTGTTTGTGCATATTATCCTATCACGTGTTGTATACTTGTTTTACCTGATATGACGAAAGCTGTGGTTTATGCAAATCTGCGTCAGGCAAGATAGACTTTATGATCTGTGAAGTAGACGATGGCATTTTGACACTTGGCCAAAACATAGATGTTGTTTATGTCGGGAATATAGGGAGAGATGACGCAGCGAAAGTGCGGAAGGATATTTTGTAGTACTTGATAAGCTGTAGTACTTGATGAGTTGTTCTTTTCAATCTTAAAGGTGGTATCCAAACAAGTTAAGAAATTATTGTTTCTAAAAAATCTTGTGAAATGCCGTTGATTTATGTTCTACTAGTACTTCTCGGAAAAGAGAAATATATACAATTCTCTACTCGTCATTACAAGCTTATATTTTCTGCCCAAGCCACGCTGTACGGTTAGCTGTTTTTGATAAGAAAATTACGCGACCATTTTAGGATCACGTTATATCATCAACGGATAATCCGCTCTGTTGTCGATATGTCTTTTAGCAGAAATCCCCATCGCGATTTTTTATAGATCTGACAGAAATTAACACCTATAGCGATTTATTTCATGATTTGCACTGTCTTAACATTTGAGGTAGTGTTCAAAATGTGCCTAAATGTGCCTTTAATGGATTTTGTTTATTCCGAAATTATGTCCAAATTCCCTAAAACATGGCTAAAATGTTATTATATGTATTTGATACAGGCTAATCGGCTTTGAGACTAGTGTTCTAGTTACTAATTATGTTAACACATTCGCCAGCCAAACGTACATTAAAACAGCCGTTCATTCATTTTCATTTACACAAATGTCTTTTAAAGCATGCTAACGGGGTACTGAAAAATATTGATGTATACTCAAAACAATATCACCAATACATAATATTTGTATTGGATTGTTTGTAAAATATTTTAAAAACAAATTTAAACATTTCCACATCCACGTCTTTTTGTCGAATTTGTCTGATAATGCTCTTAGAAGCAATTACTATTCCATGAGAAGGGTGGTGGGTCTATACTCAAGTTTGTCGAGGTTCTTCGTCTGTGCTAGCTACTTGTAGTCTAAACTGTGTTACTTCGGAGTATTTACGAAATAAAAAAAAATGAAAAAAGGCAAACTATAAGTCATGTGAAACTTAACTTTGCCTGAACTTTCTTGCTTACTCGTAGCAATACCGTGCTGGTAATGTATGGATCATTAGATCAACTCCTACACCTTACATTCCCAAAAAAGCACTTAATATATTTAGACATCAACTTGCCACTGTAAATTGTGGCCATCATCATCTTATCTAAAAGTTAAATACAAATTATTCCATCACATTTTTCTGCTGATGTTAACATTTTACTCTCTCTCGTGTAAATAATACGGTCTACAATCATAAACTAGTTTGGTATCTTTGGGGCATTCCTTCTGTCCCTTTCGTATGAAAATGTATTATAAGAAGATCGAATTATGCAAGCGTATACGTCAGAACGCAAAGCCTGTCATCATGGACGTGACATCGTGTAGTTTCTATGAATAAGACTGTGTCATTAAGGTAACACGTTAGGTATTTACCTATTTATGGTTCACAAATACATGACCTGTCATGAAAAAGGTAGCATGAAAGTTGATATATAATTAATGACCTCCATTGGACAACATGTCATAAAGACTTCACATCCTTCCTTTTGCGTGCGTTAAAGCAAATCAGTTCATGATGACTTCATTCCACATGATAAAGCTTATCACATTGCTGTTCAATTGGAACTCCTTTAGCCCTCGATACGATCATCCCTTGTACTCAATATACTCATATACTCAGGGAATGGATCCAAGGGGGAGGGGGAGGGGGTATGCAACAACCAGGTAAAAAAGTAGAGTTGTGAAAACAAATACGTGTAAGCTTAAAAATACTAAGCTTTTAAAGTAAATTTTGTGCTGTTGACTGCTTAGGTCGGAGTTAGGGTTCCTTACTGTGTGTATATATATATATCTGGTATTTACTGCGATAAAAGTGAATGGATCTTGATTTGTACCCCACCCGGAACCTCCAAAAATTTCTGGATCCGCCCATGTTGGTACTTACATTATACTTCGGAAAAGCGACTTTTAGTTCGCAAGAAGAACAATTCGTCTTCAAAGGACGATTTGTGTAGTCTATTGGATTATTTTGACCTATAAACTTTCATTTATCAAATTAGATTCACATTTCTTTAGATATACCGCCGGTACTGCATATACATTGGAGATATCAAAAACTTTTTTTCTTGTTATGATGACATCATAAGGCCCGGCATGTATATTTTCGCAGGGTTTCCCTTCATACATCCGACAGATGATTCGTGAACACTCCGAGGTGTTTCGAATATTTTTTGTTTATGCGGTTATCTGGAAGTCGGCTAATACCTACAAGAAAGTTCACGGATGCGCGACATCCAAGGCGACGCGTATAATAGACGGAATACGGTAAATGGTGTTATTCGAAGTTTCTTCCAATGAGAAAATGAGAAAATATTTCCTCGTGCTGAACTTTCCTCTGCATGTGTAAGCAATCGGAACGCCTCAGATAATTCACGATTCATCGATGATTGCCCCGAGGACGGAATTACCCGAGGAGTTTCGATTGCATTTATAAGGATATACAGCTCCGCCGGAAAAAAAAATACATAAATAATGCCTATCTACTACAACGGTATACAACATTATCCAGGGACGTTTTCTCCTTTTAGGAGAGGATTGATCAATACTATTGAATGCAATACTCTGAATATAGTGTTCATATTTGCTATTGTGTGTGCTTTTCTGTGTAAAAGATGAATAAATTGTATACCCATTCTACTTACGTTTATACACAATGTAATACTATTTTAATATTTTTATAATATTTCGTTTTGAATGTGTCACATAAAGTCTTCAACACTTGTTTGTTTTCTTTTTAACATATACAGACGTATTCAATTATATAACAAGATATAACATCAAGCATTTTGTCATTGCGATATACTAGTATAATGTTAAAATTAAACTAATATACATGTCTATTGAACCGATGTTGTATTCAGGTCAATTGTATCATCCTGTACTGATAGGCCATGTAGCATTTTGTATTACACGAATAAAGGCTCTTTATAGTATTGGAATAAACGATTTGATCAAAGAGGTAGTGATGTTTTCTGCTTGAAACATGACCTTTGATCATTATGTCAAGAAAACAATAACGCGGTACCTTTATAATGCGTTACATCAAAATGTTTTGATGTTTCTGATGTTTTCTCCAAGGGCAACGTTATGATGGACTTATAGTTGAATCTTGAAGGAATCAAATTGTCGTGACTTCTCGCGCTCTTGAAAACTCTTCGTGGGATTTGTTTGTTGGCTTCAATGAAAATATATGTGTATTTGCGTATTTGCAATGTTTCAGGCAAGCTTTGGTGCAGCCAAAAGGCTGTCTTGACGGCATCGTAAAACATTGTCTTGCGGAGTTTCACGTGCTTGCTAAAACTAAATTACGAGCAATGTTTCTAATGTGTCATAATCTCACTGCATCGTAAATTTGAATACATGTACACTTCCTGTATTAACTACAGGTGTATCATATCTGCATCGCATGAAGTCTTTTTTCCATGTGTCAAAATGTCTTCTCAGTTAAAATGTTCATGCTTTGTCTATCCACAGTTATTGTAATTGAGTGACTCATTCAAGAACCAATATTGAACATTATTTAAGCTTATCTTTAATTGTAGCCTAATTCTCTCTATAAAGGGCATTAAGTTGCACGAGCATTATTTTAAGTAACATTTACATAAGATTTCAATTAAACAAAAAATAGCGCTTTCTGAATGGCATTTATAAAACAATGGCTGATATAATTAAACTCTTCAGTTTATGATCTCATTTAGGTTTTCCTTAATTAAGCATATAAGAAACATATTAAAGTTATGTTTTCATGTTTGTTTTTGTTGTTTGTTGTTGATGTTGCTGTTTGTTTGTTTTGAAAATTGTTATTTTCTTTATACATTGGAAATGCCAAATCCTTGGTCTCTTTGCCTTTTATTTACTTCAATATGGTACGAAAAAACTAACTGCGGTGGCGATGATTATAAAGAGAGTTTTATATTACTAATAAAATACTGTCGATGACGACGGGTTTCTTGTTTCCGTTGTTGTCGCATTGTTGCTTTTAAGTACTATGCGGAAATAATGTTGGTGATGAGGAGGAGACGGGATAGATGTGGAAGATATGTATTATTTTGGCCTTTTTCTTCTTGTGAACATTCTTCTTGGTTTCAAACTATAAATTTATTATTGACATATGTAAATTTTAACTCGGTTGCGTTCTATTAACGATGCTTTTACTACGAATAGTAATAAGCCATTAAGACTGTAACTGTCACATTGTCGTAAGGTTAATTACAGGGGAACACATTTGGGACTTAAGTAGCACTCAACTCATTGGTCGTAATAGGAAGATGCAAGTACACGGACAGCATTAGTCGTAATGGGAAGATGCAAATATTTGGACATCATTCGTCGTAATGGGAAGATGCTAGTACGTGGACAGCATTAGTCGTAATGGTAACATGCTAGTACGTGAACAGCATTAGTCGTAATTGGAAATTGCAAGTACATGGGCAGCATTAGTCGTAATGGGAAGAAGCAAGTATATGAACAGCATTGGTCGTAATGGGAAGATGCTAGTACGTGGACAGCATTAGTCGTAATGGTTACATGCTAGTACGTGAACAGCATTAGTCGTAATGGGAACATACTAGTATATGGGCAGAGAGGTTGTAATAACTGATTCTAACTTTAATTATCGGATTAGGTGAACATTCTGTAAAAGTACATTTAGTTATTTTAAAATTAAATAAAACACTGACAAAAAAGACATTCATCAATAAAAGGTGACCTTTGTGGATGTGTGGATAGTGATTTACCTTTTTTAAGAAAATTCATAAAAAGAAAAGAAAATATTTACTTTTAATTTGAAGACTTAAATTGCGCATGTCGACGATAAGGTACCTCATCGGCACCTTAAAACTTCGACAAAAACAACCTACCGAATGAAACAAGTCTCTTAATGGTAAAATTCAGAGAAATTTCAGTCGAACGTTTTTGAAAAGTTTTGATATAACACCGTTGATTTGGTATATTTCCGAGTTTTGAACCGAAGAGATACATTTTTCCATCATATACTTCTTAATTACATGTTTTATCCAAGTCGCGCAACTCGTGGGTTCGAGTCCCTATCGGGCTGAATACTTTTATGCTAGGTCTTCTAGTTGACTAGGCATTTGTCGGTGGCTCTGTCTTATATTATGAAGGTATTCATCGACTTATACAATGTGGGTAAATGTGTAGCAGCGCAATCAAAATCAAATCACATGATAGTTATATATACATCGTGAGAAGAAAATGGTATCAAACTTGTTTTGTTTTTGTTTTGTTTTTTTCTTTCTTAAGTTTTATTAACTGACTTACAGTAATGCTGAAATATACATTCTTAGCATAAGTTTTGAAAACTAATGTTGAAGTTCTTATTATGCACTGGAAAACCATGGAGTAGAAAGTCTGACTATGTTTTAAGATTTGTTAAATCAAGCAGGATCGGCCGGAATGGTGAGCTCTTATTTTAACAAAGTAATAACTCTTTTTAAAAGTTTCTAAGTTTGAAGTTAAGGCCCACTTAGATATCATCGAAGTATATAAGCACATGCTAATGTAAGGGTTAATTAAATATACTAAATCAGGAAAATTAACTAATCTCAATAATATGATATTAGTGATAGGCCCTATTCAAGTGCTATCATTACACAAGTATAGAATCATTTGGTTGATTGTGATTTATAATACATGTAGATGTTTTGTAAATATCCAGGCGACTAATTTATGTTGTGTGTGTATATTTTTATGATACTAATACTGCACGTTCCAGATAACATGTTTCAACATTATGCATTTTCTTACACCGCCATTGACATAAGCTTGTTTGTTTGTTTGTTGTTATTGTTGTTTTTTATGTTGTTGTTTTTTTTTTTTCTTTTTTTGTTTTTGTCACATCGCACCGACATAATTGTGGTCATATTGAAGACGTCAAGCTTATTATTGGTGAAGGAAGACCCCAGACAAATGTCTGGGTAAAAAAACAAACGGCGCACCGCAGGTTTACTTGAGCTAGTCAGTTGTTAATCATTAGCTGTACACCCTGCAATCATAGGCTAGACATCCGTTTATTTTGAATCAAATTATTCTTATAATCTCCTAATCATTTTTTTTTTTTTTAAATGAATTGTACAAGTTATCTTTATAATGCATTTGATGTTTGTATCCAGGTTTCGACAGCTCGTCGTCAGGTGGGGGTGGTGGGGGCGGGGGAGGCTCGTGCCCATATATGCCCCACCCGGACCGGTTCAAATTCACTCAAGAAGTAAACCAGCGGACAGTGACGCAGAGCTGTGCGCCGGGAACCATGTACGATCACTCAGTATGCTCGTGCGTTAACACCCCGAAGGGCGCCAGTCCCGGGGCGCCGATGCCGGGATCCAATCCGAGACTTCAAATGCCGATGCAAGGTAAAGTGCTGCATAGGCACCTTTTTCTTTTGAAAGTAATTAAAATACATTTTCCCCATTTTATTTACTTTCTCAACGCCACTTTATTGGAGTGGTTTTTGTTTTCATTTTATACTGTGTATAAATGCACATTCACTTCCCTACGGTTGCCCTTAAGGACTTACATCAGCAACAGGTAGAGAGTTAATACAATACTGTTATGGATGTATTAGTTATTCGCCTAATTACTGTCATTCTACAGGTAATGTAAAAAGTATTTATCCCCTTTGCTCATGTGTTTCCCAGTTTAACTAGACAAACGTCAAATGATTTGAACTAATTTATACACACTATATCTAATTTAAATGTTTGTAAACTTATATAATGTCGCAAGTCCATAATACACGAAAACATAACTAACAGTAGAATAAGTCAGTTTAATATTATTGTATTTAGAATATCCTTAATAAAAGAAGTAAAACAGATGGCACTGATATCACATTTACTTATTTTAAAAAAAAAATAAAAAAAATTATCCATGCAAATAAAACCAAAACATTTCAATGAAAAGATTCAAGTATAATTAAAGCCTTTTCTCTGTCCCACAAGCAAGAGTTCAACGTACCAATGTTCTTAACAGTTTCCTTCTGTATTTCTTTCTTTATAATTATCTGAACAATAGTTCAGCTGTCTCTTGCCTAAATCATTGACAGTGTTAACAACGCAAGCAACAGCATTGTGGGACATAATAATAACTCATCAAACATTTAATATGCACTCTAGAAACTGTACATAAAACAATTACAATCGTTGTCTTAAGACAATGTTTGACATTTCAACTCTTTGCGCCTGAATTGACGAGGCATGTTAGGTTTTGTGGTAAGGAAATGACGTCATAATTTAACATTTCCTGCATATATTTACGAAGACAAAAATCGCAGGTTCAAGCTCAACGCATAAAATTTTGCCTCAGGACCTTAGATTGTGAAACTATGAATATCATTATCAACCATCTAAAAAGGGTCGATATAATGCTGGAAATTGATCTCAAAGTCATGTTACGACTGTTATAACACTGTACCAAATGCTGTAAGTGTAAGGTGCGTAAATTATTTCAATGGTTGCTATCGAAATTCAATACAGACCTGGGTATCTGGGCGTCTGGGGCAGGGTGGTAGAGTCGCGGACTTATTCAATACAGACCTGGGCATCTGGGCAGGGTGGTAAAGTCGCGGACTTATTCAATACAGACCTGGGCGCCTGGAGCCGGATGGTAGAGTCGCGGACTTATTCAATACAGACCTGGGCGTCTTAGGCAGGGTGGTAGAGTCGCGGACTTATTAATATAGACCTGGGCGTCTGGGGCCTGGTGGTAGAGTCACGGACTTATTCAATACAGACCTGGGCGTCTGGGGCCTGGTGGTAGAGTCGCGGACTTATTCAATACAGACCTGGGCGTCTGGGGCCAGGTAGTAGTGTCACGGACTTATTCAATACAGACCTGGGCGTCTGGGGCCTGGTAGTAGTGTCGCGGACTTATTCAATACATACCTGGGCGTCTGGGGCCTGGTGGTAGAGTCGCGGACTTATTCAATACCGACCTGGGCGTCTGGGGCCTGGTGGTAGAGTCACGGACTTATTCAATACAGACCTGGGCGTCTGGGGCCTGGTGGTAGAGTCGCGGACTTATTCAATACAGACCTGGGCGTCTGGGGTCTGGTGGTAGAGTCGCGGACTTATTCAATACAGACCTGGGCGTCTGGGGCCAGGTAGTAGTGTCGCGGACTTATTTAATACAGACCTGGGCGTCTGGGGCCTGGTGGTAGAGTCGCGGACTTATTCAATACAGACCTGGACGTCTGGGGCCTGGTGGTAGAGTCACGGACTTATTCAATAAAGACCTGAGCGTCTGGGACCGGGTGGTAGAGTCGCGGACTTATTCAATACAGACCTGGGCTTCTGGGCGTCTGGGGCAGGGTTGTAGAGTCACGGACTTATTCAATACAGACCTGGGCATCTGGGCGTCTGGGGCAGGGTGGTAGAGTCGCGGACCTATTCAATACAGACCTAAGCATCTGGGCATCTGGGGCAGGGTGGTAGAGTCGCGGACTTATTCAATACAGACCTAGGCATCTGGGCGTCTGGGGCAGGGTGGTAAAGTCGCGTACTTATTCAGTAGAGACCTGAGCGTCTGGGGCCGGGTGGTAGTGTCGCGGACTTATTCAATACAGACCTGGGCGTCTGGGGCCTGGTTGTAGTGTCGCGGATTTATTCAATATAGACCTGGGCGTCTTGGGCCGGATGGTAGAGTCACGGACTTATTCAATACCGATCTGGGCGCCTTGGGCCGGGTGGAGTTAGAAAAGCGAACTTCTAATTCCTCTTACAGCTCGGCCATTCACCTTGTACGTCAGAATCCCGGTCGGTAAGAAAGACTTAATACGGAAACGTCTTTCAAGAGACTGGCAGTGGTTCTACCCAAATATTTTTTAAGGAATACAAAACAAACAATACAGTCCAAATTGTAGTTGAACTCTTGCACGGTGTTAAAAGACGATGAAGAGGAAAAGGTGAAGCTTAATTAAAAAGTATGACAAGAAAAATGTAAAAAAGAATTTGCACACTGTTAAAACAAGAAAAAGAAACTGTCGGGAAAACAAATGTATAAAGAAGATCGATTATGGCTATCTTTATTCTTTCACGAATTGCAAATAGTATAGATCCAAATCAGATTGCCTCCATTCTACCATCTTTTCTGCAAACTACAAGTCTGTCCGTCACCTTGGTGACAATGAATTATGCGAAAAGATAACCATTTTTACTTAATTATTAAACGGATAATAGGGAGCTTAAATGAACTAAAATTTGATAAAAAAGGGAAAAGGCATTTCATATATACTGTCTCTCCCCAGGACCGGCGGCGGGCACCAGCGCTTTCATCGGCTCCATGATGGCCCAGCTCCAGGGAGGTTCGAACTCCGGACTGCAGCTACCGCCCACATCGGGGGCACTGCCCGCACCCATGAAGCCTGTGTAAGTCATCTTCTTCTGACCGGTATACAGCAAGCCTCTCCAACTGTTGTAATGACGTTTTTTTTCATATGATTGTATATTTATTAAGTGACATC
Organism: Sinonovacula constricta; assembly: GCA_007844125.1. Lineage (NCBI taxonomy): Eukaryota > Metazoa > Mollusca > Bivalvia > Cardiida > Solecurtidae > Sinonovacula > Sinonovacula constricta. Next base: position 10,421,756 of record CM017567.1, on the reverse strand, counting down.
GCAATTTCCTGTTTTAAACTACGATCAGGATGTTTGTTTGATAAAACAATTTATAGGTAGGTTCCAGTTATTATACAATCTATTATGCTCAGATTATAACTTTTCTCTCTGATCCTGCTAATTGTTCAATGATCACAGCACGAAAATCTGTTTTATTATGCAGATCCCGCTCCACGAATAATCAAATGGAGAGATTCCGTCAGATGATGGCTAACTCCCCAAGTCCTTTACCTGGTGAGTATACTGTACATTTACTGACAGACTCGACTGACAGATTGACTGACTGATCAAATGGTTGACTCACTGACTGACCAAATTGTTTACTGATTGACCGACTGACAGGTTGGTTGACTGACTGACTGACCGAATGGTTGAATGACTGGCTAACTGACTGGATGACTGACATATTGACCGGCTGACTGACTGACTGATTGACAGGAAAACTAACTCGAATTACTGGCTGACAGACTGATTCATTGACTGACTTACATGTTGACTTGTTGACATATTGGCTGACTGACTGATTGACATATTGACCGGCTGACTGACTGACTGATTGACAGGAAAACTAACTCGAATTACTGGCTGACAGACTGATTGACTGATTGACAGATTGGCTGGCTGACTGACTGACTGATTGACAGATTGGCCGGCTGACTGGTTAACTGACAAATTGATTGACTGACAGACTGACTGACTGACTGACTGACAGACTGGCTGATTGACAGACTGACTGACTGACTGACAGACTGACTGATTGACAGACTGACAGACTGACTGACTGACTGAATTAATAAATGAATGAATGATAAACAAAAAGCCAGCTTCTTGTCTGTAGGACCGATTAAGATAATGTTATGTTGATTGACAGTCTAACTTAGAAAATACATATAAAGGATCTTAGATAGTTGACACATAGAAAACAGGTACATGGTTAAATGTAGCAATTAATATAACTTTGAACATAGTTGCATGATTTAGTTTTTAAGCGAAAACTTTAAACTATGCATGTTTTTGAGACATGTAGTTGAAATAGTTTTAGCATATTACCAATCATAAAAACGGCGCATGCGCAGCTTAAGCTTTATTCACCAATGAACAGGTGTGCAGCCACTCAACAATCCAGCAGCCACGCTCAGCAGTCCGATACAACCTCAGCCCTCCTCCTCAGTGGATCTGTTGTCGCCTATTGTATCTCAACCAGTTAACGACCCGCAACCAAGTGGCGGCATAGGTTCATTTCCGCCGGAACTGTTAGCTATGATAGAGCGGGCACAGAGACCTCCCAAAAGACCGGAATCTAGTTCCGGAAGGCGTCCAGTGCCACCACTTCGACGCTCTGAACCAAACCAGACTCCGCTCCAGTCAAGCCAAAAGACACCACACAATGCTGGATTTTCTTTGAACCATCACCTCCAGCAGCAGTCAGGATTCGGGCCTATGAAGGCGGTCTCGGAACCAAACCCTGTGGCAAATATAATGGCCCAACTGTCGGCAGCCAAACCGCCAAGCGGTCCCAGGTCTGATCCGTTCGCGGCGTTGCTCGGTACGTCATGTGTGCTTGGTTTGGTAGATGGGTTGTTGAAGATATATTGTACATGCGTCATACTGTACCGGAATTATTATTATAATGCTTATATACATATACAATATTGTTTGGAGAGGTATTTGTGCATGACTGTTTATATGAGAGCGCCAGTTATGTCCATTGTGTCTTATAATTAATGAGCTTGCGTAAATAATAATACAACGATATATGCCGTTTGGTATGTTAACTTTTTCCATAAACTTGTAATTTATACATCTGTGAACTGTGACGCAGCCAAATAACCAATGTCAGTGTTTTTATTTTATTGTAAAGTGCACCAGTACGACTCGATGACTAGATGATCTTATTCATAAATGAAACTAACGATCGCATAGACATACTGTTATTTATATACAACCTTATATAAGTTGAGTTTGATCATAAGCTTTTTATTTTCCTCTAGACAGGCGCATAGCAACGTTTTAAAATTTAGAACGACGATTTAGAAGTATGACTGTTGATGTATGTACGACACATTGGAAAAACAATTTAGTATAATTTAAAGGGCCAGTCACACAGCCGATCACGCACGAATCACTCACAAATCACGCACAGATTGGGTTTGTGCGTGCTTGTGCGTCGAGAAATTGACCAAATTTTCGGGGTGTCGGAGTGGGGGTGGGGTAGAAATCACTGACGAATCACGCATGAACAGCGCACGTATCATTTACAATCACTGACGAATCACTGACATATCGCGCACGTCGACGCATACGAGCAAATACGGTGCAGTATTCCACAACATTCGACGCACGCCCGACGCATGAATCACTGACGGAGCGCGTCCAAACACGCACGCTTCGCGAACGTTCCACGTACAAGCACGGATGTCAGTAGAATGAACGTGATACGTGCGCGGTTCATGCGTGATATGAAGGTGGGGCGTCAGTGGACGGACGTGGACGTGCGCGGTTTCGAACCAGTTTCGACGCATAAGCACTGACGGCCGATGCGTGTCCCGCACATAGTCACGCATACTCGACGCATAAACTACGCACGCCGACTCATGTTTAACGCACACCGACGCACAGTTGTGCGTCGGAAAAAATTTGAACCGTTCAAAACTCAAAATCACGCACAAACCGCCATCGACGCACATCCACGTACAATCACTAACGGTCCACGTTTGTTCCACCGACGAATTACGCATACGACGCTCGCTCCGCGCAGAAAAGAAAATCTGTGCGTAATTCGTGCGTGATTCATGCGTTTTCGCTGTGTGACTGGCCCCTTAAACATATATTTTTCAAATTCAACTTGCCCTAGCCTGTGATTACTTCTGAATGTCAATGTTTGGTACATAAATAAAATAATATCTCTACATTGTCGTTTGGGTTTTCTCATAGTGCGCCTATTGATGATATCAAATTGCTTTCAAAATAAGAAAGTTTTGACAAGTAAAATGTTACCGTTATCATAGAAGCAGTTGGTCTTTTGAATATAAGGTTAATGAATGCGACGACGATTTGAAGACTGGTGTAGCATTGCGATCGATGAAGTGTCTTTCTGAACTTATCTTTTGTTTAGAAAATATGGATAAGAGTGGAATAAAAAAGAATATGATATAAGAGCTTTATTGTTTGATTTTATGCGTATGTATTTAGAAAATATATATTCGTTATTCGCTATAAGGTCTCTTGTTATAGTTAAGGAGCATTCATTATTAGGTGGCCTTTCATTATTTGTGATCCCTCTCTTTTTAACCGGCATTGCATATTTGAATAGAAATTTCATTCTAGATTGTACGAACATATTGGCTAATGGTATTGTATTTAATTATCAAGTACCTTGCTACTGACTTTTAGGTTTTACACGGATCTTCAGTATCTACAATTAGTTTTCTGTCATGTACGGTTATCACATTTCACTTCTGACTATACTCATCACGTTATTGTTGGTGCCGTTCTGGAGAATGGTACCTCTTATGGAATGCATTTTTTTGGTAATAACAGAAAATAGCAGCTGTTTTGTAAAGCCTTTTTTCAGAGGAAAGAACAGAGTAAGAGCGTAGCCATCAACAATAACGTGTAGCTTTCAATTATAAACAATAAATTGTAACGTTTCTCTCTACTAGCACAAGGTTCCCCGAACAGTTGGGGAGGATCTGGTCGCCCTAGCAACACCGGAAGTAGTATTGCGTCATTGTTCGGCGGATCAGCCACGCCCTCTGGTGGGTCAGGAGGATTGGAGGCTCTACTGGGGTTAGGAAACCTTGGCTCGTCTACAGGTCTGAAACATACACATCTACTGCCAATGTTTGCAATTAAAGTTATAAAGTAGTGACTGTAATTAGCATATTATAAATAACTTTGGGAGTGGGGATGGAGGTGGAATTCTGCATCGTTATTTTTTTAATGTTTCAAGCAAACCATAATCGGTACTAGTTTCTTGTTTTCACATAATCGGCATAGAAAAGCAAATAAGCACAATAAGCTAGTTTCGAACCAGAAACCTTATGTGGCACAATCAAGCCCGATTAACGATCGGTCCTCGTTGTAGATGCCAGATTATTGCCGTTCTTAGATAAGATAAAAATAACAGCTTTCGTTGAACTTAATGCATATAACCGTGATAAATGCATTTTTATTTTTTCGGGTATTTTATTTTCGGCAACTTGACCCAATTTGACCAAGCCAAGTCGCTTTAAAGTTATGGTCGAGCCATTTTGGTCAGCTCCTTTGCAATAGCAATCAATATTTATTGGCATATCGACAACATGTGTTTTACATAAGTTTTAATTTAGACAGTAAGATAAGACGAGTAAGCGCGTATTTACGCCTGAAATGAAAAGAAAAACGCATTGAAATTAAATTATTTGTGTGAAGACAGATTTTCTACAAATGTAGGTCATGCATCTGAAATGCTGGAAATGGCACTATTTAGCTTCCTCTCACTCTTCCTGTGAGAGCATGCTCCCAGACCCCATACTGGTATCTATGGTTCTCGTTCCATTTGACCTCTCCCCTCATCCCATGAAAAAATATTATCGGCGTCTATATGTAATCGTTCCTGTAAAAGTCCAAAGGATGGCGCCATGATTGTCTCTATAAAAAAGTAAAGTGCGGCGCTTTTATGCAACGAATTTCGGTTATTATTATACTTTAGTGAATTGTAGAATTAAATTAGATTGTAGTTTAAAATGTGACAGCATCTTAACGTGTCACTTGAAATGTTTCATATGTGTATGTATGATTTGTTTAATTTAAATTGCATTTGTTAAGATGATGCACTGTGTAGAAGTCAAATGTTATGCTCTTTTTCGTTGTTTGCATTCGGAATTTTTTCCCATGCGTCCACTTCGTTATTGCATATAATTTTAAGACCTGAAAATTTGACGGCATTGTAAATCTTTTAATAACAACATTGTTTTGCTGTTTCTTGGTCGGTTTGTTGTTAGGCACAATGTTCCATTGTTGAACAGGAACTCGACGGCGACCTTTGATGCTTTGCATTAATGCTCTCTTGATAAATATTACCTTTGTCGCCAAGAAAACAAACAGTTTGGACTCATTGAAATCGTTTCTATCAGCGTATGAAGTGTAGGAAATGACCTTGCTTGACTGCAATATTTAAAACAGTTTTCTGGGGACCGGCTAACATTTATTTAAGACCAAAGCCCCCCCCCCCCCCCCCCCCCCCTCCACACACACACACCACTACCCCCCCCCACACACACACACTTCAGAAATCCAAGATCTGCCCCTGTATTGTCATAAGTGAAGATATGTATCATTTAAAGTATCTTTGCTTGGTGTCCATTCTTATATTATTTCTGTTGTATATTTTGATTGGGTGTCTGATAAATAAACTTCATCCCCAATGTTGATCTTTATCGGCCCTTGTGTGTGTTGTGTGTGTTGCTGTTGTTGTTTACAAACTTCCAAACTTTTATCAGCGTCAGTATGTTCCATTACCACGTTTATATTTTATTTCAGGCGGTTCAAGTGGTGCTGGAGGTATGTCGGCAATGATGAACGACCCGCGCATTGCTCAACTGCTGGGCGGAAGTTCCGCTGCGTCATTAGCTACTGGTACCCTGCCTGGTCAGAGCACCCCAGATCTGACGTCATTGTTCAACATGCAGGGCAGACTTGGAATGGGCGGGGGTATTGCCGGCCTAAACAACATCAACATTGCTAAGCTGGAACAGTTAGATCGCCAGGGACTGATTGATTTATCGGACCTGACTCCCGCCGGACTGGCGGCAGCCAACGCTCACTTCAGCGGCATGTCGTTTTAATGTGCATGGAAATGTTAAGAAACTTTTCGTTGTTTTTTGCAATATGGTATGTTTGCCTCTAATGCAACTGTTATCTCATTTTAGGTAAATAAAAAGTGGTTTATAAGTGTAATCTATTGGAAACACTTCTTAATTGTTAGGTAATTATTGTTGTTTGCTTTTTTTTCTACATATTGTATCTGCTTCAATAATGTATTCTATAATATCGCCTTTATTTCACAAGCATAAAGTGCTCAGTATGTGAACTTTTCAATTAATTTAAAATAAGTCCTATCTGTCATTTGATTAAGCTTGGTATCTTTTTTATATACGGGATTTGAAATTTCCAGAAAACAACAACATTTTACGTTTTTTAAACGACTTAGTCACAGTCAAATTAGCGTTTATTACTTTTTGTTCACAAAGCAAAATTGTGTCACTTCCGATTACCAGATTAAATTTTTGTAATGGCAAGTTGCGCGTTATGCTTTATGTTTCACGTGGATGTAGGACACCAATAAACAACAGTTCGTTGTAACAATAGTTATGGTAGCATGAGATGAAACAAATGGTCCAAACTGTCGGATAACAGTTTTAAGGGGTGACAACTGTGATGTATGTTTAACCGGAACTCAAGCAGTGACAAGTCTTCTTATAAAGTTTTCATTGTTAAACGTGTGTCGTCAATTTGTTTTAAGTGTTTGGAAAAAGTTGATTATTAATTTTAACTGATACAAATGGATATTTTTTATTTTGAGTCTATGTTAACTGCAAACCCAAGGTACACACATGCTTAATAAATTTCATGGAACCGATAGCAAATTCTCATACATAATTATTACGTTGCTTTACCTTATCCAAAGAAGTTTTAAATGGTTTGCAGTTTAAATTAATACACAAAAAACTAACTATCACTTACATTTTACAGCAATACATATGAAAAAAGTTATTACCAAAAAAGGGAAATAATGCTCGATTTAAACCCGGAACTTTTTGGATAGTAGTCCAGTTCTTTACCGAGTCTTTGCGGATGTAGTTTTATTGTATATTGCTACCGGAACAATGTTACCACTCAAAATTCAACATAACCTAGGAAATTATTTTGAAGATGTCTTATTAAGATATCTGTATTAAGGTTGGTTCCATAAAGGGATCAATCGCTCTTGTTCTTGGCCAGTCTTCTGTGCCATAAACTTCTAGTTGTTTTTTTATTGTAACGTACCCGTTACCTTGTTTTCCGGACAGATATTTTGAAAGTTATAAAACAACTAACCTAAAGAAACCCTTAAATACAGTACAAATGCTGCTTTAGAACACGACTATAGTGTACATTTCTCAATAATATTTCCCTTTCTGTTATATCCAGTTGCTGACGTTGATTTCATACTATTAGTGCTTAAATGTACATAAGTTCTATTATGAGATAAAGGATTGAAAAAAAAATATAAAGAGCTGCTTAGAAATTTGCAGTGTACAATCTTCATTCGTGTTGTTTGTCTGTAAGGCCCATGAGAATACGGACTGACTTGGCAAAACAATTCACAACTAAAAGGTATGATGTGGATATACTTGTTACCATTAACAACTTGAGATGATCCAAAAAGACAATTATATAACCACGTGGTCAAAACGGGGTAGTGACACAGCTTGTTTTGTACATGTCCCTTTTGACTAAGTCAGAAGAGCGTTTGGTCCGACACCCTCATTGCCCCGTGCTCAAAGACACCTCTAGATTCGCAATATATTTATGATTTTACAATCGTCACAAACACGTGACAAATAAAGAAAATTGCACCACGTTCATGACCGGAACCCGTGTCATTTACCGCGAAAATGACTTAGCTTACCAAAAATATCATAGCTTACCAAAAATATCATAATTAATGTTAGTTGCTTATGACGTTACTTTGTAACCAAACCCGCCAAGTTCCAAGCCTCGGGTTGACTTATATGGCCGCGGAAAGAATATGGTCTACGATAACAACACTATAGGGATTTGGTATGAACAAAGACATTATTCGAATTAGTCTGATGCTTCTTCAAATACTGTTTTACATTTACGTGCAAATGATTCCTGTTTAGCTAAATGTCAAGTTTCGGATGTTTGTTGATACCAAACATCGTCTTTTTATTACAATATTAACAATACAATCTAAGCAAATAGTTTGAAACCGATAACACAACTGCTTAATGAATGTTATTAAAATAAACAGTTACACTTTATGTGTACAAGTATTCACCTATTACTATGAAGTTTATTATGTAATAAGTATGATATTAACAATTACATATAATTACATTTGTTCTCATGACCGTTTCATATGCTCTCGTTTCCGAGCAATTTTCTTTTTAATTAACAAACACCACTTTATAAACACCGAATAAGCAGCTTCCGGAGTTACGGACTCTCTAACGCAGGAGATTATTTTAGTAACGTCAAACATCCACTACCAAGTAGGCAATCTGATCACCTCGGCCTTTATGCTATGCAAGAGACCTCTGACATAATAAGGCGCCATCTTGGATCTACTTTGTGTGTCTTAGTTTTAATACTGGGTATTTAATGTTGACTTTTCAATTTTCCGTAAATCATATAGATTGTATTGATAAAAAAAATCGTTGTTATTGCAAGATATACTCAACTAAATGATATATATATAATTTGTTACTTTCTCGCGAACGGACACTGTTTCATAACTCAGGCGACGCTTTTTGGTGTATTCTAGAGCTATGTACGAGGTGTATTTTACGAACCATACGGAAATACCCGAAGTTTTACGATTGACCAAGTAGGTACACATTCAGCATCCAATCTGATCACCTCGGCCTTTATGCTATGCAAGAGACCTCTGACATAATAAGGCGCCATCTTGGATCTACTTTGTGTGTCTTAGTTTTAATACTGGGTATTTAATGTTGACTTTTCAATTTTCCGTAATTCATATAGATTGTATTGATAAAAAAAATCGTTGTTATTGCAAGATATACTCAACTAAATGATATATATATAATTTGTTACTTTCTCGCGAACGGACACTGTTTCATAACTCAGGCGACGCACTTTGGTGTATTCTAGAGCTATGTACGAGGTGTATTTTACGAACCATACGGAAATACCCGAAGTTTTACGATTGATTCAGCATCTTCGCATATAAAAACGATTGACTTCGGAAAAATGAACAGGTTCTGTCGTTCCTGACGACGCATTGAATTATTATAGTGATAATAGGACAAAACAAATAAAGGGGACCAATTTAAGTATTTCCAGTGCAGAATATGTATATATATACCCATTATATCTAATGATGCTATAATATATTTATATCTACAATGCTGAAGAGCGATGGACAGTAACTTTTACTGAACTCGAAAGTTGAAAATAAAAGACTGCTGTGTTTCTCCAATTTACATCAGACGCCATTTTAAACGTTTACAAAACAGCTGAACCTTCGTCTGTTTCCGCTATTGTCTCGTAGTGTTTCCCGCCCGATTTGTTCCGTTGACAATGGCTGGACATTATTAACGGAAGTCGAGATATTGTGGAACCATCACCGGAAACTCGGCGTTTAATAATGACACTGGCCCTTGGAATGGCCACTGCATCCATCGGCTGTACACTTTCACCAATGAAAAGGTCAGATTCCATCTTCGTATCACTATTGACTGTAATTAAGTTAGAATTAGCGCCATTGTTTTGGGAAAGAAGTTGCGTTTTTTCCCACATGGTGCGTTGTTTAACACTAGACGTGTCATCGCCAACTGCTAAAGTCAAACTTATCACGGTGCGGTTGTGTTCGTCGACTATCTTTTCGTACCTAGCTGATCCGTCCCGCTGTCTTTTAATTTTCTTGACTGTTTCATTGAGTACTGTCTTCTTAAATGCGTCCCATTTCAAGAAATCCCTGTAGCAGCGGAGTAAAACGTCAGTGGAAGGGTACCTGTAAGTACATGGAGCTAATATTTCATACTGACTAAACAAAGGTGTTGTGGTATAAATGTCATACTTTTTATTCACAATAAATATTCCCTACCTGATAAAAAGTATTTAAATAATAAATCTTTTTTTATTTGTTTGTCGAAACTTTAGGTATATTTAAAAAAATAAAGTGAATATTAGTTTTATAAACGAACCGTTCCCGTCTGATCTGCGTTTTGGCAAGCTGGACCCCGGCAGGGGTTGCATAACGTACATAGGTTGCGCGTTTCAGCCGCAAAACCCGGGCACCAGAACTAACTAGGATGTAACTTCCGTTTCCTGTCGATGTGTTACCGCCGAGTATGTTGGACACATCCTGCAACAAAAATTTACACGCAAATGGTGATTTAATGAAGAATTATTTATTACATGACAAAAGAAACTATTTGAAAAAAAAACAAACACAAGATATACTTCATATTTTCATGTTAACGAAGTCAGCATAACAAGTAAATACATTACAACATTTTTTAACGTTTAAGTTGATTAATATGTTTGTGTATGTTCAAATCAAGCATTTGTACGCTGGTCACACATGTGTCGACTGTGCTTAGACGAACTGCTTGTATGTTAAGTAAATGAATGGCAATTTGAAATTTACTTGGGTGCTGTTTAACTATAAAAATTGGTAAACTTACATTATACCATACTTATTATTGGATTAACTTACGAATATTTGTTGTGGTCGTAGAATCCTAATGCTGAGGTACAGATGTTTGGCTCCATTTTCTTTATCACGTGACAATAGTGACGTGAGGGTTAGCGACATTTGATGATTGGCAGAAATCGATGACGTAGGTTCAACAGGAGTGCGTGTCGTCAAGATCTCACTTTTTGAACCAACTATCGGGCGTTTCTGGAATAATAAAAACAACATGTATGTACGTATAAGATAAAAATAAATCAATACGATTGCACTCACAATGCCTGACTTGCTGATTATTTTTCTATGTAAAATTGATACATCCAGGTGGGACAGTTGGACAATGGACATATACTGTAAGTACACTCGACTTTCGTGATAACAGGAGCGAATGACGAGGCGAGTCACACCACCGTGGTCGTGCAGTTCGAATCGTCGTCCACCGTTCAGCGTACTGTCGAGTTCAGGTAGGGGCTAGAAAGTTCACGTGGAAGATCTTTCATCTGACACACGATGCGCCGTGGTTCTACCCAGACCTTCGTTTAGAGTCTTCCTCCGCCCATTAAAACTCGACATCGATAGAATGATCATAATTGGGTCAGTGCAATGCATAAAATTGACATGTAGGCTAAAGCGAACCTACTTGTCGGTATAGAAAAGTGAAAAATTAACCTGATTGTGTGTTGAATAAGTCCTTAAAGGTAGTATTCGACTGTTTAGACAAAAATATTTCATTAAACATCGTCATAAACCATTTGTTACCTGAACAAACCAGGCAAGATACTGTTTACTGAGGTCCCACACATGTCTGGAAAGCGAACCATTACGTCACAATCGTCATTTCAAATGCACATATAGCTGTTATTAAATAACGAAAACCACGTGACCTCTTATATTTTAGTTCATCCACGTCGTCCGCTGTGACGTCGATGTCTTTAATTTTAGCAGAAATCCAAATCGTTCTCATTAATAGATTTGAAAAGAATGAACATTTACGATTTGTTGATAAACAGTGTTGCACTGCCCCAAAACCGAGATGCTGTCGTCAAAAATCGTCAAAGCTTAGACTAAAGTTGTTGTTTTTTCTGCAGAAAATATGCACACATACCCCAAAGTGAGGTCAGATATTGTTACATATATTAGATATAGGTAAACTGCCGGTTACCATCTTTATAGACTTTTGTGTGCAACATTTAAACACACGGGCACACGGACGAAGAAACAGATACAAAAAAAGAAAGACAGAGAAAGTTAGAGTCAGAAAGAAAGACAGACAGACAAACAGGCTGTCAAAGACGGACAGACACAGCGAAGAACAGAAAGACGGACGGAAAGACGGAAGGAAAGCCAGAGAGGCAGACTTAGATATAAATAATGAGAGACGGAGAGACATCCGGATTTGATTTTTATCAGGGGGAGGGGGGGGGGGCATTGTGTCCTACATAATCATTGTGTCCCAAGCGGGACATTCTCCCCCATAAACTTTCTGAAATGTAGCAGCCAAATACAACCATTTCCTGCATTTTAGAAGCTGCTAGAAACTTTTCTTCCATGAGTCCAAACGGATTATATTGCAGGTGAAAAAGATCATCTATAATCATGTTTTTTATGGGACAGGATAAGTACGAGTCGTTTTAGTCTGTGTGCATGCTCTCACAGAGAGAGTGTTGATATCTAGAAGCTAAATAGTGTTATTACTTGCATTTCAGATGCTTGACAAACCTTCAAAGAAATTGTGCTTTACAGACATTGTTCATTGCATTTTTCAAAACATTTTAGTTGTAAATACGCGCTAACTCGTCTTCTCTGTGGCACTGGACACACGTGTAATAATGATACCCTTAGTGCCATAAAGATGTGATACACCCTTAAATGTTAAAATACCTTCATAGAAGATACGTTTGACAATTTCAGGGTGTGGGGGTGTCAGAAACCGCCACGCCGCCTCTCCCGCTAGATCGCCCATGGACATAGCGCAGAAGACGGACAAATAGAGAAACAGACAAACAAAGACGGACATAGAGCCGGACAGAATGACAGATAGTCAAACAGAGGGGCAAAGAGAGAGGGAAGCAGAGCTATAGGGCAAGAGAGACAAACAGTCATGGAGACAGACAAGCGGACAGACAGACAGAATAAGAAACAGGCATTATAGACAGTCAAAAAGACAGACCGATACAGAAGGACAGAAAGACAAAGCAGCATAAAGACAATACCCATACGCCCGACAGACAGACAGACGGACGAACGTTTCGACCGTCCGACAGGCATACGATTGCCAAATACATAAATTAGAGGGAAATATACATGCACTTACATGGTTGATGTCAGGAGCGGATGCCTGTAATATACACATGTATTTAATATTTTAAAATATTATCGACATTCGAGATAAGCGACGGTTCTATCACAAATTGGTCACTGCCAATGATATAATAGCGTTCCACATGATTAGGTCTAATTTATTGGCTTGAAACAATTGCTTTTTGTATGCATTGAGTATGGTAGATTTTTGTCTGATACCAGGTCTGTTCACTCGTTCTGCTGACGCCAAAGCCCTGGTCCACGCGTGAAGAACTCGACTGTCCGTATAATGATGATGATAATGATGATGGTGGTGACAATAACAACAACAATAATAATAATAATAATAATAATAATAATAATAATAATAATAATCATCATCATCATTGTACATATGTAAAAAGTTGTTTTGGTTCTTAGCCTACTATATATTAACTACAATTGGGTTTTTTGGACAGTCTGAAAAATGATCTACTGGTACACAAACGTAAAATATGGTAACACACAAATGAAAAATATAACTTTTCACATTATTATGTTGTGTTAACTTATTTGGTGATCGTTTAGGCACATATATGTATTAAATAGATTGAAAAAGATGCTAGAGTTACGGTTTAAGCTGACTATAACTTTTTGATATCGCCAAAACTTTGAACAGTTATAAAATCCCCGAAGGAGTTAGAAACGTTTATTTTAACGGGTAGAGCATAATGAAAACGACGTTTTAAGACCCCACCCTACTTCTACAATCGGAAATATACACATTTTCCTGACGAAGAAAACATAAACACAAGATGGTCATTTTTCTTTAAAACGTTTTCAGCGTGTTTGCCTTTCAATACGGATACGTGTGAATACTCGGAAACAGAACACGGACGCCGGGAATGGAATACCTGCATGAATATATATTAAGTTATTAAAACTTCATTGTGTGCATGTTTTTAGTGTTTGTGCTTATAGTGTTTTTTAAACCTGAAATATTAAATAAAAAAGTAACATTTTGAATCTCTTTTAGCAAGCTGAACGCAAGTTGACGTAATGCAAATAGTGTAGATTTAGCTGGGAATGTCCGATCGGGGAATGCACTGTTTGCTGCTCAATCTCTAACACTATGTCTTGTTATCATTTGCTTGTAGTTGTTAACAAATATCTCAGATATTGTATATCTTATAAACAGAATTAGCAGGATAAGAGCTGTTCACCCACCTGTCTACGGCGCTTATACTCCAGTTCCATGGACTCCAGAAGACTTTGCTTTCCCTCCGTCACACCTGCGGAACCTGTCGACCTGCCGGACACTCCTGCACCTTACAGATAATGCATAATTTATTGGTAAATTGAAAAGTATGTCTTTGGCCATTTACGCAATATGATTAAGATAAAGTATGAACATGGAACAAAACAAGTTATATGGATATTTTCACACAATATTTCTCTCCCGAAATGGATTCTAACCCAATCAGTGATAGGATGTGGTGTAACAAGTCGGCGACTCTTATCGATGTTATCAACATTTTGCACATTAAAACTAGTATGAATGACACTTGAAAAGAGATCTTGAGTTAAGTATTTGTCTATACTTCTCGCTACTGCTTTCGTTTGCGATTCAATGAGACAGCTTAAATGAAACGATATTCAAGCAAGAACACGAATCAAATTCAATGACAGTTAAATTACAATGACATTGTGAATTAAGAAGACAGTCAAAGTGCAGTGAAGCTAGGAAGCAAGAAAACGATTCAAATACAGTGATGTTATGATTTAAGAAAACCATCAAAATGCAATGATGTTACGAAGCAAGAAAACGATTCAAATACAGTGATATTATGATTTAAGAAAACCATCAAAATGCAATGATGTTACGAAGCAAGAAAACGATTCAAATACAGTGATATTATGATTTAAGAAAACCATCAAAATGCAATGATGTTACGAAGCAAGAAAACAATTCAAATACAGTGATATTATGATTTAAGAAAACCATTCAAATGCAGTGATGTTATGAAGCAAGAAAACGATTCAAGTGGAGCGAGGCTATTGTTTAAGACAACCAGTCAAATGTAGTGATTTTATGAACCATACGATTCAAATGCAGTGATGTTAGGAAGCAAGATGACGATTTAAGTGCAGCGATGTTATGATTAAAGAAAACCTTTAAAATGCAGTGATGTGATGTTATAATTTAAGAAAACAATTAAAATGTTGTAGTGTTATGAAGCCAGACGATTTAAATACAGTGGTGTTATGAAGCCAGGCGATTCAAATACAGTGGTGTTATGAAGCACGACGATTCAAATGCAGTGATGTTAGGAAGCAAGATGACGACCAAACTGCAGGGATGTTTTTAAGCAAGATGATTAAAATACAGTGATGTTATGAAGCAAGATGATTTAAATACAGTGATGTTTTGTGAAGCAAGCAAGATTAAAATGGCACAGACAACATCTGCTTTGAAGCATCTGCCGCATGTCTACCTCCATCAATGCTTTTTCGCCGGTTGCCTAGCAACCCAAGTAATTCAATGACGTCATTTCCAGCATATGTCACAGACTGTTTTCGGGTTGTCTTCAAGCTGCCGTTTAGTCTGCGTTCTATCTCTGCTTCGATGTCAAATTTCTGGATCACTTCACATTTTCCCTTTAAAGAATAATGAAACGATGTATATTACGAAATTGAAAAAAAAAACAAAAAAACACTCAAATATTGCTTTCACCAAAAATTAAAAGCCAGCGATGGTACTTTGTTGTTCTCTTTTTTTCTATTTATATATCTTCCCGTCTTAGTGGCGTCTTTATAGGTCAAAAGTAAAAGTCACTTACTGAAATTGATGTTAACGTGAATTGTTTTAAAAAATAATTATTTATATTTTCCTAAGAAATATTAATCAAAGCGATGAAAAGCATTGTTTGGGCGGTGTAAAGTTTTATCCCGCAAGCGATAAAGGAATGCGAGTAATGGTCAATTTAAATCATTTCGTGATAAATCTATTACTCAAGGCATTGGAAAGTAGACAAGTCTTCAGCTGGAAAACAACCATCTCTTTTAAAGCGTATACCCACTATACAAGACAGCCACTAACATCCGATGTTGAAAACTATTATATTTAACATTAGGTAATTTTAGAATTATTGTCTCTGTCTAAAATAAATTCTCAAAAGTTTTACAACATACACCGAGTTCAAAATTAACTGCCAATTAATTATTTCGTCAACACTACGCCCCTTTGATCTGAATCGAAATCCGGATTGCAATCCTGGTATAGAGAGTGACGTCCCACGCGGGATATCGCAAGTATCTCGGTCGAGTATATATAGCATAGTCAGAAGAACACTCGTTTTAATAACGTTTATCTCCCTTCTTTGAACCCTTTCCTCTTGTCATTGAGTGATATTCCTGCGCGAAGTTGTCCATTCATAAACCTGCGTTTATGTTTATTTGCATTGCACAATATAAGCACAATATAAGCATTTCAACATCTAGTGAAAACAAATTACAGTATGAATGTTAAAATTTGAAGCACGCCTGGACACAATTTTCGCGTCTAGTCTACATCGACATACATATTAGATTCTGTATACATTACTACTCTTTTCTAGTAACTTTAGACGCCATCGCATGCGACACCGCCAAAAAAAAACGATTTTTTTTTTCTATTCCTAATTTTAACTACAAAGGATATACGTACTTTTCATGCAGAAATTGTCAGTCTATACCTCGATTCAAATGAAGCCTTCTCTTATTATACGTGTATGTTATTTTGATCTATTTATCGAGCTTAAAATACATCATTCAACCTTATTGTGTGTATCGCTTACCTCCATACAGACATGTATCCAGTCTTCCTTCGTGCTGTCTTCGACGATAATCTTGTTTGTTTTGTACTGCAATATATGTGCATTTAAATACCGTGGATAAATATTAAACGTATTGCTAGATACGTCGAGAATTTGGTGCAATAGACAATAGATAGTGCTTAGATAAAACTGCAATTTTTATATATGTTGATATTTTTTATTTGGGTTCAATTCAGCTCAATACAGATTAGGTTGTGCACTATGTCTGGTGATTTGTTGTCATATAAGAAGTTCTTATAAGGGCATTGTATGTGAATACAATTGACTTATTGTTCTGATATTGGGATAGTCTAATAGTTGTATAACCTAAAGATCTTATATAAACAGATTGCACTGTTCCATATTCTTAGTTACTGTTGCTACCTGCACACAAGCTACCTATTAATGGGGATGCTTAAAACAAACAACATGTTTACATGTTTATAACATTTATAACAGTGTGCTCGACACATTATATAAAAAGAGTTTTTTACAGAAACAAATCATATTTAGCCATTTTTATACTTTGGAAAACCCAGATAATATGTCAAGAGAAAATGTGCATTCTTTTGATTTGAGAGTTTGCATCAAGGATTTTTCTTCATTATCATATGATCGCTTTTTTAAAAGAACAAATGCATTGTCACTTTTTGATTAGTTAAAATAAACTGGTGTGCAAGTGTGCATTGCCTTGCTAATGCCACCTGCTTACCTCTAATATTTGTGCCTCGAAGCAGAGTTTCTTCAATGACTCCGGTGGCAGGATCCGAGACCCGAACATTGGTAAACGACTGCAATGGCACAAACAACAAGTCCTGTATTGCAAATGTATATAGATGAAAAACACAAGGCAATATTTGGAAGTTTCTTGGTCACGGAAATAGAGAGGAATGGAAATTTAAGCACCAGCAATTGATGTTATACATTGTAAATCAATTTGTAAGCATATGCGCATTAAGCTTGTATATATGCAGAGCATCTTATTCAATCTGATATCATAAATGTTTTATCAGTGTTTATAATAGTAAGAAATGAAAGATAAGCTCTGAGACTAAATCCTGTCAATCTAATCGTGTATTTGTAAAAATTTGCGTTATAACAACGAAACGGTGTCTTTTGGTGCATATTTGAAGCAACTGCAAACCTGAGAAATTTGACTTTTTCCTCGAGTTCTCGTTCAAAAATGCGCGGGCACACTTTGGCGAATGTGTCCTTGTCTACCACTAACAACTCACACTCCTCACGGACTGTGATGGTCGCTTGGCGTCGGATGTCCTGGAGCAACGCCAACTCCTGGAAGACCATACACCGTTCTCAAAAATATTCAACAAAACCATAGCCTCGTTTTCAATGCGACGATCTCATGATAAAAGTAGGTGATATGTTTATTGTGAATGAATTTTAACAAATCAACCCATTCCTTTGTTTGATTTATTACCAGGTAGCTAGCAGTGTATTAAAACGCATTAGCCTCTCTCTTTTTTTCGTGTTATATTTAATCAGCAACGATTTGCGCCATTTATTTGGCGTTAATTGCACCTTCAAGTCTGATTAGCAGCGTGTCTAATTCTGAAATTTGTCCGTTTAGAAAATTTAAAAAAAAGCCCTCCTCCAGCGTAGAAATATAGCATCAAATGAAACGCGGTACGTGCGATTTAACCGCAATATTGCTACATTGACAATCTCTCCAGCGTTAAAGTCGATCAGCTACACATGTATTACTTTTACAAGTCCGTGAATATCATAGTTCTTGCGGCGCTTTTATTTACGTATAATATAATGTAGGTATCAGGAACCGAACACGGCCCTTCTTACCCCGAAAGAGTCGCCCCTCCATAGAACCACCTCCGTCTTCGTGAACCGGTTTCCATGGTTATCTGTGTCGTCAATGTTGACAAACACAGACCCACTGTAGACGAAGTAGAAGTTGATACCCACGTGACCCTGTCGAAGTATGATCCGCCCAGGCTTCACGCTGAAACTCGTGATTGACAAACAACGGTAATGACATTTATGATTGCTTAAGTAAGTGCTGGAAATTTGTTCCAAATTTAAATTGGGAGTGCGATGACAATGCGAAACCGCGGAATGAAGTATTCAAGGAGCATGATTTAATTTAAACGCTGATTGTGTCTATTCCAAAATACACTTAAAGCAAAAAACAAAGAGAAGATTTTAATCTCGTTTTAAAACGATTCACTTTGGGACACCAACTCGTTTAAGACACATTCTTTGTTAAGATCACTTTACCACAGTAGAATTGTCGTGTATAAAAAATCCCTTTTCCTATTAGCAATTTAAGCTGTCAATGAAAAAGTGCATGTACGTCTTTTGAAAACGAACTATACGTCCTTGGCATAAAGACTAGGGCGTAGCCATGATGTTTTCAAATGTACTTAGAAGTACGTTGTTAGTTTGCCAGCCCTCCCACCACGTATATCATAATTTACACTGCTATACACCCCTGAAAATGTATTAATCAATATATTTGTGCCATCAAATTAATTTTATCCTGACAGTATTAAACATTAAATCACCTATGCAGTCTAGTTGCGTTATTGTGTGGTGATTGGCGACGCGCTGGAGCGCGACGCCTGTATATGGAATGCTCACTGAAATTTGCAAATGGGGAAAGTTTGTTTTGCGGACTTCCATTACCCTGATAAAATACGGGTCATAATTCGGTACATGGAAATCTTTTCTTTTTTTTTAATTTTATTTATCTGCATGTATTTGAATAAAGAAAACTGCATGATACCACGTTTAATTAAGTTTACAAAATGTATGTCACAATTTCTTTTAAATTTGTTTTAATCGTTTGCGTCGCCTTTGATGCTTCGCATCAAGGATTTTCTTGTATTTATTTGATAAGCATGAAAAAGTGCCGACATCATGTTATGTATTTCAACTGCTATATTGACTGGTGATGTCTATTATGTGAGAGTCAGGTTAATTTTAATGCATTCGACTTACCTGTGATAAGTAAACGAACGACACATAGAAAGCTGTATTTTCTCTGTAAACTTGTCGAAACTCTTTAGGCCCCTTAACAACGCATGCAGTCTCCGTAAGTCCTTCTCGCTACGTTCATCCGGGCACTTGTTCAGGATCTGGCGGGCCCATTTAGGAACTTTCAGGTGGTCCTTGAGTTAATTAAAACGATAATATCCTGTTGTTGTTGTTGTTGTTTAAAATAAAATCTCCCATTTTAGAGTTGAAACCACACACAAATGCGACAGTCTCAATTTTCACTTAGAGAAAATGTGACTTTTGACATACAACATGAAACACCTTGGCAAGTTATAAATGGCAGGAAAGTCGAATACGTATTCGACACATATACAGCATTTTACAAACTATACAGTTGTAGATTTAGTTTTGTGGTGATTTGTGTGGTGGGTTCATTTTGCAATTGTATTCAACAAATACGGATACCTTTTCTTTTTGAACCTTCAATTAGAATACAACCAGTTTTAAATAAAAACATTCGCGTAAATGGGTTCGAATACAGTATATGTCATCTCAACAAGTTTTAGAATAAACTCCTTCAATGTGTGCGAATTAAAATACATGTACACACCATGTCACCCTAAGACAATTTTTAAAACCATCTTTTAATAATAAATCTTACAAATTCTCCAAACTAAGTCACGTTATTCTATCGCTTAGTCAAGATAAATTACTTCTAAAGTTGTTTTTTTATTTCAAAACTGGTCGTACGCGTATTGAAGTACAGTTTATCATCACAACCAGTTTTGAAATAATTTACTCCAAACTTTATTTTCAATACTGATTTTAACACAGCGTATCTCATTAATATGATCGCATCGTAAATAACTTTATAGTGCCCTCTGTATAAGTACAAGCAGGTGCGACATTTATATCAAAGCAAATGCATTTTTAAAGATGTAACAATTATATCTAGCCTAAATTTCATTATTGTCGGGACAGATTTGTAACTTACTCCCATTTATAAAGGGCGAATCACATCTAGCTAGAATCTTTACTGCTACCTTTTTCTTGGCAAAGGCTGCCTTGTTAAATGCCATGTCTCGGGCCCCCTTGCTTGTGTTCAATGCATGCCATTGTTCCTCCGTAGCCGACCTAGAGGTCAAGGTCACGCTGAGGTCCACCATACAGACCATGATCCGGACAGTGTATCTCACAAACATGGCCGCTTTCACAAACGAGACCTTCCTCGATTCCTATAAGAAATATCAAATGTTAAAAATTTAAACATATATATTTATTATTTATTGTGAAGCAAGTGATCTGTTTAAACCCCGAACTGGAGAATTCGAGTTTGCTGGATTTGTTCTAGTTTGATGCACGTATGATTTGTTTTGTTTTGAAAGTATAGTTTGTGGATATTCTTGCTTGATAAAATAGACTTCTTCTAATATTTATGTAAATGAATATAAAACACAGTTCAGTAAAAAGATTTATCTGTTTATATTTTAAATCTTGTATACAACCTCATTTAGATGATTTCTACACAACTCTACGTACTGGCTAGTTTATGTCGGGTATTCAGATGATATGTAATCCCATTTATTTCATTAAACCAAAATGTTTTATTGTTTTAAATACATCAAAACAATACAATCATTATTGAAGTTTGTAATAATTACAAAACTGTTAAAAATACAAAATGTAGTGCATGATATATAACAATCAAGAATTTTCAAATTAACCATTAAATATGATTGATCAATATTTTAGGTGAATCCTGTATTATAAGCGCGTGTTTTTGTAATTTGAAAACAAATAACATGCCATGTAAACATAGATAATAACAAAAATGCCATTCCACGCGTAGTTTTACTTTATTTTGCGTACATTCAATAACGTAATGTAAATAGTATACGTTATTTTATAATTCAAACAAAATGAGTAATTTTTTACCATTTAATTTTTATTTTTATCATTATATATTTAACAAAAGCATTAATTTGATACATGTGCAGCCATTAAAGATTTTATAGTTCTAAAGTGTTTCCATTTGACCTATTAATTTATAAGTAACCAACACTCGTATAATTATATGGATTCTATTATATTAAATAATTATGGCAAGGTAGTCGAAGTATGTCGTGGAAAACTGAACGTATGGTCCCATATTTCCTGTGGATCGAAGAATGTACGTGGTCCGAAGGATTTAGTGAGTTCGGGAATCGACTTGATCAATGAACTTACCTTTTCGTGTTCTCTTGTGGGTTCAGTCAAATCCATCTGCTGCTCGAACAATTGTATTGCTTCATAAACATGAGCGTTTGCTTCCATTTTCCTTCCTTTCTTTCGTTGCATTGAATCTTTCAAATACTTCAAAACCTGCTTCTGACACTTTTTATTTCTCATAATTCCGTTTGTGTTGCTTCTTTTAGTATCCTTGATGTTATGTATAACTTGTTTTTCTTGTTTTGCCAACTCTTCAAGAATAGCGGATTGGTGAGTGTCTGTGTGTACAGTTGCTGGTTTTGAATATTTAATTTGTTCGGTAGAAATGGCATCAGAAAATCGGACAGTCCTTTGGCAGATAGCTTCAGAGAAAACAATATTTTCATCGGCATTGTGTTTTTGTCCATCGCTTAGAAGAGGCTTACTATCATCAAAAGTGTCGACGTCAATTGCAGGCGAGATCGGAATTTTGCATTTTTCTATGGGTCTTGTGTTGATTGCATTAGGCGGTTCGATCAGCGATTCAAGATTTTTATGTTGGCTTTGTTTAGGTGCTTTGTTTAGATTTTCTTTCTCTTCCTTTATATATGTGTCTGTTTCTGTGTCAGAATGTTTTGCGTGTTGTGAAGGAGTAGTCTGTACGTCTTCTTTTTGTCTCACGTCTCCTGCTACCACATATGGATCGCATGAGCTCTCTGTTCTACACCAAGCGTATTGTTTGATAGTCATTCTTGGCACACATCTCCCAAAGTCACGTGATGGGCATGGTGTCGAGACAGTGTCTCCCTCGGTCCCTTGTGGATCACCGACAGATGCTGGACGTCTCCTGGTTATGACTGTTTTTCCCGTGGAACACTTTCCTAATTTCGGTGCTGATCTGGCTCTTACATATGATTGACTTACACTGGCACTTTCCCAGTGATGTTCCGGAGAGCGGTGCTGCGCGTTTTGAAATATGGGAGCTCCTTTTGAAACACTTGGAAATGAAACAAGTGATTTCGGAAATCGGTGATGGTAAGTTTGCCTATCGTCATGTTGCTGTTCTGGAATGCCAATGTTTAATTCGGTGCTCATTGGTACTTTGCATGTCTCGGTGCTTTTGGCGTTTCGAAAAATTGCAGTTGGTCGAAAATGAAAATGTGGCTTGCTTAGTCGAAGCAATGCTCTGCCATCTTGTTTCTTTGATTTATATGACGCCATGTCCATTATTGTGAGTTAAATTTGCTAAAATAGATTCGCATGAGCGTGTACATTAACATGCAAAATACATGTACACATGCTCATGGTGTTTAATTTTTTCCAGCAATAATTGGTGTTATACTACACGTGCACAGGTTTATCCGCCTATCTCTTATGCGTACTTTGGACGTACATTGTAATCATCTTCAATTTTTCACAAACACTTAAATAAGTATAAATTTATTGCGCCTTTGGTTTTCACATAATAAAGAAAATAAAACCATCGTCAATGCCTTTTGTTTTCGTGTGCACGGTCCGCAAGACGCGCAGAAAGAAAAACGATAACAGATGCACATTTACAGAGTTTCTTTTACAGCGAGTTACTAACACAATAATATGTAATATAACATCTATCTTTTCGTGCTTTTCTCTGTGAAGTATATATTCGTTGTGTCACTTATTTTTCCACAATTAAAATTATAATTCAATTATTTATTCCGTTCACAAAACAGGCTTTGCTGGACATGAAATGTCTGGTGAGCGAACTTCAGTGCAGTGCCCGTTGTGTTAATTCGAAGTACAGCCGACTTTCCTCTGCGACTGGCTGTCTACTCTGCCGGGTGGGAGACAAACCAATAGAATCTTGTTTTAGCAACAGTGTCTTCTATTTATCACGCGTATTAAGTCCAAGTTATAGAACAGCACAGCACGTGTGAGCAACACTGAACGAGTAGCAATATACAAAGTTAATAGGTGCAAAGTGAATTCGTAATATTAAATTGTTATGCAAGTAGATCATAATCGTATCTTGAAACAAGGCTGACAATTGAACCCACTGCTTAAATTGTCTATAGTGTGATGTTTATTATTCGTGTATGGTCTCTGAAGTTCTGATGGTAAAAAGGATGATTGAAAATAAACCAATCAGTTATCCTCTTATCACAATTGTTATTGTCTGTCAAGTGCTGTGCATTTGTCTATTTTGTCTAATGTTTTGGGATTGGGATTAGCCGGCATTTTTGCCGATACTGCGCAGCGACATTTCTATCATTATAGCACAGGGGCACTTATGAGGTGCCCAAGGACTGAACCCGACCGGTCCATTATACTGACACCGACGAGTCAGGCGTAATGCTGTCCCCTTAGCCCCGAGCGTTAGGAGGGAAGCCATTACTACCAACTTTAAAGTCTTTAGTATGACCCGGTCGGGGTTCGAACCCATGACCTCCCGATCCGCGTCTAATGTTTTAATTTGGTTTGTACTGTCAGAAAGGATATTTCAAAAGCTATCCAAACTTAATAATAAATAATATCTAAATTTTAAGTGTTGTAATTTTGCAGTCCAAAGTAGTTGAACGAAAGCTTCATGTACATCTTTTAAAATATAATGGTGTGGTATTGTCAATAGATAACATTCTGAAGTATAGGTCTGTATAACACCTAATACTAGTAGATGGGGTTCTGCCAGAATAAATCGATAGAAGATATGAAGTGAGATTGTTTGCCGTGAAGCTCAGATAGCTGGAGGAGCAGCTGAATGTTTGGAAATAAGTGCGTCTTTATTTCTGTTTTATGACAGAATACCAACCCTGTGAGTTGCAGCCTAAAGATGTGTTATATCTTTATAGATCGAAACATCATAAAAGAATGACAGCGAGCTGTCCTTAATTAAACGATTGATTTTTGCGTGAACCTGTCAATCTAAGATGGTGATAAAAACAAACAATACTTGTGGATATAATTCTGTTTCATCTGCTATAATCATAACGAGGGCCGATTGGATACCATGTCAGTGTCGGCCATTAACAATATATGCTATAATCATAACGAGGGTCAGTTGGATACCATGTCAGTATCGGCCATTGACAATATATGCTATAATCATAACGAGGGCCGATTGGATACCATGTCAGTGTCGGCCATTAACAATATATGCTATAATCATAACGAGGGCCGATTGGATACCATGTCAGTGTCGGCCATTAACAATATATGCTATAATCATAACGAGGGTCAGTTGGATACCATGTCAGTATCGGCCATTGACAATATATGCTATAATCATAACGAGGGTCGGCTGGATACCATGTCAGCATCAGCCATTGAAAAAATAAAACAACAAACCATTAATTTAGATGTGTGCATTGTCTTACACCTGTCACAAATGAAGAAGAAAAATTAGAAATGCGGTTACATCGGCATAGAAAGAACGGAATCTGTTAGACTCTGTTTTTATCAACAACAGGCGGTTCTTAAAACTCTGTTGCCAAAATCCCAGCAATGCTAGTTTGTTGTATAAGCGAGGTCAAGTTTTAGTTGTTGTTTTTTTTCAGAGGACGACCATACAGGGGCCACAAGAGCCAAGACCGCGCCCCTATTTTTGTCAAACTGCGGTCTCATGATGGCTGTTCAGATATTTTATTCCTTAATTAAATTAATGAAATAATACTTATTTCACATATCAAAAAAGATTAAATTGATCTACCGAATGTTTTTGCATCAATTAAATACAGCAAATGTAACTTGGAAGATATAATTATTTATTAAATAGCGCACGTGTTATAGTAATTTAATAAGCTAGTACTATAATTTTGTTTAGTTAAAATATCAGCGGCCGCAAATGCAGACCGTTGCCATCGCACCTGTTGTTATCATAACAGAATCCACCTAGCGCATGTAGATCATACACACGAATAGAAATGTCTATTAAATATATTTAAAGCTCATAAGGAAAATACTGTCTTGTATTTCATTAAATAAAGCAACCCTGTAACGTTCGTCCAGAAACGACTTTTGGGGGCAAAGGCAACTTCTTTTCTGCTCTACCGAAAGTATGCCTGCGAGAATGACGGGTTCTGGACAACAGGAATGAGAAAATGTCATAAAATGGTAATTATGAAATCATAACTCACTGAAAATTTAACGTTATTTAGACTTTATTTTCTCGATCTTGACATATCTTTTTCATAAGGAGTCAAAACGGGCTTGTTGTAAATTTTTCCACAGGTACATGTTCAATCACTGTGTTCAATATCCGACTCGAAGTTAAAGCTCCGCCGTCATTTATTTTGCTGGGCATTCCAATACAATTAATGTCGAGATTTCGTGGGAGTAATGTCTGTGTCCGTGTGTTTTGTCACTTTTACATTTGCCTTGCGGGTTTTTACTTTTGTTTAGTTGTTGTTGTTTAAATATGTTCATAGTATTCACTAAAACATGTACATTTAAATCCGATATTGTCGGTTTAAGAAATTGTTCATAGTGAGCGATAGGATGAGTTTGAATGTTAGTACAAGTGTTGATGATGCTTATCAAACTGTAACGACCGCAGGGGTAGAAATATAAGCGCTTCAAACCAGCCTCGCTGCTGGGTTAACTCTTTAGCGACGTGGTTTAAGCGGCTTCCCGATTTGCGCGGTTAAGCAACGGTTGCCGTGGTCGGTGTACGGATGGGTGACCGTTGGGGAGCGCCGGCCTGCGTTACAAAACCTTATTTATTGATAATCCCCACCACCGAAGCAGTTGTTTCTATAGTTGACACTTATAACGTATTTCCCCGCATTTGCAGGTCGACTTGACGAATTAGTAGCGATTCGCTACATAACGATTCGCCACAGATGTATAACGATAAGCCACACTTAAAAAACGATTCGCCACAGATGAATAATGAATAATAATGTTGATTATTGTGAGAACACTATTGTGAATATTTACGATTTTCAATTAAAAAATGTCATCGAAACGTTGATAAACCAAATGTACTGTTGTCTACCCAATCAAGAAGTTATTTACACTTTTTCAACATGTCGTCACCTTTCTAAGGGAGAATTATCATCGTTAAACGTTTGTTATGTTTGCACTTGACTATTAAGGGGCTGATTCCTGTTAATTATCCCCGAAGAATTCCTTTAATCAGAAAGGAATGTTTGCAGAATCTATGTTTTCATTCATGTTCAATTATTTCAGTCACAAATTCATATGTTCTTATTATATTGTGATTATATTTAACTCATGCTGTGATGTTTTGTACTTTAAATTATATTTAAACCTCGAATTAAGAATAAAACTATTTACTATAATGACATAGTTATTGTGTAACCCTATACAGAGATAAAATAAGTGGAACGCGGAAAATTTTTAGTGCCAATTAACAAGCACTTTCCGTATCAATATCATTTATCACACCTGTTGCCAATCATTTTACTACTGTGGCGAATTGTTATTCATCTGTTGTGAATCGTTATGTGGCGAATCGTTATTGTGGCGAATCGTTAATATACCGACTTGACCTAGCCGTATAACCTCTGAGGCAATTTGTAGCCGTTTGCTGATCGAAGCGGCTAAAATGAAAACCATTGGACCTATTTGATGTCCCTACTGCATATTTTAATCCTTGGACAAACATTGTCGTTCAGCCAACAACAAAAAACATGTTAACCCTTCCAAAATTGCACCGTGTTCTGGTTTTATTTGAAGAGTACTTTCAATAGTTTTTTTTTCAGCTGCTCGTTCATTGAAAATTGCATCAAATCACAAACAACTAATAAAGACGCAACATCAACCATATATTTGATACTTGTTTGGCCTATTTATTTCAGTGTCTCTGTAAATGTACTTTATATGTGGGGGGGGGGGGGGGGGTATTATTTTTTTTTATTTTGTATATTCCGGGAATTATGGTCTCGTGTGATTGATCCGCTATGGGAAAAAATAAAAACTGGTACGATATGTGCCCATTTACCTGAGTCTAAAATAAAAAATTGTGTCGTTTTAACAGAACGTTCGAGTTTCCGTTTATTGATGCCCATTGGGTTCATTAATAGCTCTTGTGTGTAGAGAGGTACATTTAGAATATGCCGGCGGATTAATCAGAAGACGCTTGGTACACTAGTACTAATGGTTACACTGCTGTTTGAACAAACGTCTAAGCGAGTGTCGTAGTGACTTGCCGTTTTCGTTGTCTTATTTTTCAACAAAATATTTATTCAACGTCGTGTTAAAAGCATTAACTACAATAAAAATGGTAAGGTATTCAATGCTAAATGAGAAATTACTTTTTATTAAAAACATATATCGTAAGTTATTTAGTTTTATGTAAAAATAAACTAGAATAAATCCATCACAACTTGGCACAAGACAAGTATTTTTTTTAATTCCATTCCACTCCAAAATCCATTTTTGAGGTTAATCACATTATTTTTTCAGAACATTTATCCTTCAAAGTTCTGTTTGTCTCAGTAGAGTGCTCAATCTGTAATTAGGGTTCAAGTCTCTTTCCTATTGCATTTTGCATTATTCTGTACCCAAGGCGTAGTGGTAGAATCGCTGACTGCTTAGCCTCTCATCACGTGGGTTTGAGTCCCATTTTAGGCGAAGGACTTAATGTGGGATGGTCTTTCAGCTGACTTGCGGTGTGCCGGTGGTTCGACCAAGACATTGTTTTGGGGTCTTCCGCCTCCAAAAAGCTGGACCTTGCTATAATGATTATAACTGGTTGCCTGCAATGTATAACTAAAACAAAACAAGCTTTATTCTGCTCAAGAAAATTTAGTCTTACATACCTTGAAAAGAAAAATAACCCCAAGCAAGTCAACTGTTAACAAGGTTGTTGTTGTTTTTAAATTACTTGTACTTGAAAACACACTGGGACTGAGTATTTATCTTTTGACACAAAATTTCACTTTATTAGCACTGACAACAGTCACTTTGATCTGCCACTACATCTGTACAATCTTATTTGTGCACTGTACATATAGTTACACCATAGTGATCAGTTCTGGGAGTTAGTAAGGATTCACCACATAACATCTTGTCATATCATGATAATGATTCCTCGCACATTTTTTATAACAATTCACTGCAGATTAAAAACTTTAATAGGTAACCTCACAGTTGATTGACTGAAAAATGGGTATAATTATGTGTTTTTGAGACGTGAATTTCAATATATTGAAATAAAACATCTTTAAATTTATACTTTATTGCAAGTTTTTATTGCAGGAGTATCTGGAAGTTGTCATAAAAACTATTATTGTGTCAGTGTGACATATATGCAAAAAGCTAATTTGCTATATAATATATATTAACTTTCTATTTCAGTCTATTATGAGCTACAATGGTGGTGCCATTATGGCAATGAAGGGGAAAAACTGTGTGGCTATTGCAGCAGATCGAAGATTTGGTATCCAGGCACAGACCATCAATACAGAGTTTGAGAAGATATTTGAAATGGGCCCAAGACTCTATGTAGGCTTACCTGGTCTTGCAACAGATGTACAAACTGTGTAAGTAGTTTGTCTTTGGGATAAATTACTATAAAATGAAACAAAAAAGTTATTGAATTGTGTGATCTAGTTGAAGAAATTTTTCGTATCTTTGTACCTGTATGTTTTGGTACTTATATATCATGTTAAATAAATCAAATTAAAAGGGTAATTATGAACAAGTACGATAAAAATGTTTGTACATGGACAGCTTATTTTAACCAGGGTTCTTTTACTGAATCAGGGATGGGACCTCAGGCCTTAGAGAAGGGGAAAATCTTTATATTTTATTAAAACAAAAGAGGAGGTAAATGTGCATGGTTAACTTGCTTATTTGCTGTCATACATCTTGTATGTTTACAAGACGATCTCTCTATTTTTCTTGTTCTTGAACTCTAGACTCTAGATTATCATATTCCACTTCACTCAATTAAATTATGGGAGGGGAATTTTCATTTTTAGGAGAAAAACTAGTCTTATTTTCTTGGTGGAAGAGGGCCTTTAAATGGCCCCTTGTCTATAATGTACAAAAAACAACACATTTTAAACAATGAAAATAAAAATATCCATTGCGATTAACTTATTTCAATTGGTCATCCATGGAATTTTTATTCGTCTCCCCTTGTAAATATTCTCTCCAGATCAAATTATCTGACTTTTTTGAAATACTTTCCAGATCACAAAGATTAAAGTTCAGGTTAAATCTCTATGAGCTGAAAGAAAACCGACCAATCAAACCGAAGACTTTCTTGAGTATGGTTTCCAACCTATTGTACAGCAGAAGGTAGGTTCATCAAACTTGGGTTCTTTGCCATGTTATGGCATTGTTGTTTAAAAAACAAATACTGTCATAATTAAATAAGTCTTAATATTTCATGGAAGATGGATAATGAAACATGTAAACTTAAAATGTGTCTAGAGGTTAGATTTGGCTCTAAAAAGGTATTGTTTTTTTAAAGATAAAAAACTCTAGTGCCAAAAAATGATTTGCAAATAGGAGGTTGCACAACTTTGTTTCCTAGACGCGCTGCCAGTAATTGTTTGAATAAATAGCCCATATAATATATTGGGTCAGTAGGTTATCTAAATAAAGATAAACTAAAAATATAAACATATTTTCTTTATGGTAAATGGCTAAGCCTAGTACTGTTGTACAGGTGTTATGAGTGTTACAGACACTTAAAAGTGCTTTGTGCTCTAATGTATGTATTTGTATTTTGGGTTTTACGGCACACCGGCTCTAATTAGAGATTGATTTTCACTTTCCTACTTTTTCATGAAACAGCAGTTTAACTCATTATTTACAGATTTGGTCCTTACTTTGTGGAGCCAGTCATAGCTGGTTTAGACCCTAAAACATTTGAGCCGTTTATAGCCAGTCTGGATCTGATTGGCTGTCCGATGATCACAGAGGACTTTGTTGTCTCAGGGACATGTAGTGAGCAGATGTATGGCATGTGTGAAACACTCTACCAGCCAGACCTTGTAAGTTGACTGGGAATGTAACTTATGAGTTTGATTGGCAACTCAGAATTAAGTGTTGATGAATGTTTGTCTGATTGTGTAAATGTCTAGTTCAGTCTGGCCTTGTATGTTGAATGATAATTTATCTTGTGGCTTTGGGTAGCTTAAAAGGGGTGGTGTCAAGTGTTGAATGGGTGAGGGGGATGTGTCTTAAACATGCTGTATAATTACTTACTGAAATAAGGTTTTTCTGACATGTGGTCAACCAGGCCTACAAACTTTTCAAGTGTCATGCTTTTGGCGTGAGTCTCTGGCATTAAGGTGGGAATTCTTGCGCAAGTAAGCAAAGAAAAGAATCATCCTAAATACGCTTTTTGTTGATTAGTGTCTCCTTTCTGCAGATATTTTTTATGTGGTACATGGACATTGAATAATTTTTTTACTTTTTAAAGCAGAGTAATTGTGTTTTGTTATTATGTCACTGTTCAGTAGCATCAGGTGGATCCCACACATCATTGGCTCGTGCTCCTTAAAACCCAGTCGCACACTTACTGAAATGATGACATCTGGCCCTTGACAACTATGTCTAAAGTTGTAACATTAAGCATATAGCATGATAAATAAGGGAGCTAGACCAGTAGTTTTTCAAGCCTTGTTATATCTATGGCAGCTAATGAAACAATAGTATATTGGTCCTAGTGCTTTGCTCTATCTGCTATGAATTAGTGTCATGTTTAGCTTAAGGGTATGAATATCACACTTTGAATAACATTTTCTTATAAACTTTAAAGCTTTAAAAAGATTTCTGCATTAAGTCTGACCTCATTCAACACTGAACATATTAGCTAATCTGGCCGGTCTGAGCCAACACTATCTTTCACAGTCTCTTGCAATATAGTTGTATTTTCATGTTGTTGATGTTGTGTTTAATAATTACTATATTGTGGTATGTTCTTCAGGAACCAGATGACCTGTTTGAGACAATCTCTCAGTGTTTAATGAACGCAGTTGACAGAGACGCTGTGTCAGGTTGGGGAGGCATCGTCTACGTCATGTATGTATAGTGTGTTCACTTCTTTATCATTGAAGTTAATATAGAAGTTACACATGAAGGTATTGATGTAATAAGAATCACTATTGGTATGTAAGTCTATGTAATCTATGTACAGTAATGTATTTACAATATTTTTATTGCTTTTTCGTAAGAGTGACTGACAAAGTTGTACATTAAGACAGCTATCCCATAAAACTCACTTATAAACATATCAGATAAGACAAATCATGGCTACTAATGCAAAGCTATTTACCTATAATGCACTTCCTCATAATCATAATTTGTCTAAGTGAGGAAACTTTACTTGAAATCTTTTGGTACTAAAGTGCCTTTCACTGTATCATATATATTTATACATGCCTTTTCTTTCTTTTCAAGCCTGCTAAGTACATGTAGAAATAACAAGTGTTGTACAAATGTATCACTATTCAAATTACATTATGGTAGATATTGATGTTGTTCTTGTATTTGAAATTTATGGAACCCCTTCACACCACATATGTTGACTAAATTTTTCATTTGTTCTTTTCTTTGCAGAGAAAAAGACAAGGTTACAGTCAGGACATTAAAAACTAGAATGGACTAGGATGATTTCAGTAAGTATTTAGTTGTTTTCATTTTACTTTGCTAACAATACAATGTTTACTCAGGCTTGAAACCACATGTATGGTTACTGAGGGTGCCCTTGGTGTAGTGGTAGTCACCGACTTGTAACACCTCTAACAACCTAGCGTCTCACCGCATGGGTTCGCATGCCGTTCAGGGCAAAGGACTAAATATGGGAAGGTCTCCCAACTGATCTGCGGTACACTGGTGGTTCAACCCAGATGTTTGTTATTGGTCTTCCTCCACCAAAATAGTTGACCAGCTGCAATAACCCAGGTGGTAGCGCGTCAGCTTGCGAATCAGGAGGTCGTGGGTTCGAACCCCGGCCGGGTCAAACCAAAGACTTCAAAGTTGGTAGTAGTGGCTTCCCTCCTAACGCTCGGGGCTAAAGGGAAATCATTACGCCTGACTCCTCAGTGTCAGTATAATGGACCGGTCGGGTTCAGTCCCTGGGCACCTTATAAAAGCTCCTGTGCTATAACGATAGAAATGTCGCTGCACAGTATCGGCAAAAATGCGGGCTAATCCCATCCCAATCCCAAAATAGTTAGACATCGCTATAATGATCATTATTGGTCACTGTGATGCATTTCCAAAATAAAACATGTATCAGTACCATTTTTGGACTTAATTGATATACAACTTTCTTAAGAAGCTCTTTAATTGGTGAATTTACCTCTAATGTGGAGATGTTTATCATAAATGATACACATTCTGATAATCCAATCTTTTTACTGTTATTAGTCTAAGCTGTCATTGGGAGAGGTTTCTCCACTATGTGCTACAGGTCAGTAATGCAAGATCACTTCAGGTGCAACTGGGACTCACAGAATAGTTCAAAGTTCACAGCCTAACCCTCAACTAATAAGCTGGAGTTTTCTAAGTGCATGAAAATCTTCTACATTCAATTAGAAGTGTTGACATTTCTGTTGTTTTAGATTGCTGACACACTATGACAATAAAGGTAATAATTGTGTGCATAAGCACAATTGAGTAATGTTAATGCTTTATCATTTCAGGTTGAAACATCTACCTGCTGTTCAGGACCTGTCTGCGATCTGTGGATCATATACAACAGTTGAGGCAACATCTTAAGAGATATCTTAAAAGACATCTGTAAACATTAACTGACAAATATTATGTGCTCCATATTATAAGTGCTATATTAATTTGAGCAAGGAATGATTGATGTGGTTATCTTCTGTTGGAAATGCACAGTTTGAAAATATTACAAAGGTACTGGACATGGGAACATATTTAGTAAAAAAAAATAGTTTTATTGATAATACTTTCATGGATAATACTTTCATAGATTTTTTTTCCCCACAAAATACATTGACTGGTATGAACAATTAATTAGGAAGTTCTTGTGTATCATTTATTACACCATTGTGACTGTTGGCAAATGTTCAATCCACAACTTGTGCTTAACTCATTTTCATTGTAAATGTACATAAATCTGAATAAATAATATTAAAAAGACAGTGTGCATCAACTTTAAATACCAATCATCATATTAAACCTAAATATTAGGGATGTAAATCGAATCCCAAAACGATATTCGAATATTTGTAACGTGTATTCGATTCATATTCCAATATTCGGAACGAATTTATATCATAGTGGCACACAACACGGTAATTTTCCATTACATTCAATGTGTTTATTCATTGTAAAATGTTTAATTGTGGCCACAATTTACGTTGCTAGCCTTACTTAATGCAGAAGTGGCTGTAGATTTATGATTTTAGCCTAGCATTTAATTTTAAAACGACGATTTCTTCTTTTTGAAATACAAACGGCAGTATTATCAATCTGCCATTATCCTGTTTATAGTGAAGACCAGACGGGGTATTTCTTTACTTGGTCAGTGGTTATTTGCAAGAAAATACTGTCAGTAAGAAGGCCAGTAAATGCGTAAACAATGTCATTGTTACTTAACAATTATTATCATTATTATCATTATTATTGAAACTCTTATAAAAACTATACAGTAACCAATCAATGTTTAGATGACCTGCAAAGTCCCGTATAATATATACATTATTAATTAGTCACCTTAAACTTGAGCGTCTTTTTGTTACGTGTTGTACTTCGTGTAATAACCTTTACAATTTAAATTACTTATTTGTATTAACATATGACGTATTAAAAGGGCTACTTAAGCTCCTTTTAATGTTAACATATCGATTTAATAAAACCATATCATCATTTTATTAGATGAAACTGTAAAACACATGCAAAATAGCTCACAATTTTAATATTTTACCCTACTTACCAAAAACAGTGTTTAACAACAAACAGTCAATTATGTTTTGTGAACTTATCTTATAAAATACATTGATGATTAAAGGAGGCATTTTCAAAAGGACAAAATGCGGGTGATACTGGATCGACTGTAAAACAATTAGGCAAAACCACGAAGGTTTTATGAAGGGAAATCGCTCAAGTGTACAGCCAATTAACGGTCTTGATTGGTTGGTGGTCGGATTGATGTTTAATTATGATTGGCTGATATCGCTAAGGGCGTTAATCTGAAGCCATAACATGTCAATTAGAGACATTTAGTTACCAATACACAAGTGACAATTACGAACCTGCTTGCCATGTGCCGATGGGTGAAAGGCGAGGGTAAACAAAACCATTTGATGACGACAGTTACTGTGATTGGCTAGTTTCAAGATTACCTGACTGTTGATAAATTGATGAAGTACTAACCAATATATATATATATATATATAAAGAATGATTAAAATTGTAAGCTTGTGAGTTTTAAGTGTGTTAAGTAAACCTATGACGAACAATTAAAAAGTATGTAGATTTACATTTTTTGTTATTCGGAGAGAACGAAGCAAAATATAGAGCAGAAAATTGCGGTGACAAAAAAAAACATGTCGCGGTATTGTATAGGAATAAAATAACAAGTATGCAGTAGACTGACAAAAACAGAAAGTGATTGCAATTAAAGTTTGATTGACAGTGATCTAGTGCTTCCCAAAAATAAAAAGTTCTGGTGCACTTTTATCAATAAGTATAGCCTTATATTATGTATTTATTACACACTATCCTAATCGAAGCTGGCTGTGTTTATTGTACTTTGGCAACTGTTTCCACAGCTGTATGGTGATGTGACTGGGTCTAAGTGAGAAAGGGGGCAGAGAAGGAGCTGTGTGCGGTAAGGTGATTTCATGTTGTTAACCAGATGGCAATTCGTTATCAGGAGACATGACCCACCCCCTTTATCTTAGAGCGAGCGCGATCACATATCGCTAGCGTCTTAAGTCGCTGGGAGACACAACGATCAACTAAAGAAATATATTTTCAATTTTCCTTCGAACTTAACAAAAGGGAAATAAAAATGATAAAATATTTGAGTCTAACACAATAGTAAATTCTCAGTTGCAAACATGCTGAAAACAATTTGTTGCAATTTCACAATAAACAGGCAGTACCAAAACATAATAACAAGAGGGCCATGATGGCCCTTAATCGCTCACCTAATGACACAGGCTTTCGTAGGCTCAAATCTGGCATTAAGTAATTAAGACTTATTTACTTTAGAAATCTTTGGTGAAGATTGGACCATTAGTGTGGCCACTGGGTTGATAACATTTTCTAGAATTTTACCAAGTAACCTACTGAATCCACATGACTCACTTCAAAACATATGTAAAATTTCATACTGGCAAACATGATGGTCAAGTTTGGTGAAGACTGGGCCATCAATGTAGCCTCTTAAGTGTTTTCACAAGCTTTTTCTAAAATTTAACCTAGTGATCTACTTTATGACCCCACGAGACCCAATAACGAACTCATCCAAGATTTCATGTAGACAAACATTCCGACAAGTTTGATGAAGATTGGCCTATAAATAGGGGCTCTAGTGTGTTTACAAGCTTTTTCTAAGATTTGACATTGTGACCTACTTTTTGACCCCACGTGACCCAGTTACGAACTCATCCGAGATTTCATGCAAACAAACATTCTGACCAAGTTTGGTGAAGATTGGGCCATAAATGTGGCCTCTAGTGTGTTCACAAGCTTTGTCTAAGATTTGACCTAGTGACCTACTTTTTTACCCCACGTGACCCATTTACGAACTCATCTAAGATTTCATGTAGACAAACATTCTGACCAAGTTTGGTGAAGATTGGGCCATAAATTTGGCCTCTAGTGTGTTCACAAGCTTTTTTCTAAGATTTGACCTAGTGACCTACTTTTTGACCCCACGTGAGTTATGAACTCATCCAAGATTTCATGCAGACAAACATTCTGACCAAGTTTGGTGAAGATTGTGCTATAAATGTGGCCTCTAGTGTGTTCACAAGCTTTTTCTAAAATTTAACCTTGTGACCTACTTTTTGACCCCACGAGACCCAATAACGAACTTTTCCAATATTTCATGTAGACAAACATTCCGACAAAGTTTGATGAAGATTGGCCTATAAATAGGGCCTCTAGTGTGTTTACAAGCTTTTTCTAAGATTTGACCTTGTGACCTACTTTTTGACCCCACGTGACCCAGTTACGAACTCATCCGAGATTTCATGCAAACAAACATTCTGACCAAGTTTGGTGAAGATTGGGCCATAAATGTGGCCTCTATTGTGTTCACAAGCTTTGTCTAAGATTTGACCTAGTGACCTACTTTTTGACCCCACGTGACCCATTTACGAACTCATCTAAAATTTCATGCAGACAAACATTCTGACCAAGTTTGGTGAAGATTGGGCTATAAATGTGGCCTCTAGTGTGTTCACACGCTTTTTCTAAGATTTGACCTAGTGACCTACTTTTTGACCCCACGTGACCCAGTTACGAACTCATCCAAGATTTCATGCAGACAAACATCCTGACCAAGTTTGGTGAAGATTGGGCTATAAATGTGGCCTCTAGTGTGTTCACAAGCTTTTTCTAAGATTTGACCTAGTGACCTACTTTTTGACCCCACGTGACCCAGTTACGAACTCATCCAAGATTTCATGCAGAGAAACATCCTGACCAAGTTTGGTGAAGATTGGGCTATAAATGTGGCCTCTAGTGTGTTCACAAGCTTTTTCTAAGATTTGACCTAGTGACCTACTTTTTGACCCCTCGTGACCCAGTTACGAACTCATCCAAGATTTCATGCAGACAAACATTTTGACCAAGTTTGGTGAAGATTGGGCTATAAATGTGGCCTCTAGTGTGTTCACAAGCTTTTTCTAAAATTTGACCTAGTGACCTACTTTTTGACCCCACGTGACCCAGTTACGAACTCATCCAAGATTTCATGCAGACAAACATTTTGACTAAGTTTGGTGAAGATTGGGCCATAAATGTGGCCTCTAGTGTGTTCACAAGCTTTTTCTCAGATTTGACCTAGTGACCTACTTTTTGACCCAACATGACCCAGTTATGAACTCATCCAAGATTTCATGTAGACAAACATTCTGACCAAGTTTGGTGAAGATTGGGCTATAAATGTGGTCTCTAGTGTGTTCACAAGGTTTTCCTAAAATTTGACCTCGTGACCTACTTTTTGACCCCAGGTGACCCAATAATGAACTCATCCAAGTTTTCATGCAGACAAACATTCTGACCAAGTTTGATGAAGATTGGATAAAAATTGTGGCCTCTAGTGTGTTCACAAGGTAAATGTTGACGACAAACGACGGACGACGCGGTATCACAAAAGCTCCCCTTGAGCACGTTGTGCTCAGGTGAGCTAAAAATGTAAGCAAAAACAAAATAGGCATAACAGTTGAATGGAAGATCTACATTGATGACTGGACTTCCTTGGCCTGCTCACACATTGAAAGGGTCAGACAAATTCTAAATAGGGCTGCCTTAAGTGGTCTATAAAACTTAAAAGAAAATGTATTTTGTTGGCCACTTAATTAGAACCTCATTTGGATTTGTTTTCTTGATAAACTCATTGGGCTGATCAATAAAAATAGTTACCGAGTATGTCTATGACAAGACTTCTTTGCAAATTAAGCCCTTCCGTGCTATATATATGTGCTTCCTGTATGCTGGGATAGATATGTAGTCTATTTACTGTTTGGTACCATACTAACATCACCTTTTTTTCCAGTTTTCTTTGTAGTTAACCATTCAAATTTTCTAGGTTTCCCTTTACTAATACAAATGTATCTAGAAAGTTGTCTTTTGCACAAAATTATTTTTTAAAATGTGCATATTTTAATACATCTCTAACAACATTTCCTTTTTCTGCCATTATTTTGCAATGCATCACTGAAAAAAAAAGAATTATCTTACATATACCCAACTGTCTGAACTCAGATATATCATTTCACCAAAATGGCTAATTATGAAGTTCTATTATCCAAGAAAAAATCCAGATTCATTGCAAAATATAACCAATTGAATGGTTAATTTTTCCTGAATACTTGGGTTACAAGTGAAACAAGTCTACAACACATAAAAATAGTAAGAATTACTTCTTTTAAAACAAAAGAATTAGTTGTAAACAATTATTAGTAAAGCCTGAGTGATGTAAGTTTTGACCAGAGATAGACTTAGTGTAAGGTAGTGAGGGAGTTGTGGGTTAGTAAATCATGTCTGGTCTTCTTCTGACTACGTGTTTATACAGGAGTAAAGGATCAACATTTAAACTCTGATCATTGAGGCAGTCAAATGTTAAGTTAAAAAGATGAACAAGTGAGAATAAAATGTATTTGTATTTGGGTCATACGGCACCGACAGAGAATAAAATGAGTGAGAGAAAAGATGCAATGAACCCAATATGCATAAACACATAAACTAAATGTTTTATTTAATCCCTGCTCACACTTTTTTTTGTTTATCACAATCTTTCCCTCTGTCTCTCCTGCTGTCACCTTTTACCATTGACCCATTGATGTTTTATTTGCATAATATTTGTTTAATAGGAAACTTTTCAAATTTGCTGTAACAGCGCAACAGTAAAAAGAAAATGCAATTTGGCACTCACAAGGTATTGAGATCTTTTACTTTAAATACAAAGATGTCGCATAATGAAGTTGTACACAAAGTAGTAGTAGTCATAATTGGGAAATGTATACTATAATAAACTCTTTTTTCCTAAATGTTTATTCAGTTTGACTATATTTTTACAGCATAAAAGATGGATCACTTAAAATATAGTCCTTTTTTTAGTAATAGCTGTCATTTACGAAAGCACCATTCGTGTGAGAACAATTACAATATTTCTATATAGTTTAAATAGGCATATTATTTGGCTGGCGTACATGACAACATTGTGCATAAGAAGTATTCAAGTGTCATTCTTTTTCTCTGTAAATGCATGTCTATTTTGTTTATTCTTGGTGCTCTTGAAGCTCCTATGTTTAGTTTGGAACTTTTTCTGTGACTCTGGGAGAGGTTTGAACTGTACTGGTGGCAGGTTATCTTGTAGGGCTGTTCGCCAGTTGTGATGTAGGTTCACATCCAGCAGGATCTTATACACGATACTGATGTTAAGGTCATGTCTACCATCACTCTCTGACCTGCAACAATATATATATGTAGAAATTACAAGAAACAATAATGAATCAGTTGTAAAACATACTATATATATGTTAAAGTTAAAGAAACAGACCTTTTCTGTATAGTTTAAATAGGAATACTATTTGACTAGAAATGAATATTTAAACGTAACCTTTTTCCATTTAAAATCAGTGTTCCTTTTTATTGTAAGCCAGTTATTTTTCTTTGTTTAAATTAAAATACAAGTTGTTGTTTTATTACATTTTTAAAATATACATTTTTACTTCAGATCAGTTTCTAAAGGAAGAAAAAATACATATATTTTAAAGAAACAATGCAACAAAACTCTTTTTTCTTTAATTAATTCAGTACGGAATACTTAAAACAAGAATTATGCACTTGTTCTGATACTATGTACTTACTTAAAATGTCTCCTCAGCGGCAGCCCAACACATGGTATCCCAAGCTCTTTTGCCTTAGAGTAGGATAGTCTGTTGTTTCTTGCATCAGATGAAGACCCCCCTATGATGTACACTTTGTCTCCCCTATATTCCCCTGTGTATGGGGCATCTGATGATAGATACACTAAGTCCTTAGCAGGGAACATAGATGTGAAACTCTCCTCGTGAAAATTTACAAAATATGACCCCAGTCTTCCTCCTGGCTTAGAAGCCTCTTGTAACAACTTGAGGTTTTTCATCCCAGTAACATGCATATTAAAAGGCAGTAGGTGTCGCTTCTGTGCAGCATAGCACAGTGATAGGTAAAGTATATTTTTATTTTCTTCTTCCACTGTCATATCAAAGTCCATATCAAAGATGATAGGGTTCCCTAAATACATAGACTGTGCAGTTCTCCACTTCTTTAATAAAGCACCCTTAATATCAGCCTGGTATGCAAAGGGACACAGTGAGACTGTCTCCTCTAATGGTTTGACACTTGGGTTAAAACAGTTTGAGTCAGTCAGTTTACTTGTCTCCTTTGATTGTTTCCTAGCGATGCGTTTCAAGTACTTCTGTTGAGCTTTTTTACTGGTCACCCCAGTTAACAGGAACATCCAATCACTGGCTGATATCTCATCCAATGAAGGCAGCTGTTAAAAAGAATACATCAGTGGATCAAATGGTCAAACAATACAAGGAAACAATTTTACTGTAAGATGTGTTTCTTAATGTAATGAAACTTTGCAGTATTTGCAAGTTTCCAGACTGAATACAACTGTTATAATATATGTGAACATTACCCAATAAAATTTGTGTTTTAGTAGATTTTACTAAATGTTAATTATTGTGCTAATGGACTCACTTTAATACAATACAAAGGGTAAGGCTATTGTTAGCTAAAGCGTTTAAGTAAATAAAATTAGCAGATTCCACAGTCACTCTGAATACTGCTTGGCTTTACATACTGGAATTAACAGATTGAAAAAAGTTCAACATGAACTTTCAACCCTTGAACTCTTTCCCATGTGTATTTATTGTCAAACTCTGGAAGTCATTGGATAAATACCCATACAGAGTACAAAATAATTATTCCACACCATTCATATATACAATAAAACCTCGCTGAAGACCATCTCACTCTGTGTACACCTCGCTAAAAGAGGCCTTTTTTTTTTCAGAACCATTTCTTTTCTTATATATTTTACTGTCTTCCATATATGAATCTACAGACAGGAATAGACAGTCCACCTACCCCTGGGTTGGACACACTCTGTATCTCCAGGTCCACCTGTAGCAAATTGTACTTCTCCTGCAAGTCACTGCTCAGGTTGTCCAAGGCTTGTTCTGCCTCAGCTTCGGTCATTTTATATCTTGTCAATGAAGCTGTGGTTGATGATGACGAGATGGGAGATGAAAACGATAAATAGCAGGATGCAGACATAACTCTATGACAGCAATGCTTTGCGTTGTTAGACATCTTTTGAACAGCTGTTACGGCAACACCAGTGCATGTTCGTCCAGATATTTGACGGATCATTGTGCCATCTGGTGACTATTAACCTGGGAAAAGAAATACATTTGTTGATATTTAGCAAATATTATACTACTGCTAAATGGGATACAACAAAATGCTTTTGGTAGTCTGCTCTAACTTTTATCATCTAGTTTTTGTTTGTTAAAGTAAAAGAACAGAACAGAATACATAGGTGGTGACAGCACAATTTGCATGAAACAAACTTGCGCCTGATAAAATTCGTACCCATATAAGACAACTCACCCCATGTATATGCTGTACATATTGCAAGGTTAGTGTAAATTGCTGGGGGAGTGATAACCCTGACTATGAGTTTAGGCATTTCGATGCCTGTTACCATAGAATTGTAACTATTCAGCCTAAATGTTAACACCTCTGAGCGAGCTTAATTAGTTAACTCACCTGACTGATTGGTAACCAATGTATGACTGATTGGTAACAAATATCTTACAAATTGCTAGTGACTGGTAACTAATTTCTGACTGAGGGGTGATCAACGTAAGTATATACATTACTTGGAAAATTATAAATTTATTTTACATGACAATATGAACAAGAACAGAACAGAGCAAATCATTATTATCAGTTAAAAAGAGTATAAAACAAAGAGACTTATAATTACACACATATAAACAAATACATGAAAAATTAGATAAAAAAGTGGGCATAATTTACATAAATCACGATTTTAAAGTATGGTCTGATAATTAAGACTTTCAATCAAGGTGCGAACGATCACCTTTCAACAGTCGCAACTGTACATACACTATACAGCGTATACTTGGTCTTGGGACGAGTTGTCCAACATTGGTACGATTTTTATCTAGCGCGACTTGGTTTGGTGCGAGTTGTCTAGCATTCCGGCATGTAATGCAAACCTCGAAAACTAATTAGAAACTAAAAAATAAAATCTACATAACGTTATGATTCAATATTTTGTACCGAAATATAAATTCAACATTTACCATCAACTGTAATTTCATAAATATGCATTTTAACGAGCCAGTAGTTGTAGTTTACCTTAACCTTCAATTAGAAACGTATGTGCGGAAGAAGGTGGAAATGACATCCAAGGAAGGCAACTCCTACATGCATTTGATAAAAAGCCATACAGAGTTATTCCACCTTGTCATAAATTCATCTGGTAAATCTTATTACAAAAATAATTACTGATAATAATAATAATTAATTGAAAATGTTTTAATCTCATTTTTAATTATATACTGTGTTCTATCTATCTTCCAATAAGTCAAACCCTTGGTAGGGACTTAGACTGTCACACGCCAACGACAAAAGAGGGAAAAGATAAAAGAATAAAAGTACAGAAATATACAGGGTGTATTGTTAAGAACAGGTTAAAAACAGAGCAGGTTTCTAGGGAGAGACGTGTTCAATCTGGCTTACGGCGTGTTGCAGACTTCACTAACCTCGACAGATGGGTGTTCATATATCCAGGAGTGTTTAGTTGTAAATGTGCTCTCCAAGGCACACTCCTCACACTGGAAATGTTTAGCTATGCTACAGTAACCATTGCCTTTCAAAAATGCATATGACCCAAAATGTCCAACACAATTAGAATGTTATTAAATTAAAACAATGCATTTTATAAATTAAAACAATTACTAGACTTTATTGTTAAAATAAAACTACCAAATATATCATAGTCTACTAAAAATCTCATCATCAAACTCTATGGATAGTTAGCACTTAGAGAATAGGAGGCCTTGGGTTCAAACCCCATCCTGAGTATTGCAGCTCTGCTTACAACAAGGTGACGAAGATAACTCTGAACAGGTTTGCCACCATGTACCGGTAGGTGCTGTCACAGGCTAGAAACTGGTGGTTCTGTCCAAATGATAGCTGGCTCCAAAAGGTCAGAATGGAGAAGAGTGTTGTAAGTTTGCCATGCCCAGACTGTCTACCTGGGCAACTCAGCTGGTAGAGCAACTGTCTCTGGGAAAGGAGGTTATAGATTCAAATCCAGTCGTGAATAAATGGTTACTGCAGACCAGTTTTGCCCCAGGCTAACCCAAACCCTTTAGTATAGCACAGCTACAGCAC
Organism: Sinonovacula constricta; assembly: GCA_007844125.1. Taxonomy (NCBI): domain Eukaryota; kingdom Metazoa; phylum Mollusca; class Bivalvia; order Cardiida; family Solecurtidae; genus Sinonovacula; species Sinonovacula constricta. Next base: position 10,377,941 of record CM017567.1, on the reverse strand, counting down.
AGATTGTACACTGCAGATTAATGACTAGCACCAGCCAACTTGAAGCCTTTTCTGCAAACTCATTGCATAGGCTACTTTCTTCCAACATTGGTTGGTAAGGCCCAATCAGTGTGTCTTCCACATTCACTAAGAAAGAAAAACCATTTAACCTTTACTGGAAAGAGGTGAGTGCTCCAATCTGTTTCTTTTCAGCTTTCCTTTAGGCCAGCATACTTTGCCACCTTTCTTACATGTACCTCATTGTACCCTTCGTTTTCCCAGGGACCAGTCATTTCAATTGCTACTAATCTCTTTTTTCTGACCATTTTACCACAACTGGTTTGAGTGATTGGTGAGGGCTATTACTTCTTGAAAGCCAAGTTTCCAGTTTAGGTCCACCCCTAATTACCATTACTGGCCTGACGTACAATACATCAGCTGGCGGCCCTTACTGCCCCTCTCTCACAAAGACATTATGCTTTTTGCTGGCTAATTCTTTCTTGTTTCCATTTGTTCTCTCTCCAGTCTGTCATTTGACTGGCATGCACCCTATCATGTCACCATCTGTAACGACCTTGTGCCAAGGCAATTTGGCAGTATCTCACTGGATAATGTGCAGCTGTGACATAAGAAATGATTTTGGCAATCATGCTGTTTTTTCAAATTACTGTATAATAACAATATTTATAACCCAACCTTCCATATGACCCTCAACGTGTACAACCTTTTCAAAAAAAGAAAAAAGATATTTGATGTTGCATAGATTGAACTAAAATCGACAATCAATTGTTAACATTCCAAATTTGTTTATAATCAGTATTTATGGTATTCTTAATTATATGCTAACAACTTAACACAAAGGCAAGTAGATCTATCTCTAGGGTGTAAAGAGACTGAAGCAAAACATGCAGATCTCTATATGACAACACCTCATATTTACTTGTTTGTTGAACCAGGCAATAGCTGTAAAACAGTTGTAAAATAGTTGTAAAACAGTTGTAAAACAAATGGATGTTAAAGCATTTAGTTAGTAACTGTCAAGTTCAGGTTTTGTAAACATATTGGTGAACAACAGTATGACAATGTATTTAATGAAGAACATTTACCTTATACACTTATGTCTGATCTTATCGTTCTTTCTGGGCAACATTTGAAGGGGTTTCACTGGGATAATCACTTTGGATAATAATTGAATCAATCAACAAGATTGTGTTTTCTGTTCTTTTTTATATATAATATAAAACTGTTCATTTATTGTTAACAAGAAGGTAGCATAAAGAAGAAATTTATTTAAGGTAAAAAAACTGAATATTATAGAAAACATTTCGAAAAGAAACATTATTTAGTGGTGTTATACACTCAATTATTAGGTCTTATTGAAAACAAACGATAATGATTAAATCTGCAACAGTATAATACGACAATTGCTTTTGTTGTTAATTACAAGTTTGCAAGAACTTTCTACTAAGTTTGTTCTTAAACTTAATCTAGATCCTTTAATACTTATTCCAAAATGTACATGTTGAAGATTATTGTCTGCTGTCAGACCGTATTAACATACTGTATTTACCAGTAAATAGTTTTAAGTTCTATCTGCCATTTAGTTCATATGCAAAAGAAAAAAGAAAAACTTGCTACCACTGTGATTGCTGCATTATTTTCATTAAACTTTATGTCTGGTGCACTTTTTAACTACCCCATTGTTCAAACTTTGCATGCTGCCATTTTTCATCTTTTTTATTTATCATTTTGCACTAAAAAAAAATTGTTAAACTAGATTATATTTTATTTCATTTATTTCATGACATTAAAGATTAACTTGTCTGTAACTGCTTTAGACATGGTAACAAAAGAAGACAAACTGGCAGACACACAATACGAAAAAGGGAAAAATATAAAATCTCAAGAATACTGTCAAAGACACATTAAAACACAACTCATGTGTTAACGGTTCACTGATGTTGGACTAAAATATCATCTCCTGCTTCAAAGTAGATTGTTTTCTCCTCCTTTATTGGAGAGTATTTCCCACCAGGCAGGTTTTGGACAAGGGCATATCTCCAGCTATGATGAAGGTTCACATCCAGTAGGATCTTATATACTGTATCAATCTGGAGATTGTGGCCAGCATTGCTCGTCATCCTGTGAATTATACACAGTAAGTGTTACCTATTATCTACAGAACCAGACAGTACTGTCAGTAGAGCATCAGCTACAGTTACAAATGGTCCAGTGATATAACGCATGTCATTAAAAAAAAGTCCTATTAACTGTATCTAGACTTGAACCATGGCCACCTAGAAACAAACTGCCATGAAAAAATTTGATAGTAAGCTGAGATCGAAAGCATACTATGTAAACAATCAAATTTATACATATAAAAAATTGTTTTAATGTTGATGTGAAACATAAAGAGAAGTTAAATGGCTTAGTTTGGTTTTTGGAGATTTCAAAAATAATAAAAAAATAGCAACATTCACAATTACACTTACCTTACATGTTTCTTAATAGGAATACCGACTGTCTGTACCCCCAACTGCTTTGCTTTGCTGGCTGACTTCTGTGTATTATCTTGACTAGACGTTAAGCCTCCTATCACATACACACAGTCACCATTGTACTCACTGCAGTATCTAGAATCTGGAGATAAGTACACTAACCTCTTATTTGAAAATAACTCTTCAAAACTTTGGTCATAAAACTCAGCTAGAACAAATTCCAAGCTTCCACCTTTCTCCAACTCTCGCTTAAAAATCTGTCTATTTTTCACACCAGTCACTATTAGTCTGAATGGTTGGAGGTGTTGTGAGTGAGCGGAGTAGGTTTTCAGAAATAAACTCAACATCCTGCGTTCCTCTGATTCTGGCATGTCATAGTCCAAGTCTAATATGACTGGGTTTCCTAAAACCATGCCCTGTACTGCCTTAGCTTTCCGGAAATCTTCTATCCTAGTACTTGCTTTAGAATGACACACTCCCTCTTCAACAATCTGGTCAGGAATCACCACCCTTGGTGTTTCCTTATGTCTCTGTCTCAACCCGAGGGTTAGCATGTAGTTTCTTCGTTCCTTCTCTGTATTCAGGGCCTGAAGCATGTACAACCATTCATGGGCTTTGATCAAGGTAGGGTCTGGTGCCTGGAAAAAAATATATTTGTTTAGTTTTTTGCTACATTGCAGCACAAACTAGGGTCATATTGGTGAAGTTCACCTAATTATTGGTGAAAGACGACTCCAGATTTATGTTGGATGGAACCACTGGAGCTCCACAGGTTAGCTTCAAAAAACCTCTCAACATGAAAGATCTCTCCCCATCCAGGACTTGAACCCTCAGGGTGAGGAGCTGAGAAATTTACTGTTTGGCCATGGGTGCCCCCTGAAATAAAATATAAAAATACATAATATGCCTACTGATCATCTGTCAGTGAGAATTTTCTCAAGCAACTGATGCAGAATGAATCACAAAAGATGTTATCTTGTTAGTTCAAATGAAAACCATTGTCTTACAGTGCAGTAGTGATTTGAAAAACATTTCAAATGTAACTTTTGATCTAAAACAAGATGATAGCATTGACTAAAAGGAGGAGTTAATCATGTTATGTATTATACATGGACATAAATAATTAACAATCTGTGACAAGCTCTATAGTACCTTTTGTAATCATAACTCTTTAGAAAGAAAATATAGTAAAAAATATTTTTAATGAACTTTCAACCAGATCTGATTGTGTATCAAAGATTAATAGAAATACCACAACTTTATGGTTCTCCAGCATTTATCCATATACAATGTATTACCAGTATATTTGACTTTTTCCTAATTGTATCAAGCTTTGAGATGTCATCAAATGTAATGCTCAACATTATACTTCATACCTCATACCTTAATATTTGATGCTCCAAGAATTTCAACTTCCATTTTGATTTTCTGAAACCTTTCCTCTAGTGCTGAACCGATATTGTCTAATGCTTTCTTTGCCTCTTCTTCTCTCATTTCTTTACGCTTCCTTCGGAAACCATCGGCACTGCTGGAGTCATGTCTCCTTCCACACTGCAGACAATAAGTGATGATGAGGGGCCTCCCTAGGTGTCTGCCAGCTTCACAAATCAAATGTTTGTTCTGCACTAGGCTCTTGTGCACATGCCTTATCATGACTAGTGTTTGTAGTTCTGTGGAGAGATAATAAATAAAAACATACATAAATATCCAGTAGGGGACACATGCTCATATAACTCACTCCATGAATTCAACTGAGTTATTATCCAGATTTACAGAATATGGTGTATTCCTGATATATTTGTCAAGTTTTTTCTCAAATGTACTAAGGGTCGGCGCATAAACAACTGATTTTGGAAGATTACATGAGCAGGCCTTTTCCTAATGTCCTTACTACAATGTACTAGTATCAGCTTTAGTTTTATATGATGTCCTATTGGTAAATTAACCTAACTTAAGCCACTTCTTTCTTGTATGACAATTTAAATGCTTGTATCATGTCTCCATGAATTTAATCTGCTGGAGTCATGAACTCATCTTTTTTGTAGTTAAGACTTAAGTGATGGTATCTTTTATGTTTTTCAGCCTGTGTTAAAAATCATGATGTCTGAGTGTAGTATTTTTTAACTCGTATTTGAACAAGCTCAACAACTTCAATAACTTTCTGATAACTAGGGTACCAAACAAAATTTCCATATTTTATATCTAGACAACATACAAATGAAGGGATGTTCCTTTTGTAGTGTCTGGATAGCTCAGATTTTAGAGCACCAGACTCCAGAGCTGCAGGCTGTGAGTTTACACCCCATCCTGCATAAAAAAGGGGTTTTGCAGCTCTGTTTATTTTACTGGCGTCAGAAGTGGTTCTAGACAGAACCCTGGTCCCTTGGGAGTGATACAGGCTATAGTCAATAAAGTCCATGGTTATTGTTGATGCTGGGCTCCATGAGTGGGACAGTCTATGCTATGTAAAGTCTAAAGTTGCAGTTGATGTCTGGCTCCAAAAATGCTAAAGAGAGGAGGCATGTAGTATCTGCCTGGGTAATTCAATTGGTAGAGCACCTGACTCCGGAGCAGAAGGTCGAGGATTAAAACCCCATCCTGGCTAAAAAGTGTCGTTGTTTTTTCAGTTCAGTTTTACTTTCACCAATCCAGCAATACTTCAGTTTTCTAAAAGTTGACAATTGTTGAAATTAGGTTCGTGACCAGCCTTGGATTCTTAAATGATATATTAGTCGGCCTGGAGGCAGAATGTTTTGAGTTCGAGCAAGTATCCACGAAAACCCCTTATTTTTGTGTTTTGAGCTTAGCTTCAACTGATAGGAACATGGTATTGTGTCCTTTGGAAATATTTTGGTTTTTGAAAACGACATCATCAATTTTTTTTAATAACAAAAATAGGCATAATATTTACCATGACAAGAAAATTAGCAATAACGATAAACCCTATCGATTTTCACGGCGTTGCGATTAAAATGACGCGGATACACTACACCATTTCTGGTCAACAGTAACTCACTAACTGGCCGACTCATTCAGTCATCTACATTAGACTTATAAAATGTACACAACTCTTAGTATAAATTCAGTAATTCATTTCTTAACAGGACTATCGTAATATACGATTATATCAGATTATATTTTGGCTTGTATAAAAGGAACTAGAGTTCATCAACTCGACATTAATTTTAATCGCCAATATTCACTCTGAATAAGTTATTGCGATTGTGACGGGAATAAGTTTTTGTTTCTTTTTCAGTTGTGATTTATATAATAATTGTTAATTATTGCTTTGAATACTTTCTAAATGTGTGTATTAAGCACTATTAATGTCTATGTATTTGTATTGACTGTCTTTATATACTCTCCTTTAATAGAAGCACTGTCCCTTTAATTTTACCCACTGCTCTCCACTTTCTCTTGCAAAGTGTGATACCTGTAGCTTTTGGAGAGAATTCTACCTATATAAGCTCTCTGCTTTTGCCCACTCTTGGTCAGTCTAACAGACCCCAAAGGTGAGCTCCTTGCCCTTCTTTTCGACCAAGCTGACCATCTCTCTCACTCCCCTCTGGCTTCTTTCTTACTTTACTAGATTTAGTTATGAGTCAATAGGTTAGATTGCTAAAATTGTAGAAGAGATAATTAAATTAAATTTTCTGTAACTTTATTCTTGACTTTTATATTGTTTTTTAACCAAATAAAATATAAAACTTAAATTGAACCTGGGTTATACAGGCCTACACGAACAGTCCTGTTACAGTGACCAATGATGTACATAAATTTAATTGTTTAATCTTAATGCATATCATTAACTTATTATGTCATCCGTGCGTCATGTTCTGTTAATACGTACGTTGTTTTTTATTATCCGTCTTTATGGCGTTGAATAAACGTGTCTGTGATTTTCTATTTTAAATGTCATTTTTATAAGGCCCATGCATGTGGGCGTGAATGTTTTCGTGATGCACGGAACTTGTCAACCCTGTACCTGTAATTGTCGTATCTACCAATGTTAATGTGTTTTCACGAGGGTAAAATTTTGTACGAGAGTTTAAAGTGTGTTTTTTATTCCATTCCCACATGATAACATTGCTTTTTACGCACACAACAACAAGACCCCTTCTTGAATTTAAGTTTATTTATACGCTCTACTTAACAAACCTTTGATAAGTATGTTTTTCTCGTAAGGGTAATTTTAACGCTTATTTAATTTTACATTAACAGACGTTTAACTTTTGCTGGAGCGATTTTGGATTAAGTAATGGCCAGATTTGTTCGTTTGTTGTTTCAGGGTTCTTTATTTGGCGGAAGCTAAAAAATACTGATAATATTGCACGCATTGGTTTCGCTTGGCATTTCTTTACTTCACCACGACCTTAAAATCATACACAGAATTACATTTAGTCAATTGTTGTGAGTATTCTGGTAACATGATGTACGTGTATATATTTGCGACTGCAATTTTCATTTGTTCCACAGTGTACACCAATGTTTTAGTCTAATTGTGACACCAAGACTCACGTAATCATTGAGACAACTAGACTCATGCATTTTTTATTATTTATTTTCTTTTGTCCCGCTACACAGCTGACATTTCATCCCGGTTTACTATCAACCTACATGTCTACCGAGCGGAAAACATCTGACTCTTGCAAAAAGCATTTATTAACAATGCATATGTGGCAATAAGTAATGTCGCACTAACATTTATTCCATGTCGTTGTGCAATGTGTATATTTTTTAAAAATACACCAGTTGACAAAGAAATACTCTCGTCTTTTAGACTGTCAATAGTACACGTAGTACCCTCAAAGAAAATAAACGTTGAATCCTCGTATATATAATTGCTGATGTCGATTTGTTATGTTTTTTAACAATTATGTTTATTCACTTTCTTTTTTCAAGCGAATAATTGCACGTATGTTTATTTGTTATCATTGTAATTGACTTTCATGTTCTTGAACTCGTCAGTCAGCTGGAATGCCTGTATCCCGGTCCGTGCTTGCATGGTCTTTACGAATTCTTGTAGAGTCGGGAAATTGTCCAGACAGCCGGGAGCCAATATCTCGTGTATCTCAAGCAGATCCAGTAAATTGTAATCCGCGAATGTAATCTGTAAATAAAGAATTAAGTTATACCGAATCCTCGTTGATTTCTGTAAGTAAGTAAGCACTTAGTTACTGAAATCCAAAAGTTATTTTTTAACTTATAATAAGCCTTAGACTACACTTCTGGAGACTCAAATTGTGGATATTATCAAACTGGTTTAATAATCCATTCTGAACATGAGATCATAGACCGATTCTGTATTAAGTATGCACAGTTTCCAAATTAGTAAATAAGGTAACTTAAACAGTTAAAGGTGGTATCCGACAGTTTTGACTAAAAACGTTTTTTTCCCTTAAATATCCAAGTAAATCATTGTAACTTGCAAAGGTCCTGCAAAATACTGTTTATCGATGGCCAAGATCTTTGTGAACTCGTCATTGCAAAGAGGTATTTGCTATCTGAACCAGGCTGCAGAGATAGCTATTTTTAAACTAAGAGAACCACGTGACCCCTTACTTTAGAGATCACATTATTTCGTTATCCGGTCTAACAATTGAGATATTATTCAAAATCGTCTTTACTTAGTCAAACATAGTATGACATAATGAAAAAATATGCATAAAATCCCCAAAACAATAAAGCAATATTGTTACATTCATTTTATAAAGGCAAACTGTCGGATAGCACCTTTAACTGAGACCCGTTGATGCTACGAAGTCTGCCTTATATGCAAGAGACTTTCATAAACTATTATAGTGAAGCTATAAGGATTTAATATACCATATTATATGTACATGTATATACGTCTTCGGTTATAAAACAATTTGTTTTTGGATAGAAATATGTGATCCAGAGTTAAGTTCTCTGCAGACGATTCCCCAGATTTTGCAGACGGGTAAAATATATTTAAATAATGGACAAAGATTTTCAGCCAGTATTCTTCTTTGGCCTATACCACAGTACAATATAATTGTTTGTTTAGAAACAAGTGAATATACAACTGCTGAACTTTAGTGGGGAAAACACTGACAAGATAGCTCACCTCGTTGGTAATGTATTTGTTACCCCACTTCTTTAAAAGGTTCTGAAATATAATCATTAATGGAATTGTTTTCACTCATTAGTACAGAACGTAACTTTATTTTAACAACCAATCACCCAAAACAATCACAGTCTACGCTGTTTTCCTTTATAAATATATAAATCACATCACAGGCTTAATTTAATAGGTTTCATAAAAGCAAATCAAAGTCAACAAGCGAATGACTAAACTTTTGCATTGTTCTGATCAATCAGTGTTAAAAACAGCTGAGTTTAACCATACTGTATATTCATGCAATAACCTTTTTTGTGGCGGTAACTCAAGGTAAGCCTTAATTAAGTTCATTTAAAATTGTCACCAGTACAATACAGTTACCGAAGTTGAAAGCGTTTTAAGCATCTTACCTCAAATGGTTGAAGTTTTGCACCCAACGCTTCAATATAAGCAGATTTCTTGTTGTCCTAGAAAAAAAAAGAAAATGTCTTTTGAACGAAATTGAACCAGATACATCAGGTAAAAGGAATGAAGTAAGACAAAAGTATAACATTTGTTGTCCTTTTGTTAGTTAAAGCATCTTGGTCAGACTCACAGAACCTGGCGTTAAGTATACATGAAAGATAGAACCACATGACCCGCACTATCGCGTCAATCAGTGTATTGGTCTTGAATGATGTGTACATATGACGTCATTCCCGCCTGGGCAGTCCTGAAAAAATACTAGGTTGTATACCATTCGAATTCTCTTAGGTCCTTTCCGTACACGTTCGGAAAAGAGTTTTAACACACTAGGAATCATGGTAGTGTTTCGGTTTTCCTTCATTGTAAAATAGCTCCAGCACATTTAAAGAAAGTTAAGTTGCCACTTAGAAATAGCGCCATTAAATAATCAAAAAGGCTAATTTTGATCGATGCATTGGCATATCAGACTTTTAAAGTGTTCACCGCAAAGCAGGACTACAACACGCAAATCACTGCTGTAAGATCCGCGCAGTTTCTAAAAATAAACTTTTTCTTATTTGTATCCAACAGGTTTACACACGTGTACTGTCTTAGTTCGTATCATGTTCTTAGACTGCTAGGGATGTAACGATATTCCGTACGACGGCATAGCGCGGTTCTGTATTCACGGTTCGGTTAACGTCTCACGAATTACGGTACGAACCGTGCTGTACAGTTAAGTCAAAATCCTACATTGTGCTTTCGAGTTCACGTCGAAATGTTTTTAGTTAGAAGTGGACTGTTATTTTACACCAGTAAAAAGATAAAGTGGAACAAGATTTATGCCACTTTTATGACAATGTTTGCCGAGATGTAAGCATTCTTGTTTTTAAGAGTAGCTGATCGTTCAGAACAGTATTTTGTCATTCTTAATTTTGATTTATATCTTAGGAAAGTTAAATTAGTAAGCTATATAGTATATCTTGGGTCGGTAAAGCGCATTGGGTAAAGCTAAATAGTATTCAAAATGGTGACTGTCAAAAACTTGCAATCTCTGTTTAAGAAATCACTGATGGAGTCGGACAAGCTATATTGCAAAAAGAAATCCATTGTAGATTTGGCATGATTGATAACATCTTTGGCTCTTGAGACTTCGGCCAATCGACTGTATTGCCGTCATTATGAAACTGTGAAGCGCTGACGAGAAAACGTCAAAATTACCGTTTAGTCATATAGTTTGTTTTAATTTTTCACAAAGAATACTTAAACACATTTCTCATTTCTATCTTTGTTTAGTTATATATCGAAGAATTTGTTAAAGAAGAAATTATCTTCCGCTATTTGTTTTGACTTTTTGCCCCACAAATTATCACACCTTACTGTCCCGATCTCTCAATCAAAATAGATTCCTAGTTATCATCGACCTAATAGTCAGAGTAAAATAAGTGCCTCAGCAAATACATATTCAGCATATATGGTAGTGAATGAAACTGGTAGCAGAAGCGTAAATTTATGAGCGAGCTCATTTATGCATAGATTGACACCACCAAATTTACTTGACTACATGTACATAAAATTGGTACAGTTTTGGTTTTTGTTTAAATGATGTTTAAAATTAATTACTTTGACTAATAACGCACTGTTTGCTATTTTTGTTTAATAATAGTTAAACACGTGCCCCATCCTGAACATGGCCGTCCAAATAAATGTACGCTTTTCAGGCTCTCAGTAATAGGCAAACAATCAATAATGTTATATTTTGTCTTAAGCAGCCAACTAGTTTTAAGCAGTGAAATTTAGGCTGTCCCTTGGTTGGCTGCTTAATACAATTATGACTGTAGTTAGAAATTGTTTAAAGCTTTGCTGGTCTTATTTTAGATAAGTGAAGAAATTGTCATTTGGGAGGGGGTGTTATGAAATTATACATTTTGAAAAGAAATAATTTTAATGTTTTTTACTCGTTTTGTTCATTTACACATTCGCACTACAGGATCATATAGGCTCACACACAGCATTTGGCGACAGGTCTGAGGTCCATTCCGAAGCTATATATGACTATATATACAATTGTTGCCGTCGTTTCGAATCTTGTATGCATACATCTGTGATGTAACACACAACTAGTGTACATTCCATATTTAAAGGTTGTAGCTAATAATTGGTCAATATAAATACAATCAACATATTTTTTCCCCTGTTTTGGAGAATTTGGATATAATTTCTACATAAACTCATGATTAAGCCAAAATAAAGATGATTTTGAACACTATTACAATTGTTATACAGTATAAATTATAAAATTGATCTAACCGTTCATTCTTTTAAAAAATCTATAAATAAGCTTTACGATGTTTTCTGCTAAAAAAAGATAACGACGCCAGAGCGGATTTTCCGGGTCATGATATGACGTGGTCTCAGAACTTAGTGGATCAATTGATTTTCTAAGTTTAAAAATAGTTAATTGTGACTCAGATAGGGATAATTTTAATGACAAGAGAGATGTAATACCCTACGTTTCACATAGATGAAGGACATCAATTAAGATCATTTCCCAGGACCTTTTCAGGCAACATTAATTAATAAGGTTGATTGGAGTTAAAAAAAGATCTAGTCCAAACTGTCGGATACAACATTTCTGTAGGTAATTATCCAAGACTTTCCCAGTGGTCATCGTTACAGAACGGTGTTAAACGTTCAGTCCCAGACTTCCAGGTTTTGTACTATGAGGTTAGGAGCCAGTAAACTGGCGGATGATGACGGAAAGTGACGAATGATTTCTGGATGGTATCGGATATTGGCGGTGATATCAGAATTAAAGAGAATGAAGTAAAGGTGGGATGTAGAACAAATGGACATACATAGTCTCCGTAGATGAGGTTGACATACTGACAGCGGATGTCCTCGATGTGGTCGCTGATCATGTCCAGTTTGCCGGCCTCCCGGGGATCAGCCGGGTGGAGCCCTGGAATGTAGTATATAGAACCAGTAGATACCGGACCGGATATACACTGGCAGCTGGCACGTGTGCTGCTTGCAGACGTTACTTGATATTAAATATCCTAACTTAACCAATATCTTTCTCTACATATAAATAAAAATCATGATGAGAACAAAGTAATAAGTGCGTTCATGGGAAATGTACCTTTTTACCGGTAAAGTGTGCTGCGTGTAAACCCTTATGTGTTTTTTATTGTTCATGAGAACACAATGTTAAATAATCACAAGTGCGTCTCTTTCAAATCGACAGAAGGATAATATACAGTTGAATTACGAAATACATGCATGTGAACTCTCCCGCTTTTAGAGGGAGACTACCTCTTTCAAGGTTCAAAATTATTTAAAAATGAGGGGTGTTTTAGACATTTTCAGAAATCTCCCTGCTTAGAAACAGATAACTTCCTTCTTTGCAAGTGAAAATCTACCACTTTGGCCTCAGAGAAAGTTCACATGTATGGAAATAATCGAGAAGTTTTGTTTGACCAATATAGTCTAACAATCCTCGTGAAATTAGACCACAGTTACATGCCCTTGGCGGTAGTTTTATTATAGAGAAGAGTGTCTATGTCTGGTGGTCAATATTACCGCAACTGAAGTGAAACAGGGCATGACAGCCATCTAGAAATTGAATAGAGATGCCGGACACTATGTAAAATACATTATCAGGATGTTGTACATCCAATAAATGGCCGACCAGTGTTAGGAAATTTCTTTTTTTTTTTTACCCTATTTATCCTGTCTAGGCGGACTAGTTCTGTGTAGAGAAGGTTCAAATACCGTATCTTTTTAAAGGACCGGACAACCTAAGAAGTGCTTAGAAATGTTTCAATGTGAGTTATGCCATTTAACCGAGAAACAGGAAAATAATGAAAGTGTATAAGAGCCGGAAGATGGCATGTTTTCATACTTTATATTGGAACCTGCGGGCAACATAATTGGAGTCCGATCCCACATAACTTACCGTGTTTCCTGCCAAGGTACCGTAATATGGCGTTGAATTGTGCTAGCTCGAAGTCGCCATCCTTCAATAACGGAACTTGTCCGAATGGCTGAAATGTTGCACAATGTGGCTTCTTAAAAATGTGGGTATTTCTACAAACATTTTCACGTTCTAAAAAAGTATTACACGTGTCTGCCTTAGCCTTAAAGCTGACCAGACTTTTTTTTCAAACAAGAAATATTTTTACCTGAACTGATCCTGAGAAATATTGTTAAGTGATGTCCTATACCTACGTGAAATAGTGAAACAGTCGCTATTACTCACATATCTGAGCCACTCTGCACAACTAGCTATTTTTAAAGTAAGAAAAGCACGTAACCACTTATATTTGAAATCATCATCAGGTTCAACCGCTCTGACGTCGATGACTATTTTAAGCAGAAATCCCAATCGTGCTTGTTTATTGATGTGAAAAGAATGGACATTTTGAGTGTTTTCTAACAAGTTGTACTGACTTTATACTGAGGCAGTGTTTAAAACCGCCTTTGCTTAGATATAAGTTTGATTGCATGCAGAAATAATGCACAAATACCCCAAACAAGGATCAGGTATTGTTACATGTATTTAAGATAGGCAAATTGTCGGATACCACCCTTGAGGTAGCATATATGGGATTATTAAATGGATATACATTTTACACTCAAAATAGTTTGACTATTCCATTACTAAGAAGCACGTGCTAGATATGAAAATGCGGAGAAATATTATAAGGAGAAGATGGAGAGTGTTTTGATGATGGATGACGATAATAGTGACGTGAATAATGACAATATGAGATATGATGATGATGTTGATGATGATGAGAAGGAGGAGGAGGAGGAGGAGGAGGAAATTAAATACCATTTGAGGCTTGTACTTGTTCAGCCATGTTTCATAATCTGGACATATGTCGATCTCCTTATACGGGATTTTGTTGTCGAGAAGGAGATAGCGGATCGCTTGGCCCCGACCTAACGGGAAGAGAGAGGGGCGAGAAATAAACAATATCAGAAGTCAAACCTTAATATATACAATGTAGTTTGTTTTCACGAGTATATGGTGCGTCTGTCACAAGTCACATATTGCAGCTAACCTCTCACAAATCTGGGATATCAACCCGCACAATTTAGATAATAAACATTTCAAACGTTTCCCGTTTAGATTGCCTTAGTCTGTGTTACTTTAGGTGTAAACTGCCAAATGTCACCTTTAATTTGATATATCAAAAGGAATCACATAGGCACTCCAATTATGTATTTGTTAAAACAAAGCGTAAAAATATGAACTGGTTTTTAACTTCTAAATGAAGATGGGGATATCCTCCCTCCCCCGACCTCAAAGGTCATGCGGAACTGCACGCTTCAAGACCATGAATTGGTGGTCTTCTTATTGTATTGTTCTGTATTGAACAAAGTCAACATGCATAAAATGTTGTGTGTGTTTTGTTTTTTTTTTTCTGTTTTTGTGTGTGTTAGTAAAAGCATTATGGTTCCAACCTTGCCAAGAACAATTTTCTATTTTCGACACTACACTAGGTTACTAAGACAGTCACATATCACATACAACACTTTTATTCCTTACTGATGTCAATCTAAAAATAGATACTCGGATTACCTCTTAGATTATAGTAGAGGAACTGGTAGGTGCTCACTGAAATGAAATAGGGTTGGTATTTTAGTTACATGGGTCTTGGATATTTTGAAGACGATTGAATGTTCAACCTGTTTTGTACTTGTTGTTCCTCATAATGGCGAACCCTTTATAATACAGTTAGTTAAGTCCAGAATCTTCTTTTTCTTTCATATAAACATTATTTTGATTATTTGTGAGCCTTTTTGGTTTGTTTTTTGAGGCTCATTTAATTTAATCAAGCTGTTTGTAATAAACTTCGTTATACATTTCTTTATAATTGTTAAATTCCAGAAGTATGTGTATGTTTATGGTTTATTTGGGTATTCCAGTCATATGAGTCAACACAAATGCAGATATTGAACTACACTTGATTACAAAACGGGCTGGCCGATATGAAAAAGTTTGCTACAAAACGGGTTAAAAACTCAAATGTCTCCAATGAATACCAATTAATGTTTAAATGAGAGAAAATTGCGTATGAACATGTTTTCTATCGAATCCTATATCTATTTGTCCAGAAATCGTCAAGACTCTGGACAAAAACTAGGATTAATACAAAACGGGTGGCAACAGTGCAGTCTCCATGACAGTCATGGAGAAATGGACAGCCACCAATGAAATCGAGTCATTTTTAACGATTGTTCAAACATCACATCGCAAGCCTTTTAATGTACATGTATGGTGAAACATACTTTAGTAACACGTTACCTTATGTTGCCCGTCTGCTGTAAAATAATGTGTTTACCACTAACGTCTGCAGCTGATTCACGTTTATTTGAGAATCAGCTACATGCACGCCCTCGCCCCTGGCGACCATTTATAAGCTGCATCTAACTTGTACAAATAACTTCAAAATATATAACCTCTGAAAGAAAACACGATTGCTGGCGACGACTGGGTTTTGCAGCATCTGTTCTATTTCACTAGGACAGGCGCGTCGCGTGGTTTTTAGACTGGTGCGCATGCGCCAGTCTTAAGTAACGATGCTGTGAACTCAGCGACGCGCGGTTTTTAACATCGGGTGTATCATTGCGACCACGAGAGCGTATTCAAGTAGTTGTGCGGCATAAGAAGTAGTGCGTTTTTAGAAAACACAAATATTACGAAGGAATGCGAACCTTTGTAAGGAAATGCGACAAATAAAAACAATGAAACAATGTAATGTTGTTTTTCGAACAAATATGAAAGGATATTAAAAGAACGATTACAAACAAATCAGTCACGTGACAAGCGGGAGATAGCGTTGGTCGTCATTTTGGATAGATCGGAGTGCTTTTGAACGAGTTTCTGCTCAGCTTTCAAGGACCGTAAGTAAGTTGGCAAATATTTATGTAAATGCATTGTTGTGATCGACGTAAAAATTAGGATTGTAACTGTTTCAGTCTCTTAAGTTACGTGGGCCTTGTGCATTTCATTGTTGACACTACTTCAGTTGTGGCGGAAGCTGATCATAACTGCATTAGAACTAGAAGGTTTTTTATCGTTAACTTCAGATAATGCATTTTTCGTAACGTTTGTGGTGTGTTGTTAGTTTAATAAGCTAACTGACTTCGGCATTTTTTTGTCTTGAAATCTAGACCTAAATACAGGAGGCTACGATTATAAACAAATGAGTCACGTGACTAAAATTGCGGGAAAATCTAGCGTGGGTTGCCATTTTTGTAAGCTTCTGTGGATTGAGAGTTTCCTAAGCAATATTAAGGTAGCAGTGACATCCATTGGTGGAATGTATGTTACATATGTACATATATGTTACAATACTGATGACCGCAACCGTTCACGTAATCTTCATGCTGTGCTACTGTTGACAATCACTGTACTTCTATTGCATGAACCAAATACAACAACAGCCAGGTTAATGGTTATCACCACGGTACTGTATACTCAGGGATTTCAATAGCTTTCACTTTTGTTGAGAATTTCTTTGACAATTTTCAAGGGGTCATGGTCAGATTGACACAAGTCAAATCTTGTGTTCACGAACTTAACTAATTGTAAAATTGCTTTAACTTCATTTCCATATATTTACAAGGGTCCAATTAGTATTTACTTCATTTTTTAAATGCTTTACATACTACATTTATGGTTATTCTTGCAAAATTTGACCACTTATTCTGCGCTTCTGCATCAAAATGACCCCCAACCTAAGATTTAGGTGAGGTCAAAACTGGAAAACCTCAATTTTCCTTGCATCAAAATGCAAATATCTGGATCTGTTAAAATCCCTGAATATACTGAATTATTTGCTAATGTTGTTGATAGTGACTGTCACGTACAAACGAAAAGAACATACACGTAGTTTCATATGTTTCGAGTAATGATATCTGTGCAGGAAAAGTTTGATTCTTTTGTTCTTCTCCACCTCTCTTTTGTTCATCTTCAAATGTTTTTCAAAGTTTTGTTACATTAAATTCTTATATGAAAACTACTAATTGTTATTCATTGCTCCCCTATGACAGCCAATGTAAGACCATCAACAGCAATCTTTCCAATTCCTTAATGTGCATTTCGCCGTTCAAGACATCATGATAACTTAATTGGAACTACGCTTTCAACCGGCGCGCCAGTCTTCCAACGCTTTCAGCGCTTTGATTGTCTTTGGTGCGGCTAGGGGGGAGGGTGTGTGAGCTAGGGGTATCGGATCAATTTTTAAATTTAAAAGGTCGGTGGTGGCATTTCCTTGACTTTAAACTGCATTGCTGATAGCTTTTTTGTCTTGTATCCGTATACAGCATGATGAAAATTAGACGGATTTATTTATTTTTGACCCGAATTTGATGAAACTTCAGAATGTCTGTCTTGGCCATATGTAAGGGAAGTTCGAATAACATAAAACACAAGCGTTCGTGTTTGCAGATTTAAAATATTGACAAATAAGTATAACTTTATCAAAGTTAACGTAATTTTTTTCGGACAGCAACACTAAAATTGTAGCTTTCTACTGAAACAGCCCAAACACACTTGCTTGCGATTCTCTGACAGATACAAAGTCATTAGCCACGCCGTCCAAATCCATGGCGTCAGTGTCGTCTAGGTGCACGTGCAACGTCATCAAATGGGTGAAGCGTTCCTGGGTCATACTAACAAGGAGTCTTTTCACGACGAAGCGCGGAGAACGATCGCTCACTCGTAGCGTTAGTGGCTTTCATCACAAGAAAAAGTTTCAACACTATCACAACCTCACTAAACAACTGCCGTGTCATTGATGTCATATTCTTGACCACACTTATGAAATCACTCAACTTATTTACACTGATGTTGTTCTTTTTCACGTGCACTCTGAGAGTATCGGGCTGCGTAGTCAAGGGTGATTTCTGGATGTCTGTTCCTAAGAAGTCAACCACGTGTTTCATGTACTCCTCGTATCCAGATGTACCTCGTATCCAATGTCGCGATAGCTATGTCAAAGTAGACTTTTTTGTATTTTTATAAGAAAGAAAAGCGCCGTTTATTAAAATATGTATATTCTATCATTGAAAGTGCAGGTACAGCCCCAATCAAACTACTACTCGGAACAAAGATTTAGACAAATTTCGTTTTGACTTGGTACCCTAAATGTTACGTTTCATAAGACATAATCATATATAATGCTTGCACATTTTTAAATTATTCACAAACTGTAAGCGTTCATATCCCTCATGTAAACGTACTTACTGTTTATGCTGTTAATTTCCTCTCTGTACCTCGTTCGTTTTAGGATGAAGTACAATCCAGAAAAGTGTAAATCTATTTGCAGTCTCCAGCACACAGACGTGTACGTTATGCACTTGTGTAATACTCTAACTTAGTTTCTGGAGAAATAAAGGGCCTTAATCAGAACAGTGTTATCAGACGACGGCGTCATTTGATCAATAGCGGGCTAGGCAGAGGACGTGTCTAGATATGCCAACAGCGATTGAGCTGTGCCGACAAGGGCATCCACCACCCCCTTAAAATTCGGAGTGTTTTAAAAATATTGACATCACTTTTTGCCGTATATGATGCGGTATTTTATGCCTTAATTTCATTCATGTAGTAGGTATTATCAGAACTGAGCTATGATCAAGTTAATAGACAGTGTAACTAGTGCTATTACAATCCAATTTCGTGCTCCGCCACCCAAGAACTTACTATATTGCTACGCGCCTGCGGTATTGTGTCTAGTTTAGATAGATCTATGATGCAACAGCAAGTAAAAGCCGGCAATAGTTTTACAACACAATGTATTTTACTAAACAAATAATTACAACACATATATTCGACAAACAGAAAAAGAAATCATGTATAAAATAAAGTCTAAGCTGATCAAAGTCCTAATAAAATTGTCCTCTTACTTGATGAAAGTACGAATTCCTTTTAAAATCCAAAGTATCCACAATAATGTCCGACGATATCGATAATATAACTATATTATTTATAGCAGTTATTATCCAAATGAATATTTCCACACTGCTATTATTTTAAAATACTTGTTGTATTCACGAATCGAGTGCCCTCTTTCCGATAACGGTAAAAACGACTTTTTTTTAAAAAAAGTCTTCAAATTTCCTTTCTTTTGTAGTTTAATGAAAACTTGCATTGATATCAGATTACTGATAAAAAATTTAACTAGAATAATGCCTCGTTATTGTTGATAATGATGTTTTAAATCACCGATACAGCGAAAGCGTTAGTAACGCATTTTCGGCCGGTTCTTCTATATTTAGCGCGAGCTCTTTTGTCTCAAAACGGAGAGCGCTATATATAGAAAGGGATTCCACGAAATTGACTTCGCTGGTCATCATAAAAGTATAAAGAAACATCCAAAGGCGCGCTGTTTTGTTAATATAAGTGTTTTCAATCAGTTTCTATAAAATATAAGTGGGGTTTGTGAATTCCGTGCAAGATTAGTATAATATCAGAAAGAGTAGACAGATCTATCTCAGGCCTTATAAAAACAAGAAAATAACCCTTATAACAAAAAGCTAAGAATACATGGGACGGTAAAAGTTGCATCATCCATTAAAACATTCAAGAGTTTACTAGAGCGTCGACAAATAAATATCACATGACAGAACAATCTATCAATGAGTGACGTACTACAGTGCCAAGTGACGTAAGCAGTGTTCTAAAATGCGACCGTCACAAGATCAAATACTAGCCGATGGGAAACTCTTATGTAAAACTATCGTGGGAACGCCTTTCCATGGCAAAACAAGGGTTCACTGCCTCAATACAAATTGTGAAGAACTCGTTCTAAAAGTTCCTTCTTTCTATTCTTTAAGTCAGCAGAATGGCAATTTCTGTTGGAAATAAAGACGTCATATTCAATTACTCGGATGACGATATGTTTATTGTAATCTAAGAAAATGTTGCCACGTGGTTTTAAAAAATAGCAAACTATGCAACGTACTTTTGATATACAATATTATTTTGTATTGACGATTGAGGTACTATAAGTTACTTTTCAAGATGATGCAAGACATCAATAAATCACAGATTTTCAGGCGACACTAATTTTGCGGTTGTTTCAGAAAAAATGTCGGACACCACTTTTAAGTTGAATTTTACCTTGCAACAGTGCACTAAAGCAATTTAAATGTCAGGGGCTGCTGTGGCATAGTGGTAGTGTCGCCGATTTGTAACTCCCGACTGCTTAGCCTCCCACCACATGGGTTCGAGTCTCGTTTGGAGCAAAGGACTTCATATTGGAAGGCTTTCCAGCTGACCTGCAGTGCACTGGTGGTTCTACCCAGACATCTGTCTGTGGCCTTTCTCCACCAAATAGCTGGATGTCGCTATAATAATCATAAATGTTTGCTGCAATGTATTTAAAAAACAAGAAACATTGTCATGCCAAGAAACCATGTTTTCAACGATTTTACACGAATTATTCAGCGGAAACTGTTTTTCTATTTTAGTAACACTGACCTTGACCCAACTGGCCCCGAATCCAATCTCATGCTAGGTCTTCATGCAAGCTTGCTATATCCAGTTTCAGCAAGTTTGGTTTATTCAAACTGAAGTTATTGACTGGAAACTGTTTTTTCTATTTTTAATAATAGTGAACTTGACCTGACTGGCCCCAAATACAATCGCAAGCTAAGTCCTTATGCAAGCTTGCTATATCCAAAGATTCTGCAAGATTGGTTAATCCAAACTAAAGTTATTGACTGGAAACTGTTTTTCTATTTTTAATAATAGTGACCTTGACCTGACTGGCCCCAAATACAATTGTAATATAGGTCCTTATCAAAGCTTGCTATATCCAAAGATTCTGCAAGATTGGTTAATCCAAACTGAAGTTATTGACCAGAATTTTTTTTTCTATTTTTGGCAACAGTGTCCTTGACCTTGATCCAACTGGTCCCAGATCCAATCCCAAGCTAAGTCTTCATGCAAGCTTGCTATATTCAAAGTTTCATCAAGATTGCTTTATCCAAACTTAAGTTATTGACCAGAAACCCATTGTTTGTTGCTGCCCGCCCACCATACCCCAATCTAATAACCTGGATTTTCAACAACTTGGTTAAAAAAACAACAACATCAAAACGTGTATCTGATATTAAAATATATAAACACATGTATAGAAAAACAACTTTATGTTCAATACCCATGTGATCATAAGGACTTAAAACAGTTGTACCTGATTTTTTATTTATCTTCTCCTCATTTTCAAACATTAATTTGCAAATTTGATTCATCACTCTGTGGAAGGGACTGATGTGTAGCTTACAAAACAAAAAATTAGCTATAAGTCAGACAAAGTTTAATTCATTTTTCTGTGTTTGTTTTTACAAGTATTCACTGAATCTGATCTTGAGTGGTCTGGTTTTAAACTATATGCTCTGTTTGTGTTTGTCCTTTTTGTCAATTTCTTCTTTGAACTGATATTTGACTTGTTAATAGAGAACACTGATGCTTGGCGATGTTCCCTGGATAGGAATCTCTGAGGGTCAAGGTGCGAGCAGAGAGCAACCTTCCAGTCATGGTGTAGGTTGACATCTAGCATCACCTGATAGGCCTTGTTCAAAGTCAAATCTTTGGATATGAATTTCTCTGTATACCTGAAACAGAGAAAACTTATTTTGAACATAAATCATGATGTTTGTTTCAATATTTTTGTTCGAAGTTTTGTTGAAAATCTTGATAATAACTCACGTAAGTATAGTATATTTTATTTAATACCTTTTATGTTGAAACAAAAATAACCTTAAAAAAAAACTATGTATGTGCATATCTGTCTTCACATTTTTTTAAAGCTGTATCATATGTAATATTTTTTTAACCATTTTAATGAACATTTTTTTTCAATGATCTGAATGACTTCTGTTAGAAAGTTAAATGTACCATTTTTATCATAATAATAATACAACTGTATCAACACAAATTTCATTATCATTATTTCCTTTTTTAAAAGACATACCATAAATTTTTTGTGATTTTAATCTTGGCATAATTACCTACCTAAAGTATTGTGGTATTGGGAAGCTGACACACCTGATGTTGAGTGTTTTGGCCTTCACATATGATTTCTGATCTCTCACATGCTCTCCACAACTATTTGGGGGAAGACCTCCAATTACATGGATCTTGTTTCCCTCATATCCACTCACACATTTAGCGTTTGATGACAAATATATCAAATCGTCCAATGGAAACAGTTCTGTAAGACTTTCCTGATAAAAATTCACCATCAGTTTACAAAGACTGCCACCACTTTCTAGATGTTTGTTGAATACTGGTCGATTTCGTAGCCCAGTTACAAGCAGATTGAATGGCTGCATATGGTAAGTGTGTGCAGAATAACAAAATCTGAAGTTTTCTAGCACTTTTCTTTCCTCATGCTCAGTCATATCATAATCAAGATCTATCACCAGAGGATTACCCAGGATTAATGCATGTGACGCTCTGTTTTTCCTCTCTAGACTAATCTGTTGACTGTTGAGTGGCTCTGTGACCAGTATTGGACATCCATGATTCTCATCTTGAATATTTTCTGTCAAGTATTTCTCCTTCAGTTCTTTTTGTATTGTTCTTTTCTTAATGAGTAAATACTTCTGATTGAGGTATTTTATGTAGTTGAGTCTTTCTGACATTGTGTTGATGTCAGTCAGCATGTGAACCCATTCTGAAGCTAGAATCTTGTCCACTGTTATCTCCTGGGTGAGGAATGGAAAATAAGGAAATATTTTTATTGAAATACATCGCAGCAGCCAGTTATGAGCATTTAAGAGATGACCAGCTGGTGGAGGAAGATCCCAGACATATTTCTGGGTAGAACCACCCGCACACCATAGATCAGTTAGGAAACCTTCTCACATTAAGTTCTTCACCCCGAAAGGGACTTGAACCCACATGGTCAGAGATTAAGCAGTCAGCGGAGTTGCAAGTCAGCTATTCTACCACCTTGCCACGGGCTCATCTGATTAAAATATAATAACAAATTATAAGTCAAGAATGTGAGTTCAGCAGACCTTTACTTATAAATATACATGTGGCAATTAGCAGATAAACAAACCCCATGAAAATAAGGTAGCAAAAAAAGAAATAGTAAGATCATTAATGAGTTTCTGACAGGCTATTAAAGTACAAAATTAAAATAAGATTAAACAAATCCCCGTGTGTTGCAAATTGGTAGCAGGTGTGGCATCATATGCCAACTTTTAGGTTATGATATACTTCATCTAGGGCAATAGTTTTTGGGCATGAAAATTTGTTTAGATAGACCTTTTTTTATTTTTTTATTTTATTGATGTTTGCTTATACTTTGAACTACAGAAAAAAATGGAAACATAACTACCACTTGACTGGTTGTGTGCAATATTTCTATTTCTATCTGTAAAGCATTTAGAAGTTCTTTTTGTTGATCAGAAATATTCCTCAAGGTTTTCTCTGCGTTAGCCTCTCGTTGTATTTTCTTTTGTTGACTCTCTGGTATAGATAATGTGTCTACTAAAGAAGAAGCTTTGGTGCCATGACAGACAGAGGATGAATGGAGGAGTCTGCGCCGCCCTGGGAACACTCTAAACTCTTGAGAAAGGCATCGCCTAAGAGCAGCCCTTATTGTAATAATTGACTTCATCCGTACTCTGAAAAGAAAAAAACATGTTATTTGAAAAAAATTAGAAAATGATAATTGTAATTGAATGTTTTTTATATGAGGACAAGTCGTGCAAAATGTCACGTCGATGTAATGATTGTTTCGGAATTTCTCTTTAAAAACCTACTTGTGGTCGAATGAACACGGGACGAACAGCCGAAATGTTCAACTTCAAGTTGAACTTCAACTTCAACTTTTTACTGCCAAAAGTCAATACTGACTACATAAGGCAGGCACAAGTCCTGAACATTGACAATTTAAGACTAATAATTTAAAATATCAATTAAAAAGCATAAAACTTATTTAGGCCACTTGCAAATGCAGGTACAGTTGGGGCATCCTTAATCTAAGTCAGTAGTCCGTTCCGTACTGCTGATCGGCAGTAAACAAGTCAATTCCAGCAGTTTATATTAATAAACAAATACACATAAAGATTTTTCAAACTGATCAATCAAAGTAAATAAAAGTTATACAAAGAAAGAAAAAATAATACGTGTTTCATTTTCCGGCGATTTACCATTGTGTTTGGTGGAGTCCTACCTTTGCGCTCATAAAATCCGGGACATATTTTTCATCCGGTAAATAAATAGTAAGTAAAGTTCACCTGAAATATTTTGGCGTAGAACTAGATAGATCTAATATCTCAATGTGTACAAGTTTATTGTTATTGTATAATTTCATATCCTCTCTTTCTAACGAATTGTATGTTGGTCTTATAATTTTACAATTTAAAGTCCAAGCGAGATAACCCATGCCAATGTAAATAACTACCAATCATTTGTTATTTCCCTTGATATACACTACCTTGATAAAAAAATGCATGAGTTAAGCCATTGTCAATTTTTCCCCCGAGTTGTGTTTTGTTGTTGTTTTTGGAGTACTTCGCAGCGACCAGTTATGATCATTTTAGTGACATCCAGCTATTTTGGTCTGCTGAAAACCTTATTTCCATTATTAAGAAACCCATGCAATGGGAGGTTAAGCAGTCAGATGAGTTACTAGTAAGCCGCTCTACCACGTGCACTCAATAACCCCCGAATTGTGTTTTCAAACAAAACTACAGGGTTAGCAAAGTATAGCATTTTTATTTAAACATACATCTGGTTGACGTGGGTGGTGAATTTAGGTCTGATGCTGGAGATATCCACCTGATGTTGGAACACAACTGTCAAGCAGCAGAACTGTTTTGTATTGTTGACCTAGTCTTGGTTAGGTCAGCGTGCCCCTGCAATCTATCTTACTGCCTATGCCTATGGAAAGGTAAGAGATACTTTCAAGGTCATACGAGAGGAGGTCAAAATGAAGGACCTACCAGTGAGAAAACTAACAAAGATGTTGCTTGGAGAAAGATTGAAGACAATTTTGAAAGGGTCTTGAAAACTATTTTTTTGCAGGCCGGTCATAGAAGATGCATGCCATGCCCATCATAAGAGTTTTATGATAGGAAGCGAATTCAGCAAACTAGGTCAGGAAACAGATAATGTTTATCTCAATTACATGGATCTGTCTGTCTATTTTGGTGTCTTTTGATGTTTGGAATATTCAAGTGTCCTGACGTAGATCATCATGAATGCCAAGGCGACATAGCTGACATATGGCTCGACTTAGCCAAGGCATTTGGTTTCATATCCCATGATGTAGCACTTGATGATTGCTTGTTTTTGTTACACGCAACAATACAATTATGGTCATACTTGCAATGTCCAGCTAATTAGTGGCGGAGGAAACCCCACCCCACCCCCGACTCATATCTGAACAGAACCAATTTTTTCATAGAACTTTTTTAAACATATGATAGAGCTGGATTGAAGGGAGATTTTGGAAATAGTTTTTTAAATTAGCAACACACTTGCGACAGTCTAACAATGTCCAGCCATTACAGTTGGATGAAGATCTATTACACACATCTAGGTAGAACAGCTGGCACACAGCA
This sequence comes from Sinonovacula constricta, assembly GCA_007844125.1. Classification (NCBI taxonomy): domain Eukaryota; kingdom Metazoa; phylum Mollusca; class Bivalvia; order Cardiida; family Solecurtidae; genus Sinonovacula; species Sinonovacula constricta. The sequence goes on along the minus strand of CM017567.1, from coordinate 10,352,336 downwards.
TGTCAACTGGAGACCACCCCACATTAAATTTTTAAGTTAGCAAATGATCAACCACAAGGCCCCCTAGGTTTGGGGATGTATTTTTTAATTTACTAATAAGAAATGTACATAACATGTATTTTTTATAATGAATCTTGTCTTATTTTAAACAAAGAACAGCTTAATCAATTTTAACACGAGGACCAGAAACAACAAAATAATCTGTTAATTAATATTATTTAATTCTTGATGTCATAAATCTGGACACTTATAATAGCAAAAATATGTATATATACACATAGTAACTAGTAAAATGATACAGAGTAACCATTTTTACAGAAAAACACTTGTAGAGATTTGCTAGAAACACAGCGTTTCTTGGAGCAGAACTAGGTAGTACAATAACAGTTTGTTCAAGGGAGGATACTCATTCTATACATTCATGCACTTAACAAATTGTACAAAATAAAAATGTCATTGGTACACATCTTCAAGCACTTATCAAAACAATATGAAAAAAGCTTTGTTATTAGTATAAGCATGTTGCTGTAAAGTCATATTCATCCCTCCATATCCTCATGAATATAATTTGAAAATAATGTCTTCGAAACAATATTTGGGTAAAGAATCTTTGACGGTAAAGAATCTTTTGACTTTAGCAAAACATTTTTGTTTTGTAAGCTTCACGTCAGTCCATTCCACAGACTGATGAAAAAGGTTGCATTTTTAATTCAAAACAAGATTGAGTTTGTTTTTTCTAATGTAAAATTGACATTATGTCATGGGTCATAATATACACACTGGAACCTAAAACATAAAAGCTCCAAGCAAGTTTCCCAAGTAACTGCAGACCTGTTTAGTACTATCGAATATATTTTTAATTTGAAATAAAACTATGTTCATTACATATGCACACATGTTTGTCCCACAGTAAATGAAAAGGATGCTAAACTAAACATTTGTTTAAATTACCCCAATGGTCATCATTATTTTATTTCTCCTACTCAATCAAAATAAGATGCACAACATTTATATGTGAACAAAGCATTTAGAGTAACACAACTTTTGAGAGAGACACTGTACAGAAAGCTTATGGCATTTTAACTAAATATTGCAGCAGTGTTCATATTAAAAAATATATGGAAATACCTGACAAGGAATACAAAGTAAGCTATGATCATATAACAAAATACAATGTTTTACCACATTTCCTTGATCACAAATAGATCTTCAACCTAAACCAGTCTGTCAAAATGCTATGTCACATTATAATACACAGAAACTGATTGGTAAGTAACCAAATGAAACTCAATTAGGACTTTTATAAAAATGAAACTTAGTTTCCAAGACAAATTCAGAAGATATTTTGGATATAAAACCTAATTACACATGAATTTTGAGTCATTTATGTATGTTCGTTCGTAAAAGAAGCTGAAACTATCATAAATGCTTCATCAATTATTAGGAAGAGTGTAATATAAATATTTGAAAAAAGAATATGTTCCATTAATAGTGTTTTTTTACACGTGTTACTACAGCATATTTTGTGAGCATACAAGTAGGGTTATAATTCAACTAGCCGACTTCCTTTTAGACCATTTTTTGCATTGCCTTCTCAAGAAAATCACCAGTTATAACACACACACATGTCCAGAGATTTGTTACTCATTAGGAAATGACTGAGCTCGGAACTTCTGTGACACTCTGTGAGGATCTAGGACATGGCTCCAAACACAGGATTGTGTCGGCATATACTTGGGCCATGCTCATCATAATCGGCTTTAGTGTGGCACACTTGGTAGAAATCGGGCTAGAAAAAAAAGATTCCATACATCAATATTAATTCTTTTTAAAGGCAAATAAAGCAACATCACAGATAATAGGGTAATACACTTCAAAGCCATAATACTAACAGTGCAGAAAATGCTTATATTGAATAAATGCTGCATTTGGTATTTATTTAAATAAGGTATACAACACTTTTTAGCAGTTTGTACTTTGTTTTCAGATAAGACAATTCTGATCACTTCTTTTGTTGTATTTACAGACACACAAGACAAACAATCTTTAAGCCTGTATAGTGAACTGCAGGTCGTCTTTTTAAATCGTGCTAAAATAGAGATACATTTGTAAAATCCTGCAGTGTTATGCAAAACATTTACCGTTGAAGCCATCATGGAGCCACCAAACCAGACAGCGTATCTCTGCATATGATGGGTGATCACCTGAACATCAATGGGTTTCGGCTGAAATGAAACAACAGTTCAGTATGTATATTGATATAATATATCTTAAATAAAACAAAATTACATAAATTGGTTTCAGCAGAAATCAACTGTATGCATCATCATAGATTAGTGTATTGCTAAAAGCCAGCAATAACCAAACATCAATAGCTTCTGATTGATATTCAATAAATATAACAATTATTAGTTTTTATTTCTTTCCTGTTCCCTAAAATGAAACAATATTTATATGCTTGCACCTTTTTTGCACTCAACAAAGAAGGGTATCAACATTGCCATTTTTCACCTATGACTGTTGAATTTTTTTTAATAAATTAATCATATAAACAGCACAGTGTTTAGTTACTCAACAGTTGCAGCGTATGTATTTATATTCATTTTTATAAGCAAAAGTTCAAACTAAGACAAATTATTTCTTGACTATAACTTGATGAAACATGTTAACAATTGCTGATTAGATATCACTGACAGATACTTAATGTCAAAGTGAAATAAGTATGCAAGATAAAGCTTAATGACACATTGCGTAACTGATACAAAGTGTATACCCGATTATATTAATTAAATGTATCAAACAAAAATAATATGTGCTTTCAATATCTGCTTACCTTGATTCTACCCTGACTCAATTCTTCGCTGGCCTTTAGTCTGCCATCTACCACTCTCTTGACATCCCGCTGCAGCTTGCGACCAAAGTCCTTAAACATTGTGGATCCACCAGACAGCACAATGTTCTGGATGAAGGTAAGATTGGACTATTAGCCTGCTACTTTTGTAAGTACCACAAACCAAATTAACCTTACATCAAATAAATTAAACCACACCTACAGACATTATCTTAAATATTTACATATGGTTTGTTTATTTTTAAAAATACACAGCACTGAACCAATTTCGATCAGGATAGCTTCACGCAGCTATTTTAGTGGAGGAAGACCCCAGACAAATGTCTGGATAGATTCACCAGTGCACCGCAGTTCAGATGGAAGACTTTCCCATATGAATTCCCTCACCACGATTTGGACTCGAAGCTATGTGGTGAGCTGGTGAGTAGTCAAAGGAGTTACAAGTTAATTTTACAGCCACTGATGTGATAATGTGAAGGAAGTACAGCTTTTACTACCAGAGGAGTTACAAGTTTATTTTACAGCCACTGATGTGATAATGTGAAGGAAGTACAGCTTTTACTACCAGAGGAGTTACAAGTTTATTTTACAGCCACTGATGTGATAATGTGAAGGAAATACAGCTTTTACTACCAGAGGAGTTACATGTTAAAGTTACAGCCATTGATGTGATAATGTGAAGGAAATACAGCTTTTACTACCAGAGGAGTTAAATGTTGATGTTACAGCCATTGATGTGATAATGTGTAGGAAGTACAGCTTTTACTACCAGAGGAGTTACAAGTTAATTTTACAGCCACTGATGTGATAATGTGAAGGAAATACAGCTTTTACTACCAGAGGAGTTACATGTTAATGTTACAGCCATTGATGTGATAATTGTAGGAAGTACAGCTTTTACTACCAGAGGAGTTACAAGTTGATTTTACAGCCATTGATGTGATAATGTGTAGGAAGTACAGCTTTTACCACCAGAGAATAGTGAAGATTGCCATTAGATTTGCTCGTTACACTAGGTGTCTCTGCGTGAACAAACTATACATAGAATGTTAAGAGTCAACAGTCAGTATTTAACCACGAAAAAATAATTACATAACTTTCTTTAGACTTTAATACACAATATGTGCCATGTGTAAGATAGTTATACCTTGTAGAGTCCACGCCTAACATCAATGGGGCAGTATTGGATCACATTGTCTAGCACCTCAGAGATTGGGGTGGTGAAGTCAGGGTTGGAGAACTGAAAAAAGAACAATATGAAAGTGTATTGGTAAAATTTTGAAAGATCTAATGCAGATTATATCGCCATGGAGGTCAGATGCATAGTAAATTTTTTTTTCTCTCATTATTTTTAAATACATAGCAGTAGCAGCAACCAATTATGGTCATTATAGCAATGTACAGTTACTTTGTTGATGGACAACAATAGACAGATGTTTAGGTAGAACCACTAACGCACAGTAGGTCAGCTGAAAACCTTCTTACATTAAGTCCCTTGCCCCATATCGAATCCAGTCAGTGGAGGAGAGGAATTTACCACTACACTATAGATGCCACCCATTGTAAATTCACTCAAAAAGTCAATTTTGAAAAAATATAAAAGTTCATGATTTGTAAAAATTGGTGTAATTTACAACAATAAAAACTTATACAATATTTTGAGAGTTGAAAAAAAGTCCCCAAACAAGTCATCATATATGGCTGATTTTATCGTAGCAAAATGCTTCACTCTATAATTTATAGAGGTATAAAATGCATAGTAAGAAGTGGTAAGATATGGGAAATAGTTAAACTAGATATGAGTTTTAGTTCTAGGATTAAACAGTTTTAAATTACCGAGGTAACATTCAAATATGGAAGATTTTCATATATACTTGTGGTTCAGGTCTAACCACAGAAGTGTCCTGGATATCCCACTTCTAACCTTGAGCTGAATTATTTACTTCCTGATCAATAAGGACTTGGTAATGTCGGTGCGGACCTGTGACTTTAATCTGTGCCTTGTTGTTTATTGTTAAACTATGCCTACACTGACTGCACATAAGCAAAAATTTAACCATAACCATTATTATTTTCTAAAAAGTATATTCTTTAAAGCACAGACCTCTGGATGAAAGAATATTTCTGGGCCTAAGAATCGTTCATAGCCTACGTCCACTTCAAAGGGTTTCTTAGAAATTGCATTGATGCCCTGATATTTCTTCATCCACTTCGCAGGCTCCTGGTCATACTTCTGAAATTCTTTTGCAATGTCTGGGCACACATAACTGTACCGCTCCTGAAGCATTCAACAAAATATTGTTTAAATAGAAATTAATAAGATGTCTGAAAATGAGTAAAAAAATTAAATTCAAATGTTTTTTAAAAGGAATGCCAACACACTTGAATGAACAGAAAGCAAAGTCAATAGTTTTTGTAGAAATATATAAGGATTTGAAAAACTTATTAAGAGAAGAAAAGAAAGTAAGAAAGATGACAATGAATCTCATAATCTTGTGAAGTGACTTAAGAGATGCCAATCAAATTATAGTGCAGCAAATCACTTATCACAAATTCTATGTCATATGGATTTCATCTTTTTAGAAACTGGATATACAAAAGACAAAATTATACAAATATATATTTAATTAATGATGGAATGAGTCAAGAAAGACCATTTTCCATGCCATTTGCAAGGTTGCTGAGCATGCACCTAGTTGGCTGTGGCTACGATGACAAATGAGGCGTATCTGTTCACCAATCTGTCACACATCCAAAGGGACATCCGAGATAAGGAGCAGAACTAGTTAGATGGGAAGGTATATGGCTGATAATGTTGATAAAAGCAGTCTGAGAAATATATAATCACACAAAATTTGGATACCATGGTAACCATGAGAGGTTAATAGTTCTGTGTATCACATGTTACTGTCCACTAACGCAATAAATTTTCACCTACAAAATAAAAAACATAGCATGAATACAGAAGGCCATGCCAAGTACGAGTAAACTTCAGTTCCATGACAGACAAAATCTCACCTTGATAGCCTTGGCTGTCTCGAGGGACTGTTCAGGAGGGATGCCCACCTCGCGTTCTCTGAGGAGTTGCTGGATAAAGTAGGTGATGTCTCGGCCAGCAATGGGGATATGTTTGATACAGCTTCCTATCACATAGCCTTCTGCCTGGTGAACACAAAATACATGGTGGAAATGAAGGCTTGCTTTGTCTTGATTAATTCTTCAACATATTAAACACAGAAGCTTTACACGACATACAAAGGTAACATAATATATATTACTACTGACTTAACAGCAAATAGTACAGATCCTAAAAATATTTCTGATCAGACAGTTCTGATAAGAAGCTGGGTGATCTGGACCTATACTACTTGCCTAGGCCTTATCAAGTTGGGATTAGCATGCTAAGAGGTAAGTAAATTGAAGCAAAACAACAACTAAATAGAAGATAGATCAGTGAATTTCTTGGCAGGGTTTATTGGTCCACCAGTAGTATTTACTTTAGTTCTAGACAAAGTCCACTTGAAGCAGATATAGTGCTGCTTTCACCTCGAATTGCATGCCATGAACACTTGACATGATACCACAATCAGTCCCATTTTTGAGGCACTGAGCCAAACGATTGTGGAACTACCCTTATATTTGCTTAAGTTGCTGCCTTTTCATATTTTAAAATGATTTTGGTATGCCACGGCCTGGGATCAAACTAATGATTACCCTACCAGGTCTGGTACAGATCAGTGGGTCTACTCACTACTGGAATGATGTGTGTTACTCCGTCCCCTGAATCTATCACAGTTCCTGTCAGGGTTCTCTCTCCCACCTGTCGAGATGTCCAGGATGCAGCCAGTGCCAACACAGCCTGAAAACAGTTATAGTGTCATGATAGTTTGTAATAAGTCATCTATTTTATCACTGAGTTTTGTCTATAAACATATCCAGGTCAGAATATTAGAGAGTTATGGTGAAAGACGAGTGGACTAGCAATTGACTTCTAGGTACATTTAAAGCAATTGCAAGTGACAAATACATGTATTTAAAATTTAATTCATAAAACAAGTTAGACATACAAACGAAATTGACATACAAGCAAAAAATCAAAAACAACTAGTATACATGGTACATAATTTTATATATATTTTCCTATATTTTTAAATATTGGATAAGCAACAATAAAAATTGCGTAAATTATGCTGCATTCTTTGTGCTCAATTCATGTAGTTTAAAAAAGTATAAAATATGTCATTTAAGATTCATACAGTTTCACTGTAGGCAGTAATTTGAATAGAGATAAAGCATGTTACCTGTACTGCAATATAGAGTCCTGGTACATTGAAAGATTCAAACATGATCTCTGCTGTGTATTCTCTGTTCTCTGGTGTGTTCAGTGGAGGTTCAGTCTGGAACAAAAGGGTATAATGCATTAACTTAAACTTGGGTTTTCTACTTTCTATACAGATATATCATTTACTGTTGGATTTCGTATCAATACTTAACTTCATATATTGATAAACTTGATTAATTTAATCAAGAGAGCCACTGTATTTACTGTAGAAATCTTCTATGAAGATTGTGCCGTAAATGTGGCCTCCTGCATGTTCACAGGATTATTCTTTGATTTGACATAGTGACCTACTTTTTTCTACATGGCCAAGTAACAAACTCATCTAAGATTCATACAGACAAACATTCTGGCCATGTTTGGTAAAGATTGGACAATAACTGTGGACTCTAGTGTGTTCAAAAGGTATGTCTAAGAATTGACCTAGTAACCTAGTCTTGGACCCAACATTACCCAGTAATGAACTTATACAAGATATTAAGCAGGCAATTATTCTGGCCAAATTTAGTGACGACTGGGCCATAAATGTGGCCTCTACGTGTTCATAAGGTTTTTCTTCTAAGATTTGACCTAGTGACATACTTTTTGACCCCACATGACCCAGTTACAAACTCATCTAAGATTTCATGCAGGAAACATTCTGGACGAATTTGGTGAAGATTGGGCCATAAATGTTGCCTCTAGCATTTTCACCAGGTTTTTCCAAAATATTACCTAGTGACCTAGTTTTGTTTTTGTTTTTTGACTCGGCAACTCTATCACTATGCTATAAGTGCCCCTCTTAGTTTTTGGCCCCACATAACCCAGCTAAGAACTCATCCAAAATTTCTAGCTGACAAACATTGTGACCAAATTTGGTGAATATAAGATAAAAATTGCAGCCATTTGTGCGTTCACAAGCAAACTGTAGAAGCCACATGATGCACAACAGATGAAGGGGTATTAGAAAAGCTCACCTTGAGCACATTGTGCTCAGGTGAGCTAAAAAAAATTTGCATGAAGAGCTAATCATTAAAAGCTAAAACTGTCTGTTATAAATTCTAGTAAAAACTTATTTCAATTCATTGGTGATTTAGCCAGACATCAACAATGTTATATGTTGTTTAAACTTTCTGTACTTTAATTTAATTTCTGGTTTATGAAAATTGTAATTTACAGAATAGAGAAATATATTTAGTGTTTTATGGCACTGCCACACTTAGTAAGGGCTCGAGAAAAAGGGACTTATCTGACTGATGACATCTTTAATGGTTTTCACACTCTGTGGTGGGTTTCATTGAAAGTTAAAGTGATATTTACGGGATACATGCATATTGATCTGTACAAACATCTATACAAAATATCCTATCTATAATGTCCCTAAAATAAATCTTGAAACATAATTCATATCCAGAACTCGTATGTAGAACTGCTACATGTGAATAATTCAACAACATGTTGATCATCTAACTAAAACAGAACAAGACATGAAATAAATTCTTTATTTTTTTTCCAGTCAATCATATATATGTTTTCCCTTTTCAGACAGGATTTTCTTCAGGGTGTAAAGGTAAGAGATATTTCAGCAAAGATAATATTCAAATAAGGGTATGCACTTCATTTAACCAGAGTTACAAACTTGTTAAAAGAAACAACATTACCAAATATTAAACAATGCAATGTTTGTTTCCATTAAACTTTCAAATAACTTATTTAATGGTTTAAAACACATTGTTAAGATTGCCTGTGAGATAGACTTTTAAGTACCCACCAGAAGAAAGTAGTGATCCTCTGGTTCTGACCGCAGGTATTTGAAGATGGCCTGCTCCCAGAATCTCTCCATCAAGTCCCAATCATCTACGATACCATGTCGAATAGGCCACTGTCAAAAGGCATTGTAAGTATGCATTTTTTATTTATTTTTTTCAATATGTGAGCATAATTATTGCAAAATATCAATGTGCATTCATCTGATAACTTTATACTGAAGACCAAAAAATAAAGTTAAAATTATAAAGCCATTATTTATGTTTCACAGCCATATACTCTTAAACGAAAATTGCATTTACATATCCTTTACCTTCAACATTATTACTTACAGTTTTACAAATTTGTTTCTATAAGTCACATATGCATAACCTGTAATTCCTTCGCTGATATAATGGACAACAAAGCCATAGAAATTTTCAGGTGTGGAAGCTGAAGTCCTATCTTGTGGTTCTACGTAATGATTGTCTGTCTTTTTCTATCAGTTACAGCTAAAAATAAAAACATTTCTCCATGCAACAAGTGACCTATAAAGGAAACTTAAGTTAGCTACCTTTACTGAATAGGATGTAGCATTGAGAGCTTCATCTCCAATGAAGAAGTCAAGATCTTCCACTCCTTTGCCTAGACGTTTGATAGCCTTGTCCCCAACCGAGGCACTTTCCTTCACAGCAATGGCTGATGGGATGATAAACTGGGGCTCAGTATTTCCTGCATAGCCCATCTTGGTGTACCTGTACAACACAGACAACTTATTTTAGTCATTAAGTCTCCTTTTACTCATAATCTAAAAATATCAGCCATTTACAAAATATATACCTAAATGTCATTGAACGTAATAAAAATTGGATGTTAATAGGTTGGGGGGATGGTAGTGGGGATGGGGGGTGTCTACCTGTCTAGACAAAGTCTTAGACTGCAATGCTATCAGAGAAAGGTCCTTAATGAAGAGTCCTCCCGATAACTAGATTAGAAAAAAGAATAATCATTATGACGTCGCTCAGGTTGAAATGGCTGCAAGTAAGGCTGTTATCTGAATGGCTAAGAGGCTTGTCAGTCCAAAACATGAGAAAGGGACAATCGTTTTATGACCAGTGAGCAATAAGTGAGGGTGGGTGGGGGAGGGTTTGGTTGCTTTTCATTAACAGGTGTCAACAGCTGAAATTGATCACCATCTTCTAGCAGTTGGTTTAATGTACACAAAGAAAATGAAAGACTGCCTTTTATTCACTAAAGACCATATGTTGTATAATGTGATGTGTTATATATCACTAATCATTTGACAATCATAAATAGGAAATTATAAATAGGAACAGCATATATGAATGAACACTCAGCAAACACGGCAGTAAAACAATTGACCATTGTTCAAGAGTAACGACAACATACACTAGAAGAACTTCAAGAAGCCTCATTTTTCATAATTAGTAACATATTTTATTAAACAAGAAATCTAAAGAATGTGATGGCTAAATGGTTGATGATAAGATAAATATTTTTTCAAGTTAGGTTTTTATTTCCTTGCAAGAAAAAACCAGAAATGGACTACACCCACATGAAATAAATCATACAAATAAAATTTAAATTAAGCAGGAGAAAAGAAGATAAAATGCCTACCCAGTTCCATTATCAATAATCACTGCAAGTTTTTGGCCAAACATTTTCTTAAAAATTGAGTAAGTCTAAAAAAACATTTGTAAATAGTCCTGCTTGGTCTGTTTCACTATGTAGCCAGAGACTTGCAAGTGTTTACTTCCTCATTATGGGCCCATACAAAAGCCATATATACCAGCTTGCAAGACGACATAAACCATGTCAAGCATAAAGCATGTAATGTGTATGAAGGGCCTAAAGTAGAATGATAGTAATAATACAATGCACATAACTATATTGGGCTAATCAATCATAGTACTAGTGATAATATAGCCAGTCTGACATTTATAACATCACGCTCATGGCAATAAAATAAATAACATGAATCACAATGCATGGCCAACAAATGTACTCTAAACTGGGTTTGAGATAAACCATCTTCAAGGTGGGATAATTGTATAAATATCAACGACAGGCACTGAAATAATGAGTCAGGGAAGAGTTAGGGAAATAATTTTAAAAAGAAAAACAATTGTATTACTGAAGCAAATAGATATAATAAACCGCAGAAAATTATAACAACAAAAAACAACCAACATTGCAATCAAACATTCATCATTAATGGTTGTAGAAATAAATATAACAAGACAACTGTTAAATGGAAGTTTCAATAGGAAGTTTATGCAAAACAAATACAAGGATACAAAAGTAATACAAATTAGATCTTTACGATTAAAACCACAATTTAATGTGTTGCAATTTGCATCTAAGCATATATGATGCCATGCATCACATTAAAAAAATAACACAACTTTGTTAATAAACGAAAGTTCGAAAGTTAAATTAATGTTGCTAAACTGATAAAATCGTTAACATGGGAGGGGTTTAACAAGAGAGTGGTGATTTTGGTTGTGTTGGGAGACCGTCTAGGTGCTTTTCGGCCTGGAAGGGTTTTTTTAATATTAGGTGAATAGCGTTCGGTCTGGTGACATACCCTGTGCCATTATCAATTACAACAGCTGGCAGACGTCCTGCCATTTCAGATGGGTTTGTGATGCACGAAAGTGGCTACTTCCTGAAAAACTTGAACCAGGAAATGATTCATGTGTAAACTCAAAATGGCGCATGGGCGGTGCATCAAATCGATCGTGTAGACGCTTGAAAGTTTAGCGCGCGGCATACTAATTGTTCTGTCCATAACTGACTACAGCCCTTTTTAAGTATTTTTGATATTTTATGTGAGAAGAATTGATAGAATAATGCATATTCATATGTTTATTATTTAATTTTAATATTCCAAGTAAGAAGAGGGCATTATTTTAGGATTTTATTTTTATATAGTGTTGAAACGCCGCAAACTTAACTTGCCCTGGTCGATGACATCTACTTTCACTTTAAATCATTGCTCTGCACCAGTGTACACCAATCGGTTTGTTGTTGTTTTCAAAGAATGTTATTGTTTTTGTTTTTTCGTGATGCATTTGCTGAATGTATTTGTGTAATAACAAAGACACAATCAGAAAGTTATCGTCAGTTGGCGTGACAGAGTGTTATTGGTGGTCTAGCAGTTGGTTTGTTTATTTGTTTATTGGGTTTATCGTCCCACCAACAGTATTTCAGTTATCTGGAGACGGTGTCCACTTGAAGCAGATATAGTGCTGCCTTCACTGTGTATAGCATGCCGTGAACACCTGGCATGATACCACACCCAGTCACATTATCCTGACACCGGGCCAACCAGTCGTGGAACTACCCTTATATTTGCTTGAGCGTTAGCAAGGGAGCTATACCACTACCATTTTTAACGACTTTGGTATGTCGCGGCCCGGGATCGAACCCGGGGCCTCCCGTACCTGGAGCCGACGCTCTACTGATTGCCCTACCAGGTCCGGTTAAAACATTTGGACGTTATTGTAGTTGGTCTTTACTGGAGCTAAAGTTGACTCTCACAGATTTTATGAATTAATAACATCATGATGACTGCACAGTTCCCACCAAACAAACTGGCTCCGAGTTAAATTCAAACCTGAAACAGATACCTGCCTCCCAACACTAAAAACTGTTCAATAATGGTGTGGCACTTGATAATTAGTGATACAACAAAAATTGTGCCCTTTTGTTGTTGGTTTTAACAGATCTCTACCAAACATTTGTTTTATTTTAAACAAGTAATGGGATCTTCTGAATCTACAAAAAAATCCACCTACTCAAACATTACACAATTTCATACCTATTGTTGCTGCATTAGTATACATGTAGTTGATGCTGTTATAAGAACTGATTTTAAAATAGGTACAAACAAACATAGTAATTTATTACCGGTAAATGTTACAGGCCAAGAAGTTCACATTGCTCTAGTATTGTAGACAGTAATTGCTTCTATAGTTCGCAAAATGGTCGGACCTATAGTTTTAACGTTAAATACTAGTTGTAATAGCTCTAATTTTCTATATCTTGAAGTTTGTACAAGGTTCAGTATTCAGTACTTGTACGTCAGTCAGACCAGCCAGTAAGTTTTGAACATATGAACAGTCATAGATTTGATATTAGGAACTTTACTGATGCTGCAGTTGCAACTAATGTTGCAGTTCACTTTAATGAAAACAATCATTCACTTAAAGATTTCTCATTTCATCCAATAGATTATGTTATTAATGATATGTTTCGTCTATAAATGGAATGTTTCTGAATACATAAATTTGAGAGATTAATTCCACATGGTTTGAATACTCATTAACAAGTCATTGTTACCTGAAAAGAATCTGCAACAGACTGTTTATTGATGCCATAGATTTTGTGAACAGTAAAGCATTAAACCTCACTTGTCATTGCAAATAGGTATTTCCTATCTGAGCCACAATGTACACTTAGCTATTTTTATTTTTAGAAAACCATGTGAACACTTGCTTTTGAGATTATGTTACATTGTCGTCCATGAAATCTGCTCTGATGTCGATATCTGTTTTAAGCAGAGATCACTATCATGCTTAATTTTTAGTTTTGGAAAGAATGAACATTTAGAGTATATCTTTTGTACAGTCTAATGATACTGGGAGTATTCAAAATTGTCTTTACTTAGACTAAAGTATAAGTTTATGCAAAAAACTATGCCCGAATTCCCCAAAGCATGGGTAAGAGATATTGTTACTTGTATTTGATAAGAGTCAAACTGTCACATACGATCTTTAACATTTTCTACATTCATGTGTCTTCATCTGTTTATCCTCTTATGTTTGTACACTATAAATTACAATTTTATGCCAAACCTGATAACATTTTGTAACCATGGTGTGAAGACGTAAACATCATTTAAATAAACCTGAAGAAGATTCAACACAAATCAAAACATTGTTAATTAGAGTGGAGTTTTGTTTTCACTTCAACCCACATAATTATAAAAAGTGCTGAAGTGCTTAAAGACTTAAAGTAACTGCCTATTTACCCTACTCCAGCTCGTTGTTGTTTTCTGAAAAAGGGATGGGGCCTTTGAGACAGGGAGAATTTTACAGCACATTATGAAAAGGGGGAAAAGTACATGTGCATGTGTAACTTTTTATTTGGTTTCATACATCTGGTATGTTTATTATGAGGCCATATCTATATTTTTAAAGTAAGAGAGTAAAATTAAAACAGATAAATATAGACTAGTCTGCATTCGTAAAGCTCAACAGAAAAGCTGGCGGCCAATTTTTGCATTGCTGCAAAGAAATATTGAATTTTATGGGAGGGGAATTTCATTTTTAGGGGAAAAGCAAGGCTTTTTTTCTAAGGGGAAGAGGCCTTTAAACAGCCCCTTCTATATAAGTTAAAAAAAACAACCTGGTACTCTAAGAAAGTAGAGCCTAAACTTAAACCAAATGCCTACCCCACTGGTCACAAGATCTAATAAATAGCAAAAATAGAGTTAATATATTTATATGGAACCAATTATCCTATACTGGTATTTGTATGCATTTTACCTGGCACTATTTTGTTTGGTGCCAGTTGTCTTGCATTGATAATTAGTCACAACAGGTAGTTTTAGGCATGAGTCTCACAGTTAGGTGCGAATTTGTACAAAAGAAAAAAAAAATGTTAATACTGGCAAAATGTTACCTTATTAATAATATTTTATGTTATAAAATGAAGATGAAAAGTAACTTAGTGATAAATAGCAGACATGGAAGGGACTTCGAAGTTGCTTCTATGTGTCCTCCATAAATAAGGATAGGTTGCCTGTTCTTGGCAAACTTTATTGGGTTGAAGCCATTTTAACTATTAAAACTTGGAGGATTGAAATAATAACACGATAAACCGCGCTGTGATGTTTTCCCATGCAAATTATGTTTTAGATCTTCTTTATAATAAGCCATTTTTATCTCTTTCAGAATCTAGTTTTTCTGTGAAGATGGCAGAGTCAGACCCAAAGAAGCTTAGGGTATGTTTGTCCAAATAAACAATCTTTATTTATATTTATTTTTTATTTTATCTTTTAGAGAAAACTGTTTTAGAATGCAACATGCACATTTAAACAAATCTTGTGGGAAAAGAAAGAAAGAACTGTGTTTGAGCACTATGATAAAAATAAGCAAAATGTTAATAACAACAAATACCTTTAAAATGCAGTATAAGTAAGTTGATTGTTTATTTTAATGTGTGTTGCAAAAATTATCTGTACATATTAATAGTGCTATAGATCAACCTAAAGCTCTGATATTCAGAACAAGTTTTTTTTGTGTGTTTGTTTTGTTAAATATATTGCATATAATTATACTAGTGTATCTTGCAAACTAGTGTATCTTCCAATTGTCCATGCATCAACATATGTTGTGTATGTCAGTCAAATGTGAGAAGACCAGGCATGATTCCACAGTGAAGCCAACACTGTATTTGCTTCTACAGCTGGCAGAGAAAGTTGAATTACACAGGGTTTTTATATTCCTGTATCTCTTATTTTATAACGTTAAATCATTGTTTTGTTTTATTTTTTTCAGATTCTCTGCATCCATGGATATAGGTATGTATCTTGAAGAAGATAATTTATTAAGTGATACACTTTGTAAATAACCTAGAATCAGTTCTAAGCTTATGGCTTGTGACTCAAGGCAAATTTGCTAGAGACAATATTATAGAAAATAGTGCAGGTGCTGATCAAACAGCATCCAGCAGGACCTGCTGCTCTTGGATCTACACTATTGGCATTAATGCAATCTATTTGTGCTTAACAATTAAATATAGAACCATTTTTGTTACAGCTACATAACTGGAGAAAATAATGACTTGATTAAACACTTGCATAACAGTAACTTGAAGTTAGTCAACAAGAGCACTTAACAACAATTCATTTTTATGCCCCTGGCATCTAGTAATTGAACTGTCCATCAGTCCGTCCGTCTGATCGTCCAGTTAACCTTTTTGGCAAGTTGGATATTTCTCAGTTTTACAAAGAGCAGTGGCATGAAAGTTTACACACTGACTAAACAGTGCACCGGTCATGACCCTGACAAGTTACATAACTCTGGCTACCTCTATTTCTTGTTTTATCTCCATTCTTTGTACTTAGAGCAATGGTAAACCTGTTTCAGCAAGATGGATATTTCTCAGTTTCTACGAAGAGCAGTGGCATGAAAGTTTACACACTTACTAAATAATGCACAGGTCATGACCCTAACAAGTTACATAACTCTGGCTACCCTTATTTGAAATTTGTATCATGACAAACTATGCTACCGGGGGCATATGTGTTTTCTGAACACAGCGTCTTGTTTATTATTGTGATGTATCTTGTTTTTTTCTACTTTTATGTCTGTTTTTCTTGGTGATTTGAAGTTGAATGGTAGTGACAATCTTCCATATGTGTGAAGACATGATCATGATGGTGACATAAGTTATTACAGATGGAGGAAAATCGTAGTCAAAGTCTTCACAAATGCACAGCAGGTCAGCTGCAAGACACAGATGACTTCATGCAATGAGGGACACATGAGGTACAAAATCTACCGCTCTGCTAGGGTCTCTTCTTCCACCTGTAATATTTCTTTTTCTCCGGTCCTAAGTCATAATTGTTTCTTCTTCATTTTTTTAGACAAAATGAGAAAAGCTTCAGAGAAAGGACAGGAGCATTTAGGAAAATACCAATCATTAAACAGAGTACAGAACTAGGTATAGTATATTGATAAGACTGGGTATTGTCATGACCTTCTTGTAAGCATTTGTTAACCAGTTTTTTAAAGTCCTTTTCTCAAAAAGCATCAAAGAAATTCACTTTAAACTTAAATTACTGGTTAACTATTTAAAACAGAACCAATTTCAGTAGGGAAGGTAGCCCTAAAATTCTTTTTGACACACTTATGCCGATTTTTTAACAGAATTTTTTGTTCTGGTTAAGGGTTTTGTTATGGTTAGTATTGGCTAACATTGTAAAGCAAGATAATTTCTTTTGCCCTTTATGACAATGTCCTATTAATATCATTATTAAAGTGCACTTAAACACATTCTTTATTATATCGTGTTTATATTTTTACTGGTAGATTTCCAATTACCAGTACGTCTTGACTGTTAACTACACATTGGCCCAGTTACTTGTTCTATGTGAGCAGTTGAACTGTATAAATTAATAAGTTAAAAGTAACTGTTTTCCAGTTGACAATAAACAAATATATTAAAACATAACACATGTAAAACATTATTACCGGTATCATAAAAATACGATGTTTATTTTTTCCTAACCTACTTTGCCTTAATGGTTTATCTAGTTCATTTTTTTTTCACATATATCTCTGATTTCCTTTTGCAGTATTTATAACTGCACCCAATGAAGTGCCTAGTTCAGTCGATGGGAGTGATGATAAGTCCTCAGCAGGTACCAACTGTCAAACAGTGTTACAATCATTTTATTAAAAAATGGAATATAATGATACAACACTTGCTACATTTTCCATTACAATACACTATGTATATACTATATATTTTTTTGGATTGTAACAGAGATTTTGAGGTCTGGTTGTAACAAAGTTTTTGGCACCAACAATCTTTTAGTTATCAAGAGATAGTAGGCCTACTGGTAGCTGATATGGTGCTATATTCGCTGTAAATGCATGCAATGAACATAGAATACAAAACAACATCCTGTTGCACTTTCATGACACTGATCAGACAGCATATCTTAAGTGCAGAACCTTTTGTTTATTTGGTTTCCCATTCTAGGATTCAACATGTAAAAAGTTGCTTCATTTTATTAGTTTCCAGGATTAGTTAAAACGTCAGTAGTCCTGTTAATAAGGTGATGTTACTCTTATTATTTAAGTTACATTGTGTTTCCTACCTAGCTGGTAGGTACTTGGTATATAATTACTGTACAGTATTATTGTGTCCTTTCTTTTTGATTTTACCATTCTTTACATACCACTGTAGAGCAATATATTGTGTGCAATTTGCCGTGAAGTCCAAATATTTAGCATTCAAAACAGCTTATACTGGCTGTTGAAATTTTCAGTTGTTATAGGGTGAAATAATTTGAACAGATAATGAGTATACTGAAGTAAGGGGAATGCTAAAGGATTCATTTACACTTTCTTAACATGAACAATTGCCAAAGCAGTATTTATTAGCAGTAATATAAAACATCAATTGTTAATAATTGTAATTAAAAACGTGTTCAATATCACAACTTGTTTTTTTACCATTTACATAACTTAGCAGACAATTACAATTTTGGCAGAAACCTGACCTGTTTACAAAAATGCTGTCTTACATGTATTACTTCCTCCTTTTATGCAATTATCATCCATGATTCTTACGCCTGGTTCTGTGTTTCAGATCAGATGGGCTGGTGGTTCTCTGCTGCAGATAGGACTTACATGGCCCAAGATTACACTGACTGCTGTCCTGGGTACCAGGAATCCATCGCCTGTCTAGAGAAGGTGTTTCAGGAACAGGTAACAGTGCTTACTTTTACTATGATGGTACTAGTTTAAATTACTAGATAATATTTAAAGTCAATATAGTTATTATTATTATTTGATATAATATTTTATTAGTAATTAACTGACAGAACCTACACCCAGTTGTTCTGGCATTGTTGTGACATTTTGTCAACTAGTTCCATCACAGTGCTTATAAGCTTTGTGTAAGCCAGACCAGAATCATGCAGAATGAGTTAGTTTGTTGGATATCCAATCCATAGTTTCCATCTCCAGGAGTTAATGCACCTACCTACATGTATGATATACTAGTCATGCTAGTTAGTTGGATTGTCTTGTTACTCAACAACATCAAACTAGGACTACTTTATAGTGTTTTTGTGTCTTTTTTATATCCTTTAAGAAAAATAGTTGTCATATATAGAATTGATTGTTGATAAGCTCTTGTTTCTTTATTCTACTTTTTAATTACCGGTATTGCTTTTATGGTTAAGTTGATATCGTAAAACTGTTGAATGTTTAAACAAAGGAGACTTAGCCACTTAACCTGTTTCAGATAGTGAGAACTAGTAGAAATAGGTATTTTGTTAGTAGCCATACTTATTTATTTTACAGTGTTCTGTCATGTGATAATTACTTATCTACAAGATTGTTACAACAAGGAAGCATTTTTAAATAAATAGCTGACTTCTTACTTCCTGAAAATAAAATACACATGAATGACATTAAGTGCAATGACTATCTGTAGGGTCCATTTGATGGTATCCTAAGCTTCAGTCAGGGTGCTGCATTTGCCACTCTTTTGTGTGGAATTCAGCAACAAAATCCAGGTAAGTCAGTTTTTTATTCACATTATTTTAACAGTTTCTTATACAGTGAGGAGCAGGTGTTTCATACTGAAAGTAACCATCACCAAGGTGGCCAAGTTACCTTTTTATGACATTTTATTTACCAGTATGGCATGCATCATCAGTCCATCCACCAGTTAGCAATTTTTGTCCTGATTATACTTGACTTTTTTATAATTGCATTGATAAATGATAATGATGTGGAATTGTGCATGAAGATGCATTAACTTAGATTGCATTATTGGTTTCAGAGTTATTGCCTTTTGTTATTTTTCTTAGAAAATTCTTGTGCTTTGTTATTCATCAATTATTCAATAAATTACATTGCTTAATTTGATCAATTTGCTACCATTTTCTTTTCCAGATATGTAAACCATTTCCTTTTTAGATGATTAGATGAATTATTATCATATTTCTTACAGAATCTCCCTTTAAGTTTGACTTTGTGATACTGGTGGCTGGATTCAAGAGTCGCCAGTCAGCCCATGCCTGTCTGTACAGTGATCCTATCTCCATTCCATCCCTACATGTTTATGGAGACACAGACCAAGTGATACAGAAAGGTATGTATGTCTACAGAATGTATGTTACAGGTTGTAAATAAAGGAAACAGCTTGTGTTACATGTGCATGTGTATTTGTACATATAACTGCCGATAACCCTAATTTAAAAAATTTAACATATTTCTTTCCTTCAAATAATGGTTGATATATGAATCTCTTTCTCAGATGGAAACTTTTTAATCAGAATTTTTATGATTAAAATATATTTAAAATAGGGATGGCAAATTCACTCATTGAAGTATTTGAATGTTCAGATAGTTTTAGATGCTAACGTTCAAACATTCAGAAAAATTGTATAGATACTTCAAAACCAAGTTGAGCTTATTTGTTTGAAGTAAAACTATGAAAAATTGTAAAGAATGAGTGCAAACGGTTTTAGCAATAATATCTGAGTGTTCCAATTTATGGACAGTTTATGTCTTGGAACCAGGTATTCATTAATTGGTAATTACTTTCAGAATGAAAACAAACCAAAAAAAAAACAGGCATAAGATTACGAGTTTGTAACAGTGGTCTCTTAAGTTGCTTGTTCTACCAGAGTAAGATAGTGTAATGTTGCAAAGGTTGTATTCAATGCTAATTCTTTCATCTGAACATTGAAAGTACTTCCAATCATTGTTTATGTATTTTCAGCATTCGAACGTTCGCTTACATCCCTAATTTAAAACTACGTAGAAAGATATTCTTGTATTAAGAGTAATGTATTTTTAAAGTGATTATTTAAAAAGCAAAATTAATTTTGTTCAATATTATATACTTATATACTATATAAAATATTTATGCTTAGCCTCCAGGAAATTTTTGAAACCCCTCATGTGTGGCAAAAGATAAGTTCTTTTTTCAGTTTTTTTTTTTCTTGTTTTAGAAATGAGTGAAGACCTGTTGCAGTATTTTGTGGAGCCCAAAGTGTTAGAACATGAAGGTGGACACTTTATACCTGTTGGCAGTGCTCAGAAGAAGGTGTATACAGAATTCTTGAAAGAAATGCTGGAAAAGAAACTAAACAGAAATTAAATGAAACTTAAATGTATTTATATTATAAACAGTTTTTGTGTCCATTTCCTGTGTCATTAATTTGGTATTCTATTAGATTATATTAGGTTAAGATTAAAATCTGAGTATATTTGAGTAATTTTTCATTTGAAAAAGTATGGTATGAAAAATCTTTCAGTTATTCTGCAAACAATAAAGCCATTTGACTACTCTTAGTTCCCAAATAATACATGCAGTTTGGTCAGAAAATGGCCAGACTTTTGAAAGTTACAAATAGTAACTATTAACAAATAAGTACTGATTTCAAGATACTATGTTTTTTATTCAACAAAGTCCTTAAACATAAACATATTTTCATACATCATACCAAAATTAATTTACCATTAAAACAGCTGGTAACTGATAACACAGATGATCAAGTATTATCTGTATAGTTGAGCGAAAGAGTTTAAATGCACATTTTATGAGAGACTTATGCATTTATAAACTCTCAAAACACATGAAAATCATATAAAAATTAAACAACAAATTTTATGCCAGAAACGCACGTCTCGCTTTTCAAATTACCAACTTGGTTTATTTAAAGTAGTTGGATTCAGTACAGAATTTAACTCATTGTATTATTGTTGTATCATGAGATTGTTATGATAAGAAACATTACAAAAATGGAACTGATGTTGCAATATAAGAAAAGAATTGTAAGTTTGAGACAATAGAAAAAAAGAAAATCCACAAAAAGATAGAAAATTTAAAACCATATCCGTATTTCCCAAATAGGAGGTTTAACAAATTTTCTAAATGTAACAATGATAAGAACAATAAACTGTTTGAATATGCCCACAAAATATGACTGGCAATAACTACTATCACAGAATAACTAAAGCATGAGCAGTGATTTTACACTATCACACACTGAACCCTCATGGTTAATAAACCTTTTAGAAGACATGTTGACTATATCCAATGTTTTAAAGTCTTTGCTGCATCCTTGCTGCAATTGAAATTATTTCAAATTGTACATGAATTTAAATTTTTAAAAATCAGGATATGCAAGTGAAATTACACAGTGGTTTAAGTTAAACTGGACATAAATGTCAAATGTTATATATTACCAATGTATTGCTATAAATTTGCTATAAATTGCTATACAAAAATCACAGCTATATATTTTTTTTAAATGACAATAAAAAAGCTAAAAGACTTATTAATAGATATCACAGCTCAACATAAAAATAAAGTTGCAAGCAATTTTTAATTTACAGTAAAAATAAACAAAAGAAATAAAAGTTCATGAAAGAAATAACAAATGTAAATGTGTATTATTTTTTTTTTATTTTAAGTAAATAAGTTCTCTAAATTAAAGAAAGAGGCTGTTTCCCATAATTGAACATTTTATTAAAGTTTTTGTTTATTCATTAATTAGAAGTTTCGATATGTACAATATATACCTGTAAGTTTCCATCTGGAGGCAGTTTTATTACTAGATTAAAATGTAAAACAATGTTTAAGCTCCTTTCAGAATTTTTAAACAAAGCTCCTTACTAATAGGATTCTATTCAAAGTAAGCTCTATGACTTTGATATTTTAACTGCATTACTTTATTCAAGCCCCTATCTGTAAATGTTACCAGGAGAAAGTTCTATAACCTGATAATTCCAACGGTATACAAGTTCTACAACTAGATAATTCATACAAACAAGATGTATAAGTTTAATAACTATCTGTTGTAAGTAATAAGATTGAGTGAAACAGTGTGCTTTGTAAAATCTTCTGTCCGAAGACAGTTTTACAGTTGATGATTCAGCTGTATAACCGTACACAATGTATAAACTCCTATCTGTAGATTGTCCTAGGACTGGCATATCTGGGAGACAGTAGAGAGGGTCTGCGTGTGGAGTCTATCAGGTGTTTCCTCTGTGGGGACTGGAGGCCCAGGCGGATGTGGGGCGGGGTGTGGGGGTCAACAACGTCCCACACATGATGGTTGGACACATTCACTTTAAGGAGTTCAGCAGCCTGATGGTGTCCTACAATTGTTATTAAATATACAAGTTGGTATATGTATAGCGCATCATTCTAATATATCAAATTCAACTTTTGTTTGTATAAAGTATAATATGCCATTTCCATACAACTTTACATATACACAAAAACCTAGTTAATATTAAAAACAGAAAATGCAAACACTTGTATTTATAAATGACACCAACATCATTACTGTTCTTGAAATTAACATGTAAGTACATTGCCATCCCCTCCCCCACTCTCCCCCACCTCAGATACAAAAAGCATAGATGAAGAATATTTGCTGCAAAAAGAACCAAGTATATAATCGAGGACAATAATTTTGAATGATGATTTTTGTAAGTCAAGCTAACAGAGAAGAACCATAAGTTACACAAATATTTTAAAATTGCAACTTTGATACCTTTTTTTAAAAAAAAAAATATACATCAAAGCAACAATTTCAGTGTAGTGGCATCTAACCACTTTGGTAGAAAAAGCATCAGCACACTGCTGGCCAGCTAGGAAAACCTTTCTACAGTAAATCTTTAGCCCTGACCAGTACTCAAACTCGCTTGGTGAGAGGCTATGCAGTCAGAATAGTTGGAAATTGGTGACACTAGCTCTTGGCAACAGGCTTCCACTTTTCCATCTTAAAGCTATGATCAATATATCTGATAAGCAATAATTACTCTAGATAAGTGGCAGTGTAAACATACCATTGTTGATAGCACTATCTATTGGATAGATACCCAATGAGCTGGCACGATATGGATCCGCCCCTGGAAAAGCATATCAAAAAGTTTAATTATTTTCCTAACTTTAAACAGGCATGATACTGCTACTTTATTCATAAAAAGTTGGTTAACAAGGAAACTAAACATGTAGTAGTTATATGCGCTGGTATTACAGTTTTTATAATTGTTATACTTATCAAACAAGGAAAACACTTATGATCTACCAGATGAATGTGTGGACTTACAATTAATGCTATACTTTATAGCTGTGCAAGCAATCTGCAATATTGGACAGAAACTATCTTATGGCAGGTCACATACCATGCTTCATCAGCACCCGGATGACATCTACATTTCCACTTCCTGCAGCTCTGTGCAGTGCTGTGTACCCAGAATTATTGGCAGAGTTCACAGAACAACCTAATCAACACATAATCATTTTAACAAAGAACAAAACGGAGTCAAGATGTATATCTTCAAAAGTCAACAAATTCTGTCCTAAGACACTGTGCTTCACTTTTCTCAGTGCTGAATAGCAAAATGAAAATTTGAAGATGAAAAGGGGGCATAACTCTGTCAAAATTAGCTTAAGTGTTACTGATCCTTTTGCAATAGGTTTGGCTTTAGAGAATGAACAAGTATTCCAGGTATGAAGTGGATATCTTTGTGGCTTTATGAGAGACAGACCTAAACAAAAAGGTTAACCAATGACATCAGGAGAATCATGACAATCACTCCAATTTCTCCTCATAAATTTAGCAAAAGTTATGTAGCAGCTTCAAATTGACCCTTTCTCAGGCATTAAACAGAAAGACATGTTAGCAAAACAGATAAGCAGCCCCAGGTTCTACAGTTGTTGGGAAAATGGTAGATAATGCATTATACAAAATAAAAAAATGGTTTAATCCTCTATTTTTAATGTTAGTGAGCAATTTGGAAACAATATATATAGTGTAAGTGGATTTATGCATTTAATACACACTTATTGTGCTTGAATTGTTGCCCTTCATATAAAGCAAGCAATACAGTTGATTATTTAACTTTTTTTTTTCTTTATGAATACAAATGTGTGGAAGATTTCTCTTATGCATAACAAAATTGAGGATTCATGCTTAACCATTATCTGATTATTTCATGTGTGGTCATGTACATTTAAGAATTAACAAGATATAGTGTGAAAATGGGGATGTAAGATGAACATGAGCATTTTTGACATCAATATTGTTTTCATCTTTTTTAACCATAATGTATATGTTTCAACATTGACATTTATTACAAATGTATTTATCAATAATCAATGCAGTAAAAAATAGATCAAATGTGCTTCACAACTTTCTGCAAGTAAAATAATACATTTTACATGTAAGAAGCTCAAATAGATCGAATACATTACAAGAAGCCATCTCGCATACCATTTAAAATCAAGAGACTGGCAGTTTTATGACTGATGGTTGCCACTTCTCTTCAAACATCACAGTATTGCAAACTGGTCCATTTTAATAGTGCAATCAAGAAAAAACATTACTTACAGCAATAGTCCCATTCTACATTTATTTTGAGACAGTTAATAAAATGGAATATATATTTTAATATACTCATAATGGTTTACATTTTACATTTTGCGAAATAATTTTATAAAAAAATGCCAATCCTATTACAATGCTTAATTTGCCCTTTGTACAATTAACAGCAAAAAATACACCAAACAACTTTCAAAACAATACTATAGAATCTCTTGTATACATCAAAATGTGTCATTTGACAAAAGATTTTATTTTTTTACACCGACATTCACCCGACTGATGTTGAAACAATACATGCATGCATTTTTTATTCTTTGATTAAAGATGTTCTGGAATTTCTTTAAGGGTCTTTATCCTCTAAAATCGGAAGCATTCTTTTGAATAAAAAAACAACTGGTTTAATATCAACTAAGAGTTGGATTTTTATCATATATCCACTTAATACAATCATCCGATCATTAAAAATCATTAAAAAAACTCTCCTTTTGATCTATACATAAGTCGATCCCATTTGAAACATTAATGCAACTAAAAATCCAATCACAAACCATGTGCCTTATGTGTGCATTTTAATGTGAGAGACACCATTTAAGTTTCAGCATGGACCTGTTCCTAAGGTGGGCGCAGCTACAGTTTGCCTGAGAAAGGGTCATTTATATCATACAGATGATAGAGGGAAATATACCAGAAACAATTCAATTATGTTATACAGGTGATACCGATGAAATAGGGAAATATACTGAGAAAGAGTTAAGTAAATTATACAGACGAAATAGAGAAAAATACTGAGAAAGAGTCAACTATGTCATACAGACAAAATAGGGAAAAACACGTTCAATATGTAGGCTTTATTTACCACACTTGAGCGGTCATTAAGACATGTCAAAAGAAAACTTAAAACTGTTGTTAGTGCCAATCTAACTTGTAAGTGGACTGCAAAAATAAACTTTTAACATTAATCATGCATTATCATTCATCATACATGTTGGCATGTTATTTTTCTTCCTGGCATACGCAAGAAGAAAGTACTACACTTCTCTAGACATAAGTCGACCTCGCTCATAAGTTGAGACAGCGTTTATGGTTTAAATAGTTGAATTCTACCTCAAACCATTCATAACTTAAGAAGGTACTTCAAGTACAAAATTGTGCTCGCGGCACGCTGTCATTTTTTATTCTGCCAAGTAAAGTACCCAGTAAGAGATTCTTTAATTGCTGTGTTATCGCGGTCATATGATTTTTGCGGCTAGTGGTTAGCTTGATTGGTCTGCTATTTCATGAACAGATAACTAATTACCAGTCACCGAGATGGTGACTACCCTCATTAGCAATTAACTGGTGATCAGGAAGCTGATAATCAAACAGTGATTATGCAGCTAACATATATATTTCTTTGTTCTGCATGACATATGACTTATAATCCATTGGAAAACACCCAAACAAACTTTCAACTTCAGTTTGCCAAACTTTCAACTTCAGTTTGCCAAACTTTCAACTTCAGTTTGCCAGACACACTAAGCTGTAATTAACTTTGTGTATCCATGTAAATTTGATTTGCTGTGTAAACTTGACTGATCTTCAAACCTCTGAAATAAGTTGTCAAGGTGATATCAACCACAGTTATTTGACAGTGAGGGTGAGAATATTGTGTTTTTATCAGCAGCTGCTGATTGCATTTCTCCATGACATTACTGATTGGCTACATGTACACTGTTCTGAACTAGATTTAGCATGTTAAATCTCCAGTAAACTTGTGTATTATATTTTAGGTTTTTCTTAATCCACTTTGAGTCAATGTGACTTTTGAAGACAATTTTGGGACATCTTTTTTATCAACTTATAGCCAAGTAAATACAGTATGTCAAATAATGTATGGAGATATTTTCAAAGAACATTCAGACATTATACCTGCTCCTATAAGATCATCCAACACTTCAACATCAGGATGGGGAGAACTAGTGACTCCAAATGTTGCAAGATAAACTGCTGAATCTCCAGTACATGTTGTTTTGCTAACATCTGCACCTACAATCATATACCGTACATTAAGTCTAATAATGAAGTATTGTTGTAAAAACAAATCATGGTGGAAAGTCATTAATAAGATCTGTTATCAATTTAACATGGAATTTAAATTTTATTCATTTTATTTACTGTAAATACATAGGTAAAAACTACTAGTTAAAGATAATGTCAACAAACTAAGGTTATGCGAGACAATCAAAATATTCTTAATTGTTAATATTATGCTTGTCTTAAAAAACATTTGTGTAACAAACAAGTATAATTTGGTGTGTTGAAGCATGTACCTGTAACACAGAATATACTATCATGTGGTTCATAAGCTGTGAGATTAGTATATAACAATGCCACCTGCTGAGTCATGCCAACCATCAGTACTTTGTTTTAATGTCAATATAGTTTATATCAATTTATATAAAATATTTGACATAACTTAAACAAGTTTTAATAAATGTTAGTTTCCTTCAGCCCCTTAATCAAGGACTATGTACCTTTATGCAGCATGTATTTTATCAGTTGTCTTTCCCCACTGAGACAAGCACACTGTGAATAAGTATAAATGTATGTATGAATAATATTCAGCAAAGATATTACTTAATTAAAAATAAATACAAAATTTACATAGAAGGATATTCTGAACCAGCATTTGTACTAATAAAGCACATAAATCAGACCATTTTCTTAGTACATCTATGAAAAAAGCAGACATGTGACTAGTTTAACAAGCTTTTTACCAGATTACTGTAAACTAGAAGGGGCAAGCAGTTTTTTTATAAGAATAACAACTCCTTCATACCAGATTTTATCCAACTTCCACACCCAAGGATTTATTTCCGGACATGTGTAGGATTTACTCAACTTTCATTGCTATGAAACTTGTTTAAGTTAAAGATATTGCTGTATTTAGTACATATTTTATTACATAAATCTATTCTATCTACAAATAATATTATAGTGTAACAGACTTATTGCTTTGAAGTATAATATGCTGTCATTGTTTATATTGTTTTATAGCATTCTGAAAATATTTTTTATATTTACATTCTTAACAATTGTTTTAAGAATTGATTAAAGAAATAATTCCACATTAAGTTCTCTTCTCCAGAAAAGTCAAGGAATTGCATATTGAAGAACAATACATATGTGCATACTATAAGTAATAAGTGCAGAACACACATGCTTGTTGCCTTGTAGTTTTTTTTAATTAAAATTATGCTATTTGTACATAAAAAAAAAAAATAATGTATCTGAAACTTCGCGGCAAAAAGTGCAAATGAAAAAGGAAATATTATCAATCAACCTGCACTTAAGATCTATTCATGGCTGACCATATTAAACATTTGAAATTATTAATATAATTAAGACCACCACCCAAATATAATGATTTAGATAGTGTTATAGTCTACAAAGTAAAAATCCCATTTCAACCCACTGTGTCTCTTTAGCATATACTGTACTGGTCATGTATGGCCTGGTTTATTATATGCCATATCCTGTGGGCACAATGACAGAGCCTTTTCAGAAAAGGGACCATTGTTGTTTAGCTAAATAGATATCCTACCAATGATAGCTGACAAAATATATTCAGTAAATGTAATACATGTTAGCCATAACTAGGCTTGGCACTTTCCAAAGCTACGAAGTTTTGAATCTGTTCACAAAATATTAAACAACGATAACAAAAGGCCATATCTCATTTAATCTAAGTAATATAGGCTAAAAGGCTTGCATTCTTTTCCCCAATCAATTAATTTGACTTATACATTACCAGACACTGACTCCATAGAGTCCAAGTGGGAACGAGTAAAGTCTGCTCTACAATCCACTTGCGAAGAGAAGCTGGGCTACAAGAAAAGAACATACAAGAGCTGGCTGAGGGATGACACGGTCACTAAGATAGAAGAGAGGCGCTCCACCAAGCTCAAGCTCGACTCTGCCAAGACCAGAACACAGAAAACACAAGCTCAGGCAGAATACAGAGAGATACAGAAGGAAGTAAAGAAGATGGCAAGAGAAGACAAAAGGGCATTAGTCGACAACATGGCCAGTAAAGCACAGGAAGCCGCTGAGAGACAAGACATGAAAACCCTCTATGACATCACCAAGAAGCTAGTTGGGCGCAAAACAGACACGGGAAAACCAGTGCAAACAAAGGATGGAAGAACACTCACCAAACCAGATCAACAGCTTGACAGATGGAAAGAGCACTTCAGCGAAATACTGAATGGCCCAAAAGTACAAGATGCCCCAGACATTGAAGCTGGTGAAGATCTGGAAGTAAACATGAGCTCCATTACCATTGAGGAGATCCAGAGAGCCATCTCAAAGATCAAATCAGGAAAAGCACCTGGTGCAGACAACATCCCATCAGAAGCGCTCAAAGCTAACAGCAAAGCAACAGCCGAGGTGATGCATATGCTCCTTCAACAGATATGGGAAGAAGAAAGAATCCCAGACGAATGGAGGTCGGGCATCATTGTTAAACTTCCCAAGAAGGGAGATCTCAGTAACTGTAACAACTGGAGAGGGATACAACTACTATCATTGCCCTCAAAGATCCTATCCAGAATCCTACTAGAACGTCTGAAGACCAGTGTTGACAAACAACTGAGGGATGAACAAGCAGGGTTCAGGACCAGAAGATCATGCACCGACCAGATAGCATGTCTGCGTATAATTGTTGAACAATCAATTGAATGGCAGTCAACAATCTACATTAATTTCATAGACTTCCGCAAGGCGTTCGACATGATCGAACGGAGCACTATATGGAAGATAATGAAACATTATGGCATACCAGACAAATTGGTCAACATCATACGCAGCTTCTATGAAGACATGACCTGCCAAGTGGCCCACAACTCCGACCTCTCAACACCATTTGCTGTAACCACCGGCGTCAGACAAGGATGTTTACTGTCGCCCATGATCTTCCTCCTTGTAGTTGACTGGATCATGAAGACAACCACAGATACACCTCGTGGCCTCCAGTGGACCTTCACCAAGAGACTAGAAGACCTGGACTTTGCCGATGACATCTGCCTTCTGTCCCACAACTTCCAACAGATGCAAGAGAAAACTGACCGTCTTCACCAGATTGCCCAAAAAACAGGACTAACTATAAATGCCAAGAAAACAAAGTCCATGAGGATCAACACTGCAATCACTCGGCCATTTACCATTCAAAAAGAGCCTATAGAAGACGTCCGTACCTTCACCTATTTAGGAAGCATAACAAGCATATCAGGTGGAACCGAAGAGGACATCAGGTCAAGAATCGGGAAAGCCAGGCATGCCTTCACTACCCTAAGGCCCATCTGGAAGAACAAGAACATCCGTCTGCCCACCAAACTAAAGCTCTTCAACTCCAATGTGATCTCCACCCTTCTCTACGGATCAGAGACTTGGAGACACACCAAAGCACTGGATGAGAAGCTGAAAGTGTTTGTAACCACATGTCTTCGACAGATCCTCCAAATCCGTTGGCCAGAGACAATCTCCAACCAAGACCTATGGAGAACAACAAGACAAGTCCCCATCTCAGTAACCATCAAGAAAAGGAAGTGGCGATGGATAGGACACACTCTCCGTAAGGATCCGAATAGCATTGTCCGTCAATCTCTTGACTGGAACCCACAAGGCAAGAGAAGACGAGGAAGACCTGTCCTGACATGGAGAAGAACGCTGGACAAAGAGCTCAAGACCATATCCTTGTCCTGGAACGAAGCAAAGGCTAGGGCTCAGGACCGGCCAAGGTGGCGAAAAGTGGTTGATGACCTATGCCCCACAGGGGGCGAAGAGGATTAAGTAAGTAAGTAAATACATTACCAGAAACAGTGTCAGTCCATTTGAAGGTACAACAGAGTTGACATCATAGTTGAGTTTTTCTACCAGCTGTATAACAGCCTCAGTGTGGCCAGGCTCAAATGCAGTCTGAAAGTACAGATATTGGGAAACACAACCAAAATGTTGCTTTCTGAAGAGGCAGTAACATATAAACAAGTAAATATTGCATGTCATGTTTGCAATCATCTTTATCTTATCTCATCTTTATGCATAACTACACATCAATATCAATTTTCTGAGCAAGTATAAAAAAACTCAGTTGAGAAATAAAGGAGGCATTATCTGCACAAGAGTTGTTAAGCGCAATTAAAGCTGAAGGAAGTAACTGCCATCTAAGTTATCTCATCCTCATGTACAAGTACACATCAATATCAAGCAAGTATTAAGAGATTCATATGAATACTAAAGTTATCTTACCTTCAAGCACAACTACATATCAATATCAAGCAAGTATTAAGGGATTCATATGAATACTAAAGTTATCTTACCTTCAAGCACAACTACACATCAATATCAAGATTTATTCTAATATGAAGAAGACATTTAAATAAGTAATACCCGAATTATCTGCACAAGACAATTTTAACTGACAGATTGTTGGGCAGACAGAAATTCTTAGGATAGGTGTGGGGTTATGACTTGAATGTTAATGCAGACATGTGATCTTTCCTTGGTCACAAATAGGGAGACTTAGGCTTCCAGATAAGGAGATTGGGGTGCCAGGGAGGGAGATTTCTGTGAATGCATGTTAAATTGACTATGTCGCTTATTTCCATTTGTAAAACAGTATTTTTTGTCTTTTTATTAATAACCATAGTAATTTCAGTGATATATTTTTTCTTTACAATAATTTTAGATGCATTTTCAAATATCTAACATATTTTCGATCACTAACTAGACATAAATTCTATGCTTTGGTTTTAGGCTTGTAGCCTACAAAAACAACAACAGCCAAACATAGTGTAAACAAGTCAAGTGTCAACAGGACTTACTAATGAATTAAAAAAAGGTTTCCAAAGTGATTTAAATGTATTCTACTGTGATATTCAAAATTACATAAAATCTTTAAAAATATTTATGTACTTATTAAGTGGTTAAATTTAATATAATGAGTATTCAAGCAAACAAATAGTTTATTTAACTTGTAAGTTAATGACAAAAGAGTTTTGTTAATTTAAATTATAAAATATTAGTGGTAAACACTCTGATACTATTATTGCCTAAACAAATTAAAGTTAAATGAATTAAGAATACAGGAAGAAATTGGATTAATCAAGAATATATAGCAAACAAGTGTTTTTCTATGAGAAAGTAGTAAATGGATTACTGTCCAGATAATTATTTTACAGTAATTGAATAATTCTTTTAACAATGTATCATCTTATTACACAAATGATCTAAACTGGTTTGAACTAGTTGAAATGGA
Organism: Sinonovacula constricta; assembly: GCA_007844125.1. NCBI lineage: Eukaryota > Metazoa > Mollusca > Bivalvia > Cardiida > Solecurtidae > Sinonovacula > Sinonovacula constricta. The sequence continues at coordinate 10,319,944 of CM017567.1, read as the reverse complement.
AAAAAAAAATTTAAATTGTCTATAGTTGGCATTTTGTTTACTATTCATGCACAAAATGAGATGGTATCAGCAGACACGAAAACCATTTACTTTGCAGGAAGACAAATTTTCTTTCAAATAGAAATAACACTATTTTAAAGTAATGACAATTTACTCCTTTTAAAAAAGCTTAAGGCAAAGAAAGCTTAACATAATGTTGGGAAACTCTGCCATGTTCTCCATTTCTTTGCTTTGATTTGTTCCAAGGTTCCCGTGACCCTTGCAGATTTGTCTCCTAATTCCCCCACCCCCTCCCCCGACATATTTCAGGGCTAGAAGCTTGCCTACATGTATTACACAATGTGTTGTTTTGTGAGTGCTGATAATGTCCTAATAAATATGCAGTGGAGCAAAAGGTCTTACAAAGCATCAAATTAAAATCCACGATTGTTTTAGTAGTACAATGCAAAAAAATACACGTTGCAAGCTCTGAATATTCAGCTATTTTATTGTTTCATACATTCACCTCTTTTATGCAACTTGTTTTGATGTTAATTTCATATATACATTATTACTTTCACATGTTTAATTCCAACCATGTTAACTACACGCAACATGTTCTTAGCATAGGTTTTGAGTTAATTGGTGATTTTTCCAGTCGGTCACTTTTTCTGACTGACCATTACAAGGCAGTAACTGTTGACCCCTTTGCTCATTTTGTTAAATGACTCATCACATATTTACTTTACATTTGGCATGCATGGGAATACCTTTGTCCTGTTCCTTTTCAAATTTTGGCACATGTTGCAGTAATCATAGGACTTTGTCATATCTTCTTATTCATGGAATAGAAACCATGCCTGTTCTTTCGCTTCCTTTGTTTTCTAATTCCGGGATGAGTCGCTAATATAGACACTAACCTTAACATGGCAAAATAGTACACAGCAGTCAAGGTTTAAGGAAAAGAAAATCAATACTAGGATAGGTTTAATGAGTACAAACGAGCGCATCAGTTTCAACAAATGCTGTAGTCGGCTGACAAAATGGCTCCATGACGCGATAGTGTCACACATATAATTAGCACTAGTTTGTTTTTGTTTGTAAGGCATGTACGCAGGTCATCTGATAAACGTTTCTGAATTCTGATGTTTAGTCTTATTATCCAGAGCTTGCGATTGTGTAAACACAGAATAGTTCTCATAGCACTCTATTAACGGGTTATCGAACATTTAAAATGTTGATGCTCAGTCCAATGCCTGTGCCGCACATGCGTTAAGCATTGCTTCCATTTTTAACAGTGTTGTGTTAGAAAATAGTACATGTGACACTGATTGGGCATGATCTCCACCATTCACTAAATTGGTGTTGTTATATTGTCAATCAAGGGATTACAGTTTGTGACTGTTGCCTTCTTACCAAGTAGGCGGGGCACTAAGTTATTGTCTTGACCAATGAAAACTCGATACACTCGATAATGGGCAGTGATCTGTTCTGATTAGCTGCACACATACACACGCAGGTGCTGGTCGCATGCAGTAGGTTATATTGCGTAATCAAATGATTGGCTGGTAGCTAGCTCTTTAGGAGGAGTGAGATTAAGTCTGTCGGCAACATCAAAGCAGGAGAATGGATGTGCTCGGCGTGAGACAGACCCTTGACATCGGGAGTCTCCTGGAGAAATCAGGAAAGATCACATGTCTGTTAATGTTTTGAACCCACATGCACAACTTTTAAACCCATAAGCTCAAGCATAAGCCTACATTAACCATACAAAAGAAAACATCCAGAGAACAACCACCAAACTCTAAAGCCCTTGCAAGCTTGTGAATGCAGACAGGGTAATGGATGGTGCATGCCATACAATATTACAATCCTTTGGGCATATTAATCTTAACTCTAGGTTCTGCAACACCAACCATTGTATGGATACCTAAAATAGGTGTCTTGATACTCAGTAGTAGTAGTATGGTTGGTATTTTAGTACTATGCATTGTACAGAAAGGAATGTATGCATAGTGAATTAATACCGTAACTCCAAATATATTCAATTAAATTAACCTTGGCCAAGTCAAAGACACTCCACTTATAAATCAGCCTAGTGTCACCAATGTCTGGTAGTGATTTGACTTTTCTATCTGCCTTCTTGTCTGTAAAGAATAAAGAAAATGTCTATTTGTAGTTTATGTTTTTCTAAATATGGATTTAATGGCTAATGCGGTAAACTGAAAACATTTATATGCTAGTCATTATCTTAGTTAAAAATAGTTGCACAACTTAACTTACAAAAGATTTAGTGAAACATATTGTTGATAACAATTCACTTTACTGTACATGTGCCATAAACATAAAAACTTAAAGAAAAATAGAATATATTTACTTATTCTGATCTGTAACATTTTTTAATCTTACTACTTTTCTTAAAAACAAGGGACAGAACAAGGAGAATGTATTTAATTATTCTGATCTGTAACATTTTTTTAATCTTACCACTTTTCTTAAAAACAAGTGACAGAACAAGGAGAATACAAAAGACTCCAAGATGACATCTCCAATTCCACACAAACTCACGGATATCTTGTCCAGCTTTGGCAAAAACTGTGAAAAGAAAATCAAGACAGCAAAGCAAACTTTCTAAGTCTATAAAAACATGACCAAGAAAGCCATATTTATATAGCGCACTTAGTCATTACTGTTTCTGTATATGTAATTACTAATGATATAAAAATAGCTTAATTGTTTTTGTAATAAGCTGTTCATCCTGGATGAAGTAGATAAGTGCAATTTAGTAGAAAAGTTACTACATGACTTACAAAAGGCCTTTGATACTGAAGATTATTCAATTTTACATATGAAACTTGAAGATCCTGGTCTAATCAATAATAATCTGCGATCATATTAGTCATGTCTTACTGATAGGGTACAATAAGAAGATTTAGCTGTAACACACTCAAGCTGTTCTCCACAAACTCAGGTCTTATTAAAGTCTGTAAGGTTACATGTTATAACACTGTAATCAAATCTAGTGCAACTGTAAAATAATTGGGCACAACATTAGACCAAACTTTACTTTTGGTGTTCAGGCTTAATCATTATTAAAGAAAGCTAAAGCAAGGTTAAAGTTTTCATATGGAAAAAAACAACACATTCCTTACCCAGAAAACACAAAAAACTACTACAGTGTATGTCAATGTTCTGAATACAATGTCATTATAATTATGCCTGTTGAAGTTGGAACTTGGTTTGAACAAAGTTTTGAAGAACAAACTTCAATAAATACAATTTGTGCTGGATCTGAAATGTAAAGTAAACATTGGGAAAAAGCATTTTAAATTGCTAAACTGGTTACCAGTGAAATCTAGATTGTAACAACCGACTCTAAGCCGTCATTTAAAATAAAATTTAGAATGACATTTCTCCCTACTAGATGACAGAACATTTTGTGCCTTAAAATAATGTCTGCACTTGAATCCCCTGTTTGGGATACTTGTGCTTAATTTCTGCAGAAACTTATACGTTAGTCTAAATTTTGAACACTACCTATAATATAAGAAAATACAAGTCACTAAATTCAATGAGAATGTTCATTCTTTTCAAACCGATAAATAAGCATGATTTGGACCCCTGCTAAAAAAAATACATCAACAACAAACATTTTTGCCGATACTGTGCATATAATTATAGCACATGGGGCACTTATGAGGTGCCCAAGGACTGAACCTGGCCGATCCATTATACTGACACCTACGAGTCAGGCGTCATGCTGTCCCCTTAGCCCCGAGCATTAGGAGGGAAGCCACTACTACCAATTTTAAAGTTTTTGGTTTGACCCGGCCGGGGTTTGAACCCGTGACCTCCCAATCTGCAAGCCAACGCTCTACCACTTGAGCTATTGCGGCAAGTACAGAGCGAAATACCTGGAAGATAGAAAATACCTTTTTAATGCAGAGCTTGGGTGACTTTATTTTTCACGCACATGTAGAACAACAATCAGCATTTCAAAGGATCTGTTCAGATAACAATTTGTTTGTTTGTTTCAGTTTCAGGAAAACAATGTAGGTCCAAAATGTACCATCTTTAAGGAAATAACTCAAGAGCACAGTGCATATGCTATTCCTGAAGTAAAATCATTCAGCTCACAAAACTTTCTGCTGTAACTGCTGTAAACTGTGGAATTCATTACCACAATCTATGAATGAAATCAAAGTGATTTCTGATAGGGTTGTTTTAAACATAATTAATTTTTTAACAGTAAATAACTGATGCTACACTGTTTATTCTGTCATACATCATTATTTTTGGGGCAGTATTGCTTCTGACAGCATCCAGAGTTATCAGAAAGCTGAATTTCAAAAACACTTAGGACTGAACTTGACTACCCATGGTCAGTAAATGCCTGGGAAAAAGTAGTGCGTCTACAGAAACAAATATGTATGTCTAAGGAGACTAGACGCATCAACTGTGTCCTTGCATGCTTCAAATGTTAACATTAATATTGTTATCTGTTTTAAGTAAATGTTAAAGTGATATATTGTGTAATGCAGACATGTGAAATGCAGATTTATGAATGAGCAAAATGGCGCAGGAATATCAGTCAGGAGCAAAGGGAAAATGTAATTAGATTGATTGTTCCACTGGCTGTGCATTAAATACTAGACAGGGATAATTGCAATATCCCACACAGGGCCTCACTTTCTTCTGCTGCTCTATAACAAGTTTGCAAATCTACATTTGTATCTATCCAGATATGAATACTAATATTTAATACCTATGTCACACAGGTGAACCAGAGCTATGTTTGTGTAGAAAACTCCTTGATCCCATGCTGACAGCAAAGTATATCCTGACATGGAAAGGATCATAGGGACATTTTGGCCTGAAAAAATATGTAGAAATTAAATAATATATATATACATATCTATATATAAAAATAAATATATGGCTGTAGTCACTGTTTAATAGGGTGAGCCTATATGCCAGTTTATGTAAAGACACTTTATAACATTACCTCAACATCACGAAATCTATTGCTTTACAAGTTTATTTTTCCAAATCTATAAACAGGCACAATGGGGAAAACAGATCTTGATCTGTAATGCATAAAGGCACTTCCAACAGCCTTGCTTTTGGGTTATCTCTTACATGGTTGAGCATCTGCTTAAAGAACTGAAGGTCTTGGTTAATGCAATGTAAGGGACAGGATTTTTCACCTCCAAGATTTACTTAAGACTTCAGAGCTGATTACATCATGTAATGTAATCTCAAATTTTTTATGTGCTTTTTCTAACTGTGCAAAGTAGCTGGGATAGGAAATATACATTTGCAATGACAAATCTGGTGTTATGCTTTAATTTTCACATGGATGTAGGGCACCAATATACAGCATTTCCTGGGATCTTAACTGGTAATCATAATTGATTTGGTTGCAAGAGAGAGAGAGGGAGAGAGAGGCCAGAGAGAGAGAGACAGACAGACAGACAGAGAGACACAGACAGACAGAGATAGAGAGAGCAGAGACACAGAGAGAGAGCAGAGAGACAAAGACAGACAGACAGAGACAGACAGACAGAGACAAAGACAGAGAGACAGACACACAGAGACAGACAGACAGCCAGTCAGCCAGAGAGAGAGAGACAGAGAGAGACAGAAAGACAGAGACAGCAGAGAGAGAGAGAGAGCAGAGAGATAGACAGAGACAGAGAGACAGACAGAGACAGACAGAGCAGAGAGACAGACAGAGAGACAGACAGAGACAGCAGAGACAGACAGAGAGACAGACAGAGAGAGAGACAGACAGACAGAGACAGAGTGAGAGAGACAGAGATGGTAGAGAGACAGAGGGGGGGAGAGAGAGAAGACAGAGACTGAGAGAGAGACAGAGAAGAGAGAGAGAGAATGTTCCAAATTATCGGATAACACCATTAAAGTTTAAGGCCAATGTAAATGTGAGATTATTTCTAAAATCGCACTTATTAAGCTGTAAGTATCATTGATGCTGATCATTTCGGAGGCAATTCTCTGACAAAAACCAGCTGCCGTCAACTGCAGACGAAAAAATACTATGTCGCTTACAATATAGATAATAGATATTTCAATGCAATTGTTTCATTAATTGAAAATAATTTAAAATTTGGTTACAACTGCAGTACGCTATGTTTTCTGTATGCTGCAAATTTCGTTTTTGTACTGCAATGTCAAACATTTGTTTGGTTTTATTTGTATATGTTTTAAGCGAATGTTTAACAAGGGACACCACTCTATTTTGTCTTTATTTTGATCGCTCACACCCACTTTCATAGGTTTTCTTTCCACATTTCTTTGAAGTAGATCTCTCGACAGACCATGGAACTGTCGCAGAGTGTTTTAGACGGCATAGCTTTGGCAGGAGACTCATCTCATATACCTGATAAATGTTTCCCCACACTTGTTACACGAGCTTTTGATGGACTTCTTGATGAGCGACACAGGAACATGATATCAAGCAAGTGACGTTCGGTTTTTGTAAATGCCAGCCACCCCTATGTATTTTTAACAGAATTTTTATCGCAGTATATTACAACTTCCTAGGAGCATATGTGAATCACAGGCTATTTTATGGTACCATAAATCATTTTACTTTTGCTATTTGTTGTTTAAGTTGCTCATGTGCAGAACACAGTATGCGAACTTTGCTTCTTTTCATAATGCTGTAAACATAGCCAGTGTTACTATTTTTATTGCCTAGCCAATTCTCCATTTGATTAGGGGTTTTCCCTCGGATTTTGACTTCCATCCATGAATTCGTGGATAGTCCAAATCTCCAAACTGTACATCTAGACCCTGTAGGACTTGATTTACCTGGAACTCATTATGTAGAGGAATACAAAATTAGACTATTCCCATTGCCTTATTGCAGCAGAAAGATTCTTGAAAGAAGAATATCTATTTTAATTTTAAGAGCTGCCAACTTCCATCTAATATATATACCTTTTGCATAGACATAAAGTTAACATGACATTATATTATTTATTAGATGGCATCATATACTTTTCTCTAGAAATATTTGGGGCCTGTTTACAAAATTTAGTCAACATTACTACAGTCACTTTTCATTTTTTCAGATTTTATGTTACTGTATCTAGATGCAGAAGAGTGAAGTACAGAGATCCATAAACAAATAGATAAAGTGACAAAGATGAGTATGTTATATTTGCATAATGGCAATACCGTAAAATCTACAATTCCCCATTGGCTATGTTTAAAGCACTACAAACAGAATGCCAAATATGGCACTTATATATGCTCAGGTATAAAACAATTTCATTGAACAAATTATATAGTGCACAACAAATTAGATTACAAGACATGTATACAAATGTAGTATACATCTCTGAAATTACAAGACAAGATATACATGTTGCAATTCTTTATTTGTACATAAATTAAATCAAATCGTATTATTCAGTGTAATAAAAATAAATACGCTATGTATCAGCAAATACCTAAATCTCAGTTCTGGGCATGGGCAACAGGACCACCATAAAAATAGCCTAACGGAAAATCTTTATGACACCGTAAAAATAGCCATAGTGTATTACCATACACATCATCAAAATGCATGTATGCATGAAAATGCATGTATAGTCAAGAATTAACAAAATAAAAAGTGGACCAAGGTATTGAAACTTCATTTTGTTTGAACAAAAACCAATACTAGAACAAGGCAAAAGAAGTTTTCTTTTAAAACTGGTAACAAATTTATGGTAGCAAATTTCGCATTCTTTAAAAAATGTGTTTTCATATTCTTTAAAAAATGTATTATGTGCAATCTGAGTTTCTGACCATTAAATAATCTTATAACTATAAGTGACTATCGATCATCAGTTGTACTTTTTAGAGATAATCAAGTATGATAAAAAAAAGAATTAAACAGTGCCAAAATAATTTAGTAGTTAAAGCATAGTTAGAAACCTATTCCAAAAATTATTCAACAAATTTCACACCTTGTTAATAAATTCATACTTCTTGATTTCTGCAGGTGATCATTTCTCTATGTCCCATTGCTAGATATTTGCAGAATGGCACAAGAAATTTGAAACATCAGAAAAAAGTATAATAGTATTAAAGCTGTCAGAATTTTTAGTACATATATTTTAATTAATGTTTGAAACTCTAGTACACAATATATTTTTAACTATATTCGTCAAAATAATCCCTCCAAATATTCTTCATTAACAGTAAGAGCTTATAAGAGCTGAAACTTCTGATGAACCCAAAGTCAACTGTAAGTCTATAAAAAAGGAAAATGGATAAATAAGTTAATAAACCTTAACAACATACTCAGCCGAGACAAAGTCTAATTTAAGCAATATATTACTGATTTTTGCAGCACAAGTTGCCAGTCATAAACATTTATTAACTTGTCTTGACCGCTTAAAGTAATGTACTACAACTCTTAAACTTCAGTAGGAAATATGCTAGTGCAAGCTTGCTACGTGTAACATACAACATTTTCCTGTTGGTTGTTTTATTGACTTTTACTGACTTTTCCGTTTGTGTAATAGAAGTTAATTATGACTTCTGATTTTGTGCTTGTTTCTGTAGAAGACCCATCATTTAGAAACCTGGACCAGGCTGTACTGAAGGAAGCTTTTGCCAGTTTAGTAACATTCATTTCCGAAGCCTCTAAGCATGACCTGGAACCCTCCTCTATCAGGTTTGTTCCCTGCAAAAAATATAAAGAGATGTTTGAATACTTTATAATTTACTTTACATTCATTTTATTTATTTGAAAAGTATTCACTTAATCTTGTTTTTTAAACTTATTTCTTACCATATAAGTATTTTAGAGTGGTATGCAAAAAGAAAACTTCAGTTAGTTTTGTTTTTTATTTGTAAGCATTTTAATATCAAATGATGAAAGTCCCTGTTAACTGGCTTGCCAAATTATGTCAAATGATTTTTGTTAAGACCCAAATTTTGATGCATGCCTTCAATTGAAATGTTGCTTTTTTTTTATTTCAGTCCTGTTCTAGAAGAGTGTAAATATATACCAGACAAAATTGAAACTTTTAATAAAATATATATAGTAAGTAGTTGTGTTCTTTCTACATATAATTATGGTGCTACTTTATGTTTAGTCATCACAACAAGTTAGTTTTTGCAACGACAGGATAATAAGTGTTTGTTTTGTCAGTAATTACAAATATTGATATGTGATATGTTGTAAGTTGACATATATAATCATTTGGCATTGTTTTTACACTTTTTTCAGAGCCATAAGTTAAAGGCCTTTTCCATAATTAGATTAAACTTAGTAGAGTTTTATCATAATGGGAGAGTGATACATGTGAAATGTTTTACCTTCTATGAATGAAGTTATTGCCCTTTAGTTTAAAACAAACACAAAGGAATAAGTCAGTAGCACATTTTGATTTAAATAAAAATTGGTAGAAAGATTTATAATAATTGGTCAATGATGCATATTAAACGTTGTGACATTTCACCTTCTATTGTTGGAGTTTTTGCACTTAATTTAAAAATATTGTTTATTTCTCACATACTGTGTTGCAGATGTCTCTAGATATCAGTCAGAAACAAAATGGCCTAGCAAGCAAAGTCTGCAAAACAGTATGCCTCATTTTCTTCATATGGGCATAACTATGACAATATTTTATGCTGTTTCAAAATTCATTTATGCATTTAAATATAATATTAAGACCTTGGACTTTGCCCCACTGGACAAAACTGATCATCTTCTTAATCAAGATCTTAATCAAGATCAATGTCCCTACCAAGTTTGAGAATTGTAGTCCCAAAGTCCAAGGCCTCAGTAACCTTAAATTGGATTTTTTTCTGATCAATCTCTGGAGAATGCTTGAGCCCTTATTCCTTAAACCTATTAATTTATGATAGATACTTTTATTTCAACTGTCAATATATGTTAAGGATCTTCACCTTTATCAACACTGTAGCTTTAATTGCTAACAGCAATTCCTTAAAAATATCAAAAATACTTATAAATGTATTATTTGGCAGGGTATAGCAATTAAATGAGTTGGCTTGTTGTAGTCAAGTTCATGAAACTTTTCTGTAAGCAGTCGAGGAATACCTTCAGACAGTTTTATGTAGACTTAAATTCACATAAAAGACATCAGCATATTAGAGTTTAAATCTTTATGATAAGTTAATTTCAATACATTATTAACCCTATACTTGCTGAAAACACCATTAGGTTGGGGTATTCTTTATGTTAATAGGGTAAATGGTGTTACCAGCAAGTTTATGGTTAATTAAATAATGCGATAATATATTAACAGATATTTTCTTTAATTTGTTTTGATGTCTAAATTAATGTTGCTCTTTTTTTCTTTTGCAGACCAAAAAAGTCCTAATGCAGATACTTTTAAACAGGTGAGCTAAGAAAGAAGATATAGATGACATTCTTACACACACATAGCCAAATGACTGAGACATGATGTTACATACTTAATTGTTTACTGCTCGAAAGTTGTTTTTAATATGAGAAAATACTGCCAATTGCTGTGGTGGTGGGGCAATTCTCACATCAGGTTGTTGTGTTTTTTTTTTTACTTTATCCTCTTATAGAATATAAAAGGTTAAACTTCCAGCATAGAAGTAAAAAACAACACCTAGCTAATAAGTGAACATGTAGTTCCAAACTGGTTGTCTCAGTATAAGTATATTGTTACTGTGGATAGTGTCATTCAAGTGTTAAAGGCATGCTTTGACAGTAAAGATAGATTGATAATTGTTCAAGTGAAAATCTGCTGCAGATCATTGGCATCTCTTGGAGGGTTGTTATTGATAATAAAAGGAAAACTCTCAAAATATGGACCCGTTTATCGTTATTACTAAATGTATGTGCCTCACAGTATTTTAGTATTGCATCTCTGTTGCTGTTAAAGTACAATGTGAAACATACTCTAGATACTCTACTGTTATATAAATACTTATTTTTTATGACTTCTTTCCAGTGTTGGTAAAACTCCACCTCACATAGTAGATGTTGATTGGAGACTTGATTACTATATAAAGGTAAGCTGCTTTATACACAGTCTTGTATCTTTACCGTTTTTGACTCAACAGACATAGGCAAACCATGGTAGTGAAGTAGCTTGCACTTTGGCTCCAGAAAACAAGACTGAGACATACAAAAGTCCTTCCTCATCTGCCTTTAAATTGTGCATCATTTATATTGCCCTTTTATATCACCAATCAACAGTGCAACTTAAGATTTTAGTATTTTCGCAGTATAGAATTTTCATTGTGAGGTGTTGTGTGATTGAAATGATTACTGGTAGTAGAAACATATTAAAAATATCTTTCATGACAACTTGCAGTGTTAGTTTTGAGTATAGGCTTGCTGATTTGCATTGTTGCATAAAAAAAAATGGTTGGAAAGATCTGGCATTTTTCACCAAATAGCCATGAATACTTCAATGACAGGACATTTTTGCCAATGAGAGTTTTGTATATAAGTACAAATTTGAAATGCTATCAATTCTTTATTGGTAAACTTATAATCCACAATTTGCTGAAAAAGATTGTAGTGAATACCGATACAAATATCCTGCAAACTTGTCTGATAATCATGTTTTGTGAAGGTTGGTTTTCTCAAAATATCCCTCTTATGATACCATTATGTCTGTTCTACGCTTTTGGCATGGCCATTTTCCATTATTTCAGTAGAGGTATGACACCTTTGGCTGAGTCTGGGGAAAATAATATTGTCCATTGGAATTGTTGACAATGTGATTTGAACACATTGTTCTAATGAAAGAAAAAATTGAAAGTGTATGGTAGCAGAATATAAAGGCATTGGTATATTTAACGTTATTGCAATTAGAGCGCCCCTTATACCCCATATACCACCCCCACTCTGACCCCCTCCCTCACCACCCATCAGAATTGGAACACTTCATTGGTGTCTAATGCTGACATGATCTTCTCTTTGCAGAACAGCCATATTGAGAAAGTCAATGAAGCCGTGTATTTGATCACCTTGAAGACAGAAGTAAGTGCAAGTCTTCATCTGAAGAAATAGGCTTGCCTAGACTTTATAATTCTGTTCTGTATACAGCTCCGGATCCATTTATAATCTGTTTGTTTACATCTTGTTAGTATTTGGAGATGATAAACCCTGTCACATATCTAGGTAGAACCACTGACGCATCACAGGTCAGCTTGAAAACCTCCACATATGAAAGACATTGCACAGACTGGAACTGAGAGGTTGAGAAGTTGTGACTTAGCAGTCTGCTACTGGCTCACATTCTTTTAGTTAAACTTGGTTATGCTTGAGTGAATTTTGTTGGCCATGTATATATGGTTGAAGAGAAATGCAAGATAATTTGATGCTATATCTTATCCATTTAAAAGATGGCTCTTACCTGCAACTGGAACTGTGAAAGAGTTATTATACAAACTTGGATAAGACACTGATGACTTTTCAAATATTAAAATTATAAAAAAGACTATTTTTGTGCTTTACCTAAAAATAAATGGCTTTTTACATTGAAAACCTATATGTATATAACAAATATTAAATATATTTGTGTAATCATTTGACTAGAGATGGAAATGGTAAACATTGCCTTTTTTCTTAAAGATCAAGTGTTATGTATTTGTGGTTGACTTAATGTTGAAGGACTGAATCATTATTTTGACAAGTATTGCTCAAGTATAACATTTGTTGTACTTAAGATACCTATTTACTCAAACTTAAAGCCAATTTGTGTGTTCCTTTAGAAAGGGCATAACTGTCATTTAAAAGCACTCAAGACTCTGTTATATTATATATTATAACTTCAACGGTTATTGGTACAGAATCTAAATTAATGTTTTATGTAAAAGTTTTGACTTCTCAGTGCATTCTTCACTGCTGAAACAACTTTTTAGAGTTATCTCATTGCTTCAAATTTACAGGTACAAGGCCATGATGAGCTTCAAGAGGTAACATTCTCCTGCACACAAGAGCAACTACAGGTCTGTCTTGTTCATAGTCCAGCATTACAAACATTTTAAAATTAAGTTTTAGTTCACTAAAGGGGAATATATCTGCTCCAGACAAATGGTCTGGAGAAGCAGATACCAGCTGTGTGCTCAAACTTCTTCACTATTTGCTGTTAAATGTCTTTTCATTCATGTTGTTAAATTGCTCATAACTTTTTTAATTAGCTATATTCTACAATAACTGTGCCAGATTTCCTATAAAATTCTTTGTACAAAACTTAATGTAACTATTGTTATGTTATGTTATAACGATAATTATACACATAAAATTCCTTATTACCTACTTTCTATACATATAAATGTATTGTCTTGTTTCAGGATTTAGTTGGCAAGTTGAAAGATGCCAGCAAGTGTTTGGAGAAAATGGGACAGAGTTAAGAGGAAGATGTGTACATAGTCCATTGATGCATCAACAGTTGAATAAAATAGATCTACGTATATTGAGGAAAATAGTTCATTTTTGGTTTAAAGTCTTTAAAATTTATAGGAGACAGTAGGATTAGGGTTAAAATGTGGAACTCTTTTATGTACACTGCCAAGTTGGCTGTTTGTTTTTTTTATAAAATCAGTAATAAGGGTGTATTTTACAATTCATTCAAAATAGGGAAGTGTTTGACAGTTGAGTTTGAGTGATATTTTTGATATCTTTGTTTTCTTTTATATTCTTTTTTCCTTCAGAATAAATCATTTCAGGAACATTTGACCTTATTTGATAACCATATAGTTTTATGATTTTCATTGTTGCACATTGAGTTGAATGTCATATTGGTTACAAGTATTAGATTTTATGCAATTGAAATGAAAAATCATTGATTGAGTGTCATTCTTTTAGTAAAATACTGTACAGGTTATGAATGCTTATTAAATTTATTTCTTTATGTGTGTCTGTCAATTTTTTTTTTCGAATATCTCACATTGATTTGTCACCTTTTACAGTAGCTTGAACTTTAGCGCCTTCTTGTGTTCAAAGTCAAGTGAGCTATGTTTCACATTAATTGTAGAAACAATATGAAACTCTGTCAATTCATCAATGTACTTAAGATAATTGTCGCATACACATAACGCACATTCCTGCATATTAAATATGATGCTGCACTTGGGTGAATAAGATTTAATCTCTAAATTTGTTTTAAAGCAATAACAACCTTTTGGTTATTTTAAAATCTGTCTCAGAAAGTTTGTTATAAACAAGATAAAAGTAGTCATATTTTATTCTAATATTAACCGTGTTTATTGTTTCAATTTATTATGTAAAACTTTACAGATGCAATCTAGATAATAAAAGTAGATGATAATACATTGTTATTAAGACATTCTACATGAAATATGTTGTGCAGCCTGTAAACCAGTACTACAGTGTGTCTGTAAAAAATGTTTACCACAGAGGAGCCCGAAACAGTTTTCATTTGACTAGATTGGAGGGTCCCGGGTTCGAACCCCAAAACTGACCATGTGATGTGAGTCATTGAGCAAGACTATTAATGCATTTTGCTCCAGGTACACAGCACCTGAGTACTGGTTCTACCCAGGAAGTGGACTGTCGAGAGGGATTAATATAAGTTGAAAGAACTTGTTTCCCAATCGACTATAAATAAACATATTAAAACTAAGCATAAAATCTGATGATACTCTAATGAGAGTTTGCTGAAAATATGTTAGTAAGATAGTTTATATTATTTTCTTTCCAAATATGCAACAGACAATCGATGGGAAAACAGAGTTAAGAAATGTACTCAAGCTTTTTACTCCAACATAAAAGGAAATATGTGTTTGCCTGTCTAGGCGTACTTTCAGTGAAGAATTATAACAAACTTCCAACTTTATTAAAGTTACAAAGTAACGGTTTTATTGACCGATTACAAAGATTCACCTTTTGTCTACTTTAGACCGCATCTCGAACACTCTAAAACAGAAGAGCTTTCCGAGGACTATGTGGTGGTGGTGGGGGTGGTGGTGGATGTGTTGGTGGTATAAGTAAAAAATAATGACAAATAATATAATTAGTTATAACAACATTAACGATATTCAAAATCTTGATGAAATATAGTTAGCTCATTTAGTTAAGTACACACTCCTGTATATACGAACATATAAAAACTAATCACAGTCAACATTTTCATATTATAGGCCTAATTGTATAGTTTAGGAGAAAAGGCAAAAGTAGTAGCAGCAACAGTATCCTCATCATCAACAACACAATGAACATCATAAACATCAGCAGTGGTCGCAACTTGAAATAATTAAAAATATTTTATACTTTAACATATTTTGTTTATATATTACAAACAACAGCAAAAAGAACAACAGTTACAACATGTTTTCACAACAATTTTTATGACGCTGGTGTGGAGGGGACGGGGGAGTAGTTATAACTTCCTAATTGCAAAAATCCTGGGTTTGAACCCGGGACATTCCATATACGTGTACCTCTGTATTACATGTACAAGGTATCGCAATTTTATGTCTGTACATATTCGCGACAATACATGTTTTTTATTCTTTTTACTTTTTAATAGTAATCTCTCATAACACTTTTAAAGTGGTTTTGTGCAATGAACGTTTTATTATAATTTTATATCATATAACTCTATTATATTTTTTATATCTTATTAATACATGTTGTACAAAAGTGAGACTTCAGTAAACGTACCCGTTTTTTTGTCTGTCTGTATTACTGCTAGATTGTTATACTTACGAAATACACGGGACAATCCAAATGTATCTTATCTAGAGTTGTAGTACATGGGAGTAGATATGGTGATATCACAGTAGGTCTTTGGCCGTGTTTTGTGACTATATTTATATATACACTGAGATAGACGCTTAAACAGTCGTCATATACAATAAATACACTGTTAATGAAGCTTCAGAAAAGTTACAATAAACGTCAATGAAATTAGACATAGACAATAATTATCATTTTGAGAAAGTTTATTTCGTCCATAAGGATTTTTGCAAAACGAAGTGAGGCGTGGATTTTCGAAATATATTCTTACATAAGGTAAACTACTGTAGTTAACAGAAATAAGAAGACGCGCGTGATATACAAGCAATAAAAAAAGGTTTAATCAAATGCTGACTTCAAAAGTGCGTCAATTTTAAATAATGGCGACAGGGCCGACGTTTGGAGTATACCTGTACATAGTGGTTATTATTATGACGCTGGGGAGGATCTCCCCCGAGGGTACGGGAGGCTGCAGGCTCCAGGCCCCGTGCCACTGTGTGCTGGATAACGGGCAGTACCTGGATCTAACCCACCTGGGGAGGAAGGACGGACAGGCTGCGTGAGTAGGCTACTCCACAAATGGCGCCATTTAAGACACACTTGATCTCATTATTTTTACTTAACTGAGCCATGAACTTAAGTGTTTGAGTGGTGATTAGACAAATCATTGTAAATGACAGATGACGGTTGTCAATCAAAGGATAAAAAATGTAATGCAAGCAATAAAATGCAAACCGTCTATTCTAGATACTAATATCATTTTATGAATTAAAAGTCTTAATTTGTTTATGAAAAACACAATGGCGTAGGCGGTAAAGAACTAGGTAGTGCGCATTCCGTTATACATGTTTTAGGCCTCTCTAAAAATGTACATCGCAGTCAATAGCATATCCCAGTTAAAGGGTCCACGTCAAATTACACGGATAGTATTTTAATACTTCACGCACAGCAATAATAAGTCCAAATAAGGAATTAGAGATATTATTGGATCGTCTCCCTTGAATAATCATTACCCAGGTAGGTCCTTTTATTTGGTTTACTCGATTTTTATGCTTCTATGTTGACTTTCATACCTTTCTTATGATACCCAGATTCATCATCATCATCTACCAACACTTCCATTTTATTGTTTAAAAATATCTGTATAAGCATTTCAATGGATTTAAGGCTCATATTTACGCATAAGTAAGAGTTTTTACTTTTTGTTAATGCACCATCTGCAAAAGAACATGCGATTAGGTCCAAGAATTCCAACTAAAAGGATCTACCTACGATTTGGGCTACCTCGGATGTTATCTAACAAGGGAGACAATTTAAATTTCGACAATGTTTCCCATTGCTACATTCATAGGCGACGGGACAAGACAAGGGGCCACAGAAGCAGTGACCGCGGACCCAATATTTTGACAAACTGTCGTCATCTGATGTACCATGGACACTACTAACGATTAAGGACACATTTTAACAGCAAACAGTGTGTGTGTGGGGGGGGGGGGGGGACATCTGACATCATGTTACTGAAGAGTCTAGTAGTCACATTTCAAGCATTATTTCAACTTGAAATGGTTTTTGTAAGCGGTATCTAGTAACACTAGCACAAGTATTGCATACTCAAGAGATGTTAAATGCTCTAGAAATATCTTGTGACCTAAAGTGTTGTTATCTGCTATATCAGCAGCCATCTCCATTTAACACCTTTCTGCTTAAACAGATATAAAACAAAACATATATGAACTCAAGCGACACCAATATGGCCCAAATAACCTTGATCTTTACAGATTTGCTAACGTAAGTGACCCACACGAGATGAGCTACTCGTGGAATCCGTGTTATGTGTACACCAGTCTTTGCCAGGACCAAGCAGTAGCAGTAAGTAAAACTACACACCATGGCCCCTCAACACCTACCTTGGACAAAGGTTCGAGTCCCAACCTGGTCTTAAAGCTCTTAAGTGAACAGTACGTCCAGCTAACGGTGCTTATGTTGTTCATGCTGAGATATGAGTCTTAGTTCTGTCTTTAACATAGGGGTCATAATTGGGGCATTGGGACGTATATTTCAAAAACTGAAAAAAATGTCAGGTGCAGACTTCTCTGTGAAAAATTAAAAATATGAAACGTGCACATTTAACCATGCGAAATTCTCGCGAGTTATCTGGGGAAACAGCTATTTTGCTTAGTTGAGGACATGATGCAGCTTAATTATCCCGTTTAATTTATACACTTGTTTTTGAAAACAAACCTTCTTATCTACTGATCATGTTGTATCGTGATATCTCCTGTTTTGCAGTTGTTGTACGAAAGTAAATCTTATTTTATGTTGTTTTTCCCCACAGGTTTGTGCAACACGACCGGCCTTTCCAAAAGATATCTATCTAGATATAGGTCGTCATAACTCTTCCCGGTTCGAAACCGACCCAGATCATCCAAATATTCTACAGTTGACATACGATTCAAAAAGTAGCGGAACAACGCCTGTACGGTAAATTGAAGGCATTCTTGATAGCACAAGGCAAAAGGGAATTTTTGATGTTGTTTTATTAAATTCAATGTAAATCTGAATCAAGGCCGAACCACTTTTTCAACCTTTTTAAAAGGAATTTATATAAGATATTTTCTTTCGGTATGTTCCGATTTCAAGGGGTGTGGTGGTGCGTCTATTGTGATTTTTAACAATGACCTTATAATAAGGATAATTTATTATTCAGAAGAACTTACATTTATTTTATTAATCAAGACTATTAAGCTAATTATTTGTTCTTAGTGATTTGGGGGATTTTCATTACATCAACATGATTCATCACGTAAGCCTGTTACCGAACACGTCTGAAATAGAGCTACTGACTTATTTACACGGAGGGACTTTATAAAATATATTGTTCAATACAAAGGTAATGCATTTGCTTATGTTTTTGTCCCATTGCCATGGACACGTAATAACTAAAACCCATATACGCCAAAAGGTCCAATGAGTGTGCGAGGTTTGTAAGTGGCGTAGTCTCATGTGATAGGATTAAATACTTATCGTAGAAAACAACGATGACCGTGACAAAGGTTGACTTACATATCAATTAAAACACTAACAATATTAGCTTTCGTTAATTTCCTTCTCTTTTTGCTTTTGTAAATTATATCGATCTGCATGAAATGTCTGTTTCAGGATATCACGAATTTCCCTAGTGTGTGATGAAAATGCCAACTCAACGTTCACGGCATTAGGACCTAAACAACAAACTTCACTGATATACGTAAGCACCATAACCCATTCAATAAACGATGGCCATATTATGAGAGACGGTTGGACATTTCAACTTACATTACTCGAAACACCGGACCTGGTAGCGCAATAGGTAGAGCTTCGGTTCCAGGTACGGGAGGCCCCGGGTTCAATCCCGGGTCGCGACTACGAAAGTCGTTAAAAATAGTAGGGATATAGCTCCCTTTCTAACGCTCGAGTAAATATAAGGGTAGTTCCACGACTGGTTGGCCCGGTGTCAGGATAATATGACTGGGTGTGGTATCATGCCAGATGTTCACGGTATGCTATTCACAGTGAATGCAGCACTTTATCTGCTTCAAGTGGACACCGTCTCCAGATAACTGAAATACTGTTAATGGTACGATAAACCCAATTAAAAATAAACAAACTACTCGGAACACACTGGCCATTTTTGAGGAGATTCCGTAAATAGTCTAGTAGTTACGAATGAAACTAATCCCTACCCTCCTTCCAAATATTATGACTTCCTTAGCCTCTCACTACTTGGAACTGGGCGAAGAACCCCCCAGCTGATGTGCCGTGCATGGTTCTTTACTCTTTTTTTCAATACTTTTCTCGACAGAAAACGCTGGCCATTTTGTTTTGTTGGTGCAACAATGAAAGTGTGTTCATATATTGATATTCTTTTGTCTAAATCATCCCTTGCAAAAGTCTTGTTATTTTTATAATTAATGTATTATTATAATTACAATTATTACAATTATTATTATTATTATTATATTATTATTATTATTATTATTATTATTATTATTATTATTATTATTATTATTATTATTATTATTATTACTACTACTACTACTACTTATACTAATACTATTACTACTTCTGCTACCAATGCTTTTAAGATCACAATCCTGCTATCTAGAAGAAAAATGACTAAGTTGCGACGAACTTTATGATTTGAAACTATATTTCTGTACAGCTATAATATTTAACTATTTAGTAAGGATTTAATCATTAAGTGAATTTTACAGGGCCAATTTCGACAGTTTTTTAGAAATATTGAAAATGAACTTATTTATAATTCATTACACAGGCGAGGTCGTATCAAAACCATGACAGATCGTCATGGTTTTGCTGAATTTGTCTAACATAGCGATGTCACACATTCAATTAGACTAATTAGGCAAATTAGACAAATTGTCTGCCGGCCATGTCGGTCCGATTGAGGTGCCAATTCATCAAAAACAGTGCTAATACGTCAATCACTTGCCCCGGCTTTGACCCCATGTCAAACAATCGAGTGTTCAACACGTGCTGTTTCATTTTTTGCACAATCCTAAATGATGATATGGATTTTTCTTTCGTCTCTTTTCGCTTGCCAATGTTTCAGTATATATATATATATATTCACTAATAGTACATGACAGGACATGGTGATACCATAAAGATACGAAGACAACTAGCCTTTCTAGCAATGCAGTACTTAAGTTCAGGTTTCATTAAAACAGTATTGATGAGAACGGAATTACATCACACCGCTTAAATGTTAATCCTTTTAACTAAGCGGTCTACACATTAAATTAACGTTTATTGAATACAATTATGCAACATAAAATCTAATTCTACTTTCACGCCCATTGCCTTTGCCAGAAAACAAATCCGAAAATCTTACCGGGAACCGTCATTTATACGCGTTAATCTTAAATGTCAAATGACGGTATTGTGTTTTTACTCGGTAATTTAACATAAGTTTTGCGATTTGATCAGCCACTTGTAGAATAGTTAATTTCAATAAAAATTACTATATGAACAATAAAAGACACAGTCTATCTATGGTTTTTATTGGAAGTCGTAATATTCATGGAGTTCATTTATGGTTCTCTAAACGGGGTTCATTAACAGGCTTGTTACAATATAACATTGTAAGTGAACTTGGACATTAAAATCAGCTGAAAGCTGTAGGGTATTTTTAACTGTTGCACTTTTACCCTGTTACTATAATAACTTATCTAATTTGCTCCGGAATATGTATCCCTACTGTCTAAAACACGGTTACTAACTACTATTTATGTTGTTTTGCACCAGCTAAGGACTTTCAGGCATTGCTTTTTGCGGTCTATGGTGTCTCACTTGTCAGTCTCTGGTTTAACGATTCACCTTTCTATAAAACAGGAGTTCGAGCTCCGAGGTCGCAGCGCCTGTCCCCAGGGCCAGCCAGTCAGCACGACCACGGCCAAACCCAGCACCAGTTCCAACACATATATCATCATAGCCGTGGTCTCGTATGTATTGGCAATCACCAGCATTAATGTATCATTGTCACAATCAGCAGCAGTAGTAGCAGCTTTGTCACTATTATCGTCATCATCACAACCATATGAACTTTGAGCTATTAACCATCACCTTGTGATGACCCTATTTCTATCATATAACTTTTTCATTTTTCAGTTTTTCTTTCGTTGTATTCTTCGCCTTCACTCGCCAGATTTCTCCCTATCTTTCTGCTTCCTCGTTTTCTTTGTTTTCCATTTTCTTCTATAAATTCGCAAGCATTTAAGTGAAGTCATAATTAGCAGTTTTTCACTCTTGTAGTTATTATTTTATCGTTTTTTTAAAACCTGGTCAGTGTCTATACGTAGTTAATGTGTAATAAATGCTGACTATTAAAACTAAACCATTTATCAGTGAAGTAGTAAGAACCAAAAAAAACTTACAGCTTCCGTTAGACTCGATCTAGAAATTTTGCAACTGAACCCTTACGGTAATTTTGTCTTATTACTTTGACATGTAGCTGTTTGAGATTGCAATTTTGTTATCTTCAATCGACCATTCCTTAGCTTTTGTACAGTCTTTTAGCTAATCAGATAACGGGATTTCCCCACTTACTCGTGATGGCCAGCCAAAGGTTACTAGTAGATAGTGAAACAGTTGATAATCCATTACATATACTGGATGTTTCACACCAAATTAACGCTTTAATTACAGATATTTAAAAAAGGCTCGTGAGCTAATTTTATACCGGGAATATAGTGTACTAGTAATAACACATGTGCGTTTGTTACCATGGATGTCATTGCGGGCAAATAGAACAAAACAACTTCTGTTTTTATAAAAGATGTCCAATGTCAGCTGAAATAAATGTTTAATTAAACATCTTTCCTTACAGGGCTGTGGTAGTGGTGGCTGTTGTTGTTACAACTGTTGTCTTAAAACGGAAGGGTGTCATCTGCAAGAGACAGAACTATGAAAATTTCGAATAGTTTTTACAAAGGTAAGATTATTGTGGACAAACATAGGCCCACCATTCTAGCGGACGAATATCGGACAACAATTGTAGCGGACAAATATTGGCCCACCATCCTAGCGGACAAATATTGGCCCACCATCGTAGAGGACAAATATTGGCCCACCATCGTAGAGGAAAAACATCGACCCACCATCGTAGTGGACAAATATCGGACAACCATTGTAGTGGCCAAATATCGACTCGACGTTGTGGCGGCAAAAAAACAACAGCATGGCTATCACCTGTTGCTCACTCTCGCTTACAGTTCGGATTGCTGTGTGACATGGATATATGAAGCATCTGTATCATATACACAAGAAGTGCAATAATAAATAAATGTGTCGTTTTAAACATTTAATTAGTAAATAAATGTATCATTTTAAGTTAATACACGTAGAGCATTACTAAAGCCGTGTTCATGCAAATCATGTTTTAATTCATATTTAACCAATCCGAACGGTCAGCAAGATATGGAGAATCTTTCAAGGAAAAAATATGGACACAACATACATATATAGTTTGTGTATTTTTGTTCCCTTGCATTTAACGAAAGTCGTTCTACATATTTCCTTTCATAGACTTAATGTCCAATTATTGTTCTTATTAGTTATAATTGCCCAAAATTTTGCATAAAAAGCCAAATGGTATCGAACATTGGTTGGTTGTCTATGTCTATATCCGCATTTGTTTTAATTGGGGTTTTATCTGTTTTAAATATATGCCTTTCGTTTTCATGGTTTGAATACATGTTCGGATAACACATGTTCAGTATTAGGTCTATGCTTTATACTACTAATGTATGCTATGATATTTTCCGGCGAACCTGTAGCACAGTTTGAATCTAGTCTCGAAATAATTTTTATACCTTATAGGTATGTATGTTGATTGTTTCTTACTGTCACTGGATTGGAATTCCTTGTTATTTAGCATATTAAAATACAATGTATTCTTTAAGTTACATCCGAATTGTTATCTAACCTTAGAGACGCAAAATT
Organism: Sinonovacula constricta; assembly: GCA_007844125.1. Taxonomy (NCBI): domain Eukaryota; kingdom Metazoa; phylum Mollusca; class Bivalvia; order Cardiida; family Solecurtidae; genus Sinonovacula; species Sinonovacula constricta. The sequence continues at coordinate 10,296,726 of CM017567.1, read as the reverse complement.
TATCACGACTTCGGGAAATGAAATAGCTTGACCTTTGATTAGTCTCGATGGAAATCGTTTTAGTCTAGATGAATAGTGACTTGCATTTGTTATTATGTGTTTGTTATGGACAATCTATTGTCGTTACGTTCCACAATGGTTGGCAGTGTTACATGTACCTGCTATTGCTCATGTTATTATTGTCAATAAAATAAAAGTATCAAAACGTTTCTGTTTTTATTTTTTAAAAAATGACGTTGTACCATTAACTGTCAAACTTTTACCGTTTGTGGCGTATGTACAAGTAGGTGCGCTCTTTTTTTAACATTTGAACTTAAGAATGACATTCATGTGGAATGTAATTGAATAATAACTGCCTATATAATATTTGAAATGATATGCCGTCTGCACTGTTTGTTACCGAGTCTATAAAAATCATGCAGTCTGCCAGGCAGGTAGAAGCGTTATATAGCATTTTATCCCTTTTATGTTCAAAAAGATTTGTTCTGTATGTGCGCTTTACAATACAACAGCTAGGAACTTTAACGGTTGTAATTGACAATTTGCCATTATCAAATTGATAAAATAAAATGAAAGTACACCTCTGTTCGTGATACTTGAAATAAAATGAAAACACACCTCTGATTTTGGGTGTTTAAAATTTATGTTTATCCCATAATAGAAACCATTTTATTAAATACTCAATACTTTCTATACGATTGAGAATATCAATTTTATTTGGGTCTAACATAAACGCACATATATGATATCGGATTCGGCCAAAATAAGCCGGGTTCGAAACAAGCTTTCAACTCTTACACCTCTGCGAACTGAATCTAAAAATCACAAGGGCACTCGTGCAGTAGCTTTAGACTGAGATATTGAGATGACAAATGACCTTTGTTTTTACATAACCTGGTTCAGAGCCGCAATAACCTTGCAAGATGTCGCAAATCTCGGCCTAGTAGATAATGCTTTGTCATTGGAACACTCGTTCTAGTAGCAGTTCGCTCTCCATTTCGGCAACTCTTTTTTTCAATTAGTGATAATCGTACGCGGCATTGTTCATTCATAAATCTCATTTAATAAATTTCATGTTGTTTTTTTCTGTATTACACAATAAAATGAACCTCCAGTTTAAAGAGATAACAATATTAATATTAACATTTGAAGCAATCCTGGTCACTCTTGACGTGTCTAGTCCCCTTAGACATACATATTTGTGTGAATGCAAGCAATAAATGTATATAATAAAAAATCTCACTGAACAATTTCGATTTACAATTTATCGTCCAAATAAAAATGCATTTCATAAGAGGCGCGGCTCTCCAGAGCGGCGGTAAGAATACTTGACCTTGTTCAGATGCCAGAATTTCAACGCTTTTGCAAAACAGGACTTTTGTAATTTAAATTTGCAATGACAGCCTATATTCCCTTTCCCGGTTTTCTTTCCCACAATTCCGAGCTCAACCGTAAAGTTAACTTGGTCCTAAACATTCTAGTTAAGGGTATACATATTTTTTTAATTATGGTTTATGATGTTTTTCTTTTATTTTTATTTGTTTTGTTTTCCTTTCCTGCAGTAGACAGGTTTTATTCAGAAAATGAATTAACCGTTTACAGAGCCTCATAAACTAGTTAAGGTTCACCATTTATATTCAACATCATTGTCAGTATAATGGACCAGCCGGGTTCAGTCCCCGGGCACCTCATAAGTGCCCCTGTGCTATAATGATAGAAATGTCGCTGCACAGTATCGGCAAAAAATGCCGGCTAATACCAATCCCAATCCCTCAGTATCATTGAGCCAACCCATAGGGGGCCAGGAGGATATCATCCACCACGAGATAGGGCGTAACCAGACTGCTGTAACAGAAATAAACGAGGTATAGTGGCAGCGCAATATTTTGTGCAATATTTGTGATATGCAGGTAAGGCAGATGAAGTGTCATGAACGCCACATATATACACTATACAAATTGTAAACTGTTGAAATCGCCCGTGGTCTACTGGTTAAGTGCACATTCTGTATATACATTGATAATTGCACTTGTTCGAATCCGGCAGAATTCTAGATAACTTTTGGTTCTTGAATATAAAGAAACATACTTGAAGGTTAATTGATTGCTTTGAAGACGGTTGATTTAGTTTTTTGTTGTTCTTCAACACACACGCACGCACGCACACACACACACACACACACACACACACACACACACACACACACACACACACACACACACACACACACACACATATACTACAACAAGCCTACAACAAGACTACAACAAGAGTTTTACCACTAGACAAAAAGTTTATTCTTTGATATACATATCTTTTTGCATTAAACGTATATAAAGCATGCAATAAACTTCCCTGGTTTACCGTTTCAGTGATTGTATACAAATGTCCAATTAGCGGTGCCACTATATAAAATAATCGTTGCTAAATCATTCACCTTAATTTCTACTAGGTGTAACGCAGTTTTTCTCTCTTCCAACAAAAAAGAAGAACCGTTTTAAGGGGAACAAGTTTATCAATTAGCAAATGTGTTGTTGTTGTTGTTGTTGTTTTGTTTATTTTCCCGATTCTCTACATGATTCCTCAATCTATCTTTCGACCGAACAGGCTGACGTTATATCCAAAGTAACATTTTCACAAATTAAGCAAATACTTTAAAAACATTAAAATATATTTCGGGGCATTGTATTCTACTGGCATTATATTCTATCATCATTGTATATTTACCATTTTCACCCCTTCCGATTAAATCAGCATAATCCGCAGCATATTGTTGTTACGTGGCACCAATCATTTATGATCATATTGGTGACGTCTAGCTAATTATTAGTGGAGGAAGGTCACATACTTATGTCTTGGTAGAACCACTGGCACACCGCTTAGTATATTCATTTGTAACGATAAAGTAGCAGAACAGAGCCGTGACAGAGAGAGAGAGAGAGAGAGAGAGAGAGAGAGAGAGAGAGAGAAAGAGAGAGAGAGAGAGAGAGAGAGAGAGAGAGAGAGAGAGGAAGGCAGACAGACAGACAGACAGACAGACAGACAGACAACCAGAGCGCGCTGAACTCTACGTACAATTCCAAACTACATGACATAATTGTGTACAAAATAGCAAAAACAGGCATAACAAATTAATCAATACAAAAAGCATACAGTACGCAACACTTCTTATAAACTAATTGCTGAAGGAGCATGAAATATGCAATAAAATTTTTCAAACCACGCTCATATGTTGTCTTCCTGTATTTGTTGTTTTAACATCAAAGGAACCCAATTTTCGTCAATTAGTTGTAGTTATAATTATGTTAACTTTAGTCCCAAAGTTGGCTCGATTTATTCCATCGTTGCTTTACGCAAAGGTAAGCAATTGTTTCAGCGAATATTGTAATATTTTTGCAATTGTAAATAACTATTTAATGAAATAATCTCATGACCCCCACACATGGGGGAGCGTTTGCGTAATGCATCTATCGACATTTCTACCTGTCCGAACTTCCTCACACACTATTGTCTCGTTCAGCTGTTATAATGTAGGAAGCAAACCCTTCATGACCACTTGCACCAGTGCTGTAAAGTTACAAGTAAAGTCAATATTCATTTTAAATTGTAATTAGACTTCTAGTCCAGAATGTTTGGCCATGTTTAAGAATTGCTTAAGGAAAACTTGATTGTGTGACAATTTTTAGGACATATGTTATCTTTTACTTTTTCTTGAATTGGTTGTTTATGTCTTTTAGGCTTAAACATAATAAATTTTTAATCTAAAGTAATTCCTTAAAGGTTAGTGACTCCACATGATGGTATCTGGTTGAGGAATTTGAGCCTAAAAATACAGCAATCATGGCTTGCTGAAAGTCAGTCACGCAACATTTTCAGCATCTTGGTTTTTACTTTCGTTATTAGCCAAAATTGGTAATGGGATTTTATTTTTATGAGATTCAATATTGTATCCATAACTTGCAGATGTTGTGGATCTGTCAAACAAGAGTTTCCCAACACCTTTGCGACAGACGTGCGATACATTTCTTGCATTCAATAAATGTAGTGTAATTAAGATATGAACAAGACTCTCACAGAGTGTATATCCCCCGCTGATCAGTGCTTGGTTGAAGAAGGGGTAGAGTCAGAACTTGCATATAAGAAAGTCGGAAGAAATCAGTAATACATTTTTCAATAAATAGCTTTATGATTATTAGTTGGATGAACTAAAAAAAGAACAATCGCAAAAGGTGAAGATATGTGCTCTAGTACATGTGAGTTGGTCAGTTTAGTGGAAACAATACAAGCATCATTTAAGGAATCAGTCGAATGCTTTTGCGTTTCAACCTTGAATGAATTACAGTTGTGTGAATTCTTCAGTTGTTGCCGAGAAAAAGCGTGGAAACGAAATACTTTTCAGGGTGCATAACTCTGTTAAATGGTCAGACCGGAACATGACAATGATTTGCACATCTCTATTGATATTAATGGTTTCCATAAAGTTTCGTTGAAATCCAGTCAGATGTTATCAAGAAATAGCGCAGAAACGAATGCTACCCTGCATACATACTGTAAAATTAACCACGGGCCATAATACTGTATTGAAGGGTCCAACCGAAACATGCCGAGAACATGCGCATCTCCTTTTTATGTTGAAAGTTCCCACAAAGTTTCATTGAAATCCAACTAGTAGTTGCCAAGAAATAGCTTGGAAATAAATTACTATTAAGGGGCTATAACTCTGTGTTAAATGGTCAGACCGGAACATGCGAATGATATGCGCATTTCCTTTAGGTATTATGGTTCACATTATGTTTCGTTGAAAATTCCATCGGTGGGGTATAATAACAAAATATTAACATATAAAGCTTATGTGAATAAGACATTGGATTAAACAAGTTGAAATTGTATAAAGTAGTTTTTATAGAACAAAGTAAAAATTTGTGGTATACATTCTTTGGTTCTCCATCTAATGAAAATCTGATCTAATGATAATCAGCAAACTGCGACAGACAGATGTGATTTATACACTGTAATAAGTCCTTGTGTAAGTAAAAAAACTAAAAACAAATTTAGTTTTTGTTTATTTTAATACATCATTGTCAAGTCACTGAACTCACTGAATAATAAAGTCTCGCATTCTAAGCTTTTAAAGTAAATTTTGTCTGTAGACAGCTTAGACCGAAGTAAGTATCCCTTACATATATATTATAAAGTGATAAAGTTGAATGGATCTTGATTCATACCACACACACACCACCACCACCACCACCACCACCACCAAAATTTCCCGGGTTCGTCCCTGAGCAGGAATGCTCACTGTACATAACTCCAGTTAATTTATTACTTAGATACTGCTAAAATATTAATTAAAATATCTAGAAAGATCTTGTGTCCCAATAAACTCTTAACAAATCTGCTTAAACAAAATACAGCTCACCAACATATTTATGGTAATGTGACAGAAGTGGATAGTCTCCCATGATTAATCGCCACTCTGTATAGCGGTGCCTCTTGTGGAATGCTTCTTTTATGGGGACGATAGTGAAGCAAACAATAACAGAAAATCACAGCTGTTCTGTGAGACCCCTTTTGAGAAAAGAACTGAGTATTCCGCTTTAAAGCGTAGCTTGCAACAATAAAGAGTAGCTTGCAAGTGTACGAAAGGTAGCAGGCATTTATAGGCATTCGCGCACCTTGTAATTACAGATATAGCTGAAGACAAGAAAGAAAGCATTTCATCAGTTTAGTTCCTATAAGAGTTACGGTTCGGTACTCTCACATATTTATTTAATGGTTCGACCATCGATATACACATGTATAATATCCTAGAACGGAAACGAGGCTAGCGACAGCGTTTACGTACACTTTACAAATATATGTAATACAGTCACGTGCAGTATTCAACATACCGTAAGTAATACATATGCTTTTAGCGACAGGTACAGTCATTGATGTTTAGCCCATGTTTATGTTTATGTCTAGATTTCCAAAAAATGCAAAGTACAACAACTGTGGGTATTACGCATGCGCCGACTGGACTGTGTATCAATTCAAAGGGCATTCATCAATTAAAAAAATATTGTATTCTAAAATATGAAATTTCAGGAGCTTGTCAATGGTGTATAGCTTTTAATTTTGGACCACAAATGAAGACACTACAAGAAAATTTATTTTACGCTTCTATATAATTCATATGAAAATCTCTTCAAGTTGCCATCAAAGATGGCCGCCAATATAAGGGATCTTCGCTGGGGTGGAAACTATCTATTATACTTGATATCCAGAGATTTGATATATTTTGCTATCTAAATATACATAACATTATTAAAGTTATATAACTTAATCTTCATCAAACATTCCCTGATATTTAAGATTTGACTAACACCTCTTTCAGCTAAGCATTACGCTAGAAAATTGCTTCATAAAATATGCATCATTCACAATGTAATATTCATAAAAATGTTCGTGAGGTAAAGAGTTAATATTTTAACAGTTTCGTCTAATCCTTATGTAGCCATGTAGATCATGATCATAATGCACATGTTAAACTTCTGATACAGAACTGGAGCACTGTAGATCCAGATCAACCAAGTTCTCATGTAGTTAGTTATCATCAGAAGCTACAATATTTGCCATGAGGTTTCTGATTTTATAAAATTTATAAGTCAAAGAATGACGGAGTAATGAAGCAACATGAAATCGATCGATACGTACGGGCGAACAAAACAACGCGCACAACTCCATAGTTTTCCGTCAGGGAACTATATATGCAATGTTTCATTCAAATGTTTTCCTTATTTATAAATCCTGATTCTTTTCTTTGTCCAGTGGATAATAATTTGAACACAAAATCTAGAAAATACAGGGGAAATTAAGAGACGCCCCCCTTTTTCTTCTATTCATTGATGCATAGATCTGATATTTCACAGTAAATACACGTCAAAATGATTTTTCCTAAAAAAACTGTCATTGGACTGACTCTCAGCCCATCAGTGTCCGTCATCCATGTAAAAAAGGGAATGAGGTACCTGATCAAAAAGGTCATTGGAATGAAAACTGGTATTTATAGATCTATTGTACTCGTTTGAAATGTCTGTATTTGATCAAGACTGATGCATGATTATGGAAATTATGACCAAAAACGTTTTTGAAGTTCAGTGAAACAAACAGTCAGTAATACAGATATTTAAACAAATTTAAAATAATAATATCTAAGTGCAGTACTATAAATATCATTGACACGTATGGCACGCTTCTCGACTGCTGGGTAGAACAAGTATTGCCGATCTAGGTTATAATATATATGGGGTCGACTGTTTACGAGAGTGTTTCAACGGATAGTTATTATTGTGTTTAAAGCGCGTGCTCTCTGTGGCGACTTGGATGTCACACATCCGTGCCTTTTCTTTTTCATTTGGAAAACAATGTCTTTCCACAAACTTATCAATTTTCCTGCTTAAATAACATTTATTTATTAGTGTTTAAATGGATTGAAAGCTTATATTTATGCAAATGTTAGAAGTTTCCCTATCCATAGAGGCAACATCACTAGAAGAACATAAAATAACGTTCAATGATTTTTACTACAAGGACCTACCTTATATTTGGATTACCTCTGATATTATCTATTCAAGGAGACCATTTTTATTACACCAATCATTATTTTAGTGACAACAAACCTCTAATTTAAAGAACTAAGAGAAATATCTATGTATAACAAACAACACACCATAAGTCAGGAAGACTATTCCACATATAAGGTTAATTGTTGTTGTTTATTTGCCCCGACATGTCCTTGAACCCATGCTTGGAGGTAAAAACTAGCCCGAAAAGTTCGAAGCTCTACCACTCCGTCACTATTTGTAGGATAAATTTGAGTCAACATGGTTAAAATTTTAAATGCTTAATGTTTTATGAAAAAAATAGACCAAATTCTTTGTTTAATTGTAGACAATTTTTAAGAAAAAAATGGATCATTGGATCATTTTAAACCATAAGTGTGTTGTTATAATCCCATTGAAACTAAACAAATGGTCGTCTATATAACAGGAGCTTAAATTTAATAATTTTACGGATGTATTTTGTCCTTCATTCATCTGTCAACAAAAGTTAGCCATAATTATGATAGAGTCTGGTCCGAGAACAATAATACGAAATAAGAAGTATAGTTTTAACCAAAAAAACTCAGTAAAACATTTTTTTGTCGAGCGAAATGGAGTCGTGGAGATGGTAGGTTGGTTAATTGTTACATAGCACCGACACAATTTTCCCTATTTCGCCCTCCCAGTGGAGATGAAATACACTTGATATAAATGTTGGGGGATATATTTTGTCTTACGCTCAATCTTTCTTAAGATTGGTGGTAGGTCAGATCATAGGTTAATAATAAAATATTAGATGTGGCGATGTTTTAACAAGTAAACTCATTTGCGTCATTAGGACATTTGCTTAGATTTGGCTGCCAGACGCAAAATTTGTATCATATGATGATATCGTTGTTGTGAAATTGGTCAAATAGATATGGAACTATTAGACTATGCAGACAAAAACAATTAGAAGTATTACGCCATAATTGTTTTTATTATTATTGTTTGTTTAAGAAACACGAAACACCTTCGTACTTTCCGGGTAAGAGGAAGGGAGCCATTAAGATGAACAGCTTTTGGTAAACAATGTTTTAGGGCATGAAATGCAATTAATTCAATCTGTCACCAATAGTTAACGATATCCATTGTAGATCATGTTATAGAATAATTATAATATATTAGAAGTAGCGATTCTTTTCGCCCCTAAAAGGAGCCGTGGAGATGAAATACACATAGTATAAGTGCGATGGGAGGGGGGGGGGGTCTTAACTGCACTTAATCTTTCATAACTCGTTAGCAATTGTAGATCAGATTTTAGATTAATTATAAAATATTAAAGCATACATGGTTGAGTATTTAACAAATGCAAGTAGCAAATCCACAAAAAAACTTAAATACATATTTTGGGATTTGTCATTGGTGATTCGGGACTTTAAACTCCAATATATATATAATAATCAAATATAATGTTCCACCTTTTATTATCTTTGAAGTTTTGTATTGCGACCCAGTAAACAGTGAACAAAATTAAAATAACCAAGATAAAATAATTCCCTATGAATGATTTTGGGACAAATGCTGACAACAACCTGTCGATACGTATACATGGATGGGATTCGTTCTACTTACACAGTGATTTGGCACCTATTAAGCACATATGTGGCATAAATTAGAACAGGACCTTCAACGTATTCTTCGTTTTTTTTCCTTCTCAAACTTTCGGTTACCGCCTTTATAAAAATAATCAAATTTCGTGTGGCCGATCAACAGCTGTCACAAGTCATTTTTTTTTATTATTATTTTCTTTTATATAAGAAACATTTAACAACAACGCGCTTTGGTCAGATAAACGCTCAGTTGTATGAAATGTTCAAATCATGAACAAACGTTGTGTTTGAGCGCACGGTTCGACGATTTCTTAAACTGCTTCAGTATATTTATCAGCGATAGGACTTTAGGGAAATGTCGCGACTTGTCCATGTCTGAACATTTATCACGATTATGGGTTGTTTTGTCCTGTTTTGTGCTGGTTTTCCCCGACTAACAATGCAGATAACACTATAATCTATGTCATCCTTTTAATATTATCCCCCGTGAGCCAAGAACGCGACTGTACAATTATATAACCGACCACAGGGATTACATTTAAACTATAAACAATGACATCGTTTTGCCATTATTTGCACAGACTGGGAAGTTGTTGAAACGATACGGAGAAAATGTCAAGACAGAATTTCCGGAGAGACACCCCTACCCACCCCGACACTTTGACGACCGAACTGACAAACTGTAAAATAGAAGAATTATAGTTTAAGTGGATATACGACCTTGGTGAGGCTGTAAAACGAGTGTTTGTCACTGATGTAGAAGTTTGTTGTAATTAACAAATTATTTTGGTCAGATATTATGAAGGAAATAAGGTTGTATGAACCGAAAAAAATTTAAGCTTTGAGTCAAACCGAGCTTGTAAGAACGGAATATATTATGAGATAATATCTCCAAATACATTTAACTTACCATTTAAAAAGTGTATAGAGCATGTTGTATAAAAGCCACAAAATAAAGTTGTTTTCCTGATTGTTTTTATAGATTACTTAAACGTCTTTGTAAAACTCACGCTACAATAGGACTAGTTTTTCACAATACATAAGCTTTATTTGCCCATGGATGCAAATAGAAACATGCCAAGTTTACTAAAAACTTAGTCTAAGCCAAAAAAGTTGAATTCCAGCGAGATGCACCTAAAGATGTTTAGTCGGAACAGTGGCTACAGAAAGTGGTTGGATAATAATCGCCGAGATGTTCCGACTACTGCTATTATACTATACATGCGGAAAAACGTAGTCTAGAAAGATACAGGCAGATTTTGCCACGCCGTGTGTATAAGGTGCTGGTTAAGTTCTGCGTGTCTTGTTTAGATAAGTATACTGATTCTAACTGTGGCCACTTTTTTACCGGGCTTGTCTCGCGCCGACCTTATTAAGCAGGCCAAAGTAATAATAGATAGCTACACCGATCAAAAATAAAGTTAGTTTTAGCAAAATCAGAGATGAAATTTATACAGATATTAAAAGACAATCTGCATGTGCCGTTACTTTAAGTTGACCTAAGGAACAACTTACCAATACGTTTGTATAAAAAAGAAGCGCGTGTGTGCTGCTGTATTAAACGCAAAGGTTTGGTATTAGATGATAACGTAATAATCTAAATAAAAATGCTCTTTTATGGTTGTATGTTTTGTTGATAACACCACAGAGCAATGGCCACAATGGCCAGCGACATTGATACCAGTTTTATTAGTCTAATTTCAGTCAACGCCGTTTTCATTTTCAGTTTTCATAACGATTTTGTATACTGGAGCATCATAAACATGTTAATCTAAATTACTTTGCAAATTTAAGATAAACGTTATTTATTTAGAACAGTTCTTGTGCTAGCCGTACCGATTGGTACGCATCTTAATGTATAAAACCAGAAATCGAGAATTTTGAAGCGGATATTTTGTATTTTTGCGATGGTTAGATCAGGGCAGGAGTTAATATAAACCTAAATAGCGGACCATGTGTAACAGTGACGTCATTCCTAGAAACGGTCGTATTTGTTGTTGTTGTTTTTCCATTTGTATGAATTTATCAATCAAAGCCACAGAGGAGGAATATGCATATAAAACAGACAGCACTAATAATTAAAACACTTTTTATTAAACAAGTTTTAAGACTGTCCATTTAAACATGGATATAAAATAACTTCAAATAGAAAAGAAAGATAAGAAGAAAACCCAGAAGAGGGATGTTTAGGTGCAATAAGCCACAACGAACACGGCGCCGACCCGTCGTCCTTTCCATGTATTGGCATGTATGTTCAGACGGCATAGTTCGACAACATGCCTTCAACTGTTTTATTTTATAATAGTTTACTCGTGAAAGGAACAGACATATAATCATATATTTTGGAACCGATGATTTTGGCCATATTCAATCTCTAAAAACGTTGAGTTTTAAACATTCGTTTTGGATAAGTATACTATGATTGTTGTGTTGTTTACGTATGGACTTGTACCGGTGTCTTTACAAGTTCTGCCAAGTATTTCAATGGAATCCGATTTTTCAGGTGGTCGACAAATATCGCCGGCAGCCAGAAGGCGATAGACAGTCGATCGGCCGAATGGTTCTTAACGAAAATTAGATAATTATTGTTTACGTATCTTGGCTTAAGTATAATCTGTGTTTAACCCCTAAATGTAGCACGATATGGGTTAGGGCCGTGTATGGTACAGGAAAGCCATGGTGGCTCGCAATGGCTTGTTCAGGTGAGCTGATTGTATCCCAGGTTGACGTAGAAACTGTATGATCTGGTTCTAGTATCTTCCTCTTCCGCCGCGACCACGCAAAGCCTGGAAATACAGCAATGCATTTATATTATTTCTCAAACAAATAAATCCTGAGATAATGAGAAATTTCTTCCTTAAAAAGGGTGTAACTTTGAAAGCAAAATGAAGTATCACAAAGTAATGACTGAACCCAGCAAACAGTTATTTATTCTTAAAAGAATGTGGCAAAATTAGGCTTCGTGAGATTCGTTCAAGAAGAAAAAGTAACAAGTGTGCTAGATCTATATATTTCATTTATTTCGTAATGATTTATTACACAATGTGACGGCAATTGGATTCAATGCCATCCTAAATTTAAATTAAATTACCTCGAGGACTCTTATGAAATTTCAGCAAATGATCCTAACATTGTAATGTTCATGCAAGTGTTATTATCACGCACCGCTAACCGCCATGTCTTTGAAATGTCTTACAGCGGATTGCCAATTTGTATGTCATTGTGCCTTATTCTGTCTCATTACTGCTGAATCTTCCATTCTTCCCGAATATTTATTATTCTGACGTCAGAACAACCATTAATGATATAATAATGACAGTTCATTGAACTTTAATTTAACTTGGGTTAAGAAACATGGTTAATTGGCAACTTGAAAATCGTTGTAAGCGATTAACGTTAAAACATAAAAATCCACCGTACTTCAGTGTATATTGTACTTATGGAGGATCTCCAACAGTCTTAATGCATGAGTAGCTTTAAATATCCTTTCTGTCAGCTTGTCGTAATTTTAACAGTTCTCAAACATGTGCGTACTGACAACAATCTTCAAAATAAATGTAATCAAAATTAGCTGACAGATTCATCAGTTAGCAAATGAAAAAAAAAATGGAAGCTGTTCGAGGCTAGTACGTAACCAGTTGACCATTCAACGATCGACATTGCCTAATTTTCCGTTAATTTCATGAAACATTGGGATTTTTCCGCTGACAAAGCGGTTTGGGGGAATTAAAAAAAACATTAATTTGTAGAGAAAATACTCTCAGATGTATAGTGGAGTGTTGAAGTTTAGCGATCCAAACGTTTTAATAAATTATGTTCAATATGACTGTATGACGTTGTAAACCTTACGTTTTATTCGGCTTAGCTGTCCAATCTCACTTTCGAACTACTAACACATGCTGGCACAAGCTTAGTCATGATGATTACCAAAGCGACTTTGGTAGTATTTCCCGATGGCATCGTATACTCACCAAAACTAGAAACGCATCACCTAATTAACCCACTACCTATATATGATAAAATCTGCTTATATTATTGTAGGTAATACCACTGTAAGTCACGTTTTTTCTACACGTGTAGTTCCAAACGTAGCAGACGAGCGAGGACTAAGGCGAATAAGTCCAAAACTTTTGTTTTGGCTTCACTGCTCGATAAGAAGTTAACAATGTTAGTTGTCCCATCTTAAAATGTTAATATTGACCCGTATGGTGAACATTTCACGGACTTGAAATCCTTACAAGGCATTGACTTTATTGGCATCGTAGTTTTTGCGGATCCGACAAATCCGAATAGTGTGACGTGGTGTAAACGTAAAGACGGCAGTGAAATATCAGTTACCGATCGGTCTATTGGGTTTATGTTCATTTAACAGTTTATTGCATTAAACACGTGGTGATTTTTACAGCAAGATAAAATACATGTATAAATAATGTGACAGAAGGCAACGGGCATGGAGTTATCTGAAGAGCAAGTAAAATGTAATAATAATCACGATGTGTGCTTGTTAGCAAAATATATCTACATTGAAATGTTTCTTTTATTCCGTTTGAGTTGATTTCATTAATGAAACAAGATCTTTTTAGTAGTCCAGGTATAATAGTACCCGTTTAAATAAAGAAAACATAATTGTGAAAATTTAGGGCATTTAATTAAAAAAGTGGTATTCTGTTTCTGTTTGATTTCTTCATTTACACTCGCCTTTAACCTTACGTCATATGCTAGGCAAGAGATGCTGACTCCATTTCGGGTCCGATAAGAGCTCTGTGTAACGACCAGTCAGTAGTTGATTAGCTATTTACCAACCAATCAAAACAGTTGGTGGGCGTTGCTGAAACGTGCCAATAAATGTATAATATGTCACAAACTACAGAGACAGAGGGTGGGGTTGACAGGGACTAATTATTAAAGACGTGACCAGACTTGCAGTTTATTTAGTGAGCATCCACGGCCGATAAGGCAACCAGGTGATAGTGAGGAACTGGGTCATGCCACTGGCAGCAATTGGCTCGGTTCCAGTTAACTTAGAACAGCTTTTAATAGTTGGTTGTTGTGCGTGTGTTTTTCTGGTTACTTTTGTCAAATTCATTCTACTTCCCCATTTTACCGAGTCCTCGAATAGGGATTTTAATACTTGAGTATAATCATCCGATCGAGTACTCGAGTAATCGTTGACAACCCCAAGTAAATTTGTCTCCTAGACTTTATATCACTAGTTTTTGTAAGCTTAATCCAATACCTTTGGACAGAATAAATGCGTCTATATATTAAAGGCAATCTGCTCAATTCTATCAAGACAAATTAATTATACGCCTGTCATGAATAATACTATCATTGGCTTCAAGGTGACGCAATAATTGAAATACATCTATACTGCTGACGGTGTGGTTTTCCATGCTATGTACCGAACCCAGACTGCGACCGAGTCGATTTTAGGAAGTGTTCAGAATTGTAGTGGATGGCTCTTTATCAATACACATTTATCATAGATTCTGAATAAAAAAAAACAATTCTAACTGTTTACATTATATGGATATCTTTATTCAGTATGATTTGTGCTAGACAATTTTCAGTAAAACCTGTTTTAAACGAGCAACCAAGTGAGGATTCTTAATGCAAAACGACAGTTCTTGCGAGAAATGCACTTGAAATGGTCAAACTGTAATACTCAACCAATACTAACCCCTAGGGATGGTACACAGCTCCGCAGAATTGCTTGGTACGTGTAACCTTGTCGACACATGCCACGCTTGAGTCGTGGGTCCTCCAATTGTTCCAGGACCGACTCTACAGCTGCAGGATCATACCCTGCCAGTAGGTCGTCTTCCGGCAGCTTGGCACCTCGCACTAAAACATGAAGGAGGGGAAATAAGTTTTTGGTGTTGATGATAAAGAAGATGACGATGATATATTTGATGATTCAGATATTAAAGAAAGAAAAAATAAATTCACCGAAGAATTAGAACAAGACAAAGAATAAATGAAAAAAGGACACGATAAAGAAAGAAAGAAAGAAAGATATAAAGAAAGAGAGAAAGAGAAGGGAACAAGAAAGAAAGAAAGAAAAAAAAAGAAAGAAAGAAAAAGAAAAGAAAGACGAAGTAGAAATGTTGAAGGAGACGATGAACAGAAACAAAGAAAGTAAAAACGAAGATATTAGAAGAAAATAAAACACAAACAAAATGGAAGAAGAATGAAAGAAAGATGATCGGTTCAGTCGGCTAAATTCTTAAGTTTAAACATTCATTTTCATTTCTAACATCAAAGGTAAAAAAGAGTGATAAATGCCTTGTTTCACAATGACAAAACGGTTAAGTTTTAAGCTCCGAAAGTATGTTGCAGCTCATCTAACAGACAAATATAAACACTCTTAGTAGTGCCTGAATCCTTGAATCCTTGTTATGCCGGATTGTCGGCTATGCTGACTGGGTTGGTCATCGATATTGTAAGATATAGTGATAGTTTAGTTTAACGAATTCATTATATATGCGATTGGGATTGGATTAGCCGGCATTTTTGTCGATACTGCGCAGCGACATTTCTATCATTACAGCACAGGGGCACTTACTAGTATGAGGTGCCCAGGGACTGAACCCGGCCGGTCCATGATACTGACACCGACCAGTCAGGCGTAATGCTGTCCCCGTAGCCCCGAGCGTTAGGAGGGAAGCCACTACTACCAACTTTAAAGTCTTTGGTATGACCCGGCCGGGGTTCGAGCCCACGACCTCCCGATCCGCAAGCCGACGCTCTACCATCTGAGCTATTGCGGCCGGTTTAGGCGATTGGTGTAAAACATTTAATATAAAGCTTTAATGTTGTTATTATTAATTCCATATGTTTTCTAAATCACAAAGTTCACTTAAGACTTCAGTTCGGTTAAATGGATTGTTATTTTCAACAAGGGGTATTGCCCGACGTTCGTGAGACACCAACTGTTTGTTTGTTTGTTTATTTGTTTATTGGGTTTTTCGTCCCACCAACAGTATTTCATCTGGAGACGGTGTCCACTTGAAGCAGATATAGTGCTGCCTTCACTGTGTATAGCATGCCACGAACACCTGGCATGATATCACACCCAGTCACATAATCCTGACACCGGGCCAACCAGTCGTGGAACTGCCCTTATATTTGCTTGAGCGTTAGCAAGTGAGCTATACCACCACTATTTTTAACGACTTTGGTATGTCGCGGCCCGGGATCGAACCCGGGGCCTCCCGTACCTGGTGCCGACGCTCTACCGATTGCGCTACCAGGTCCGGTGAGACACCAACTGTTAAGCCACAAACGTCGACGCGTTGATATATTTATTGTTGAATTGTACATTGTAACACATGTTAACTCCTCTGGTTACAGGTTCCCCTGCTACAGCCAACTCAGCAAAACCAAAATATATTTTTATATTTTACAGCATGAAATATTCAATAAATGGATATTCATCCACTATTAATGACTCGCTTATTAATCAAGTAGGAATTGTTGTACGCCGTAATACGAACAGATGGCATTTCCGTCGTATCATAATAGTTAGTATACAAACGTACATCGCCACAAACAATCGGTACACAAAGAATTACGCATCCCCCAAGATAAATCGATCAGACACGAAACCAGGGTTACTTCACATTTCGGAGTTTTGAAAGTATCTGTAATATTCTGTTAATTGAAAAGAGAGTGGTTCATATCACATTTAAGAATGACAATTAAGCAATAAGGGCAAGAGAAACAAAATATTAAACACCAGAGTGTTAAAAAGAAGAATAAACGTTTCTAAAGACGTTCATTTCTAATCTGATTCCACTTAAACGTAAACCTTGTCTGACGGAAAATTGAATTACGCCATTTCCAAATTACGAACAAAAATCACAAGTTTGCTATATTTTAAAGAAGCCAATAGACAATATGTCTCGAAAAACAGAATCAATTTAGACTCTTTTGGTTCAATTGGATCCATAGATCTTGCTTTTTAAAAACAATTTCCACATAATTAAGATCTAGCTCAAGAAAAAATCGGTCTGACTAAGATGGAAGTGCCAGCAATAAGTTTTGTGCAACACTTCTCCAGCAAAATCACCCGTACTGTCTGTACCAAATCACGACAAGAAGTCTTCTATGCGATTAGATTTGTATCCAATCAAACTTAAAATGGCGACCTTCCATACATAAAACGTCTAGATTAAAAAATAAAATGACAATTATACCCAGAATTAAGGCTGTCGTCAGAGTTTATATAAACCATACGAACACAGCTACGGGGGATTTTTCCATTGTGGGGGGGGGGGGGGGGGGGGGGGGTGTTGTGGGGGGGGGGGGGGGGAGTGGTGATGTCCTAATTGAGCGAGCGCCAAGGAATCTAGGAGCATGCTTCCCCGTAAAACGTTTTAAGTATAGCAGCCAGAAAGTGTCATTTCTTGCATTGAAGAAACTGCTAGAAACTTTGTCCATGAGCCCAAACTGTATTCTCGGCGATTAAAATCTATATTCATATTTTTTCATGGGATGAGGGGAGAAATCAAACTGAGCGAGAACCATAGGTACGACTAGTGTTAGGGCGTCGCGGGGCATGCTTCCACAGGACGTGTTGACATCAAATAGTGTCATTTCCTGCATTTCAGATTTTTAGATGCTTGACTGACTTTCATAGAAACTATGTTTTTACACAAACATTTTTATTTCAATGCGGTTTTCAATACACTTTTGGCGTAAATGTGTGCTTACTTATTTTATCCATAGCACACATGTGTGACAATAATAATACTTGTGACATTAATTTCTGACCCACCATTAAATGTTAAAACATAGCTTCAATTTCAAGGGGGGGGGGGTCCTGACACACAACCCCCACCCCGACCACACCCAACACCCGCTAGATCCGCCCATGAACTATGAAGCTTTGTCATTCCACTTTAATATTGCCATCGTCTTACGACGAACACCAATTAGTCGACTCAAAGCGTTACATTTTCTATAAATTATTTTAGTGATCAATATACTGACTTGTCGGTTCTCATTGTTCAATCTTCTCAACACAAATGCTTGTAACAATGTTATTTTGATTATGGTGGCTGACCGTAAAGTGTGTGAAAACTAAAAGCATTCTGCATGATGTGATAAAGCAGAGTCGGCTAAGTATGCTCTATTTTTGCTTTTTAATACACCAAAACGACATATTTCTCGTATTATTGGCGAATATTGCCGGAAGAAGGCGCGGATCAGCTGAAAGTGATAATCTCACCGACCGAGACTCGAACCCACGCGGTGATGGACAATTGAGTCAGGGGAGTTTCAATCGGCGACCCACTGAGCCATTATACCTGGCAGAGAACATGAAAGGCTGCATTCTGTTAATAAATGAACATGTTCATGAAATAATTCTTTAATGTCAATAACTGAATATGTCCATGAAATAATTCTTCAATGTCAATAGCTGAATATGTCCTGAAATAATTATTTAATGTCAATAACTGAATATGTTCATGAAATAATTCTTCAATGTCAATAGCTGAATATGTTCAAGAAATAATTATTCAATGTCTATAACTTAATATGTTCGTGAAATAATTTTTCAATGTCAATAACTGAATATGTTCATGAAATAATTCTTCAATGTCGTTCTAGTCCCCGAGGAATATTTCTTCAACAACACAGACTCACTGCAGTCATCAAAATGACGTGAGGTGTTATGAACTGTGCAGACCGCTTAATACTCCATGAATTGACAGGTTCCATGATTGTATTGGAGGAACAAGGTCGTGTGTGCTGACAGGACAGGGCAGGACAGTCAATAAAATATGGTTGATGTCATGAAAACGAAGGTCATGGTTAATGGCAGAACCTGCACATGTTCACAACTGCTACTGTATTCATATCACCGACTCAATTATGAACCTTGTGGCGATGTCGAACTATTAGGTCTGGAGGGAGACGCAAGACAAATGGTTAAAAAAATCCGACACATGGCAGGCTAGCTGGAAGATCTCTCAAAATAAAAGTATCCAAAAGGACATTTGTACCCGCGCATTGAGAGGCAAGGGAAAAGATACAAGTCGGCGAATCTAAACTCTCGGCCACGGGCGCCCCACATGTGAAAGACCTAGCTACAATGCCATAAACGCTGAGCTAGATTTCATAGCATTCGCATAGGCATTATATAAACACAAGCGGTCACACCGATTAATATACAGTGTGTACTTTACAGTTAACAAGGTACTAGATAGTATATAAATGATCTGTAAAACAAAATATAATCTTTAAACATACACAGAACTATTTACGATGCTGAGCCACGAATCTACCCAAATCGGAGGATTGTAATGCGTTATTGTATAGAGGTATCCTCTCCGCCTATGGGTACGAGGTTTCCAGACCGCCTTCTTAAATCTGAGTACAATGTCAAGTGTCTGATTGGATACATTTGTGTGAATGGCATTTGACTTCTGGCCAATAGATAACATTTAAATGGTATCATGGTCAAACCTACAGTTTTTTATAAGTATCCTGGTTATATTTAGATAAAGGTAAATGTGCGTTTTAATTAAACACATTTTAGAAGAACCACATAACAGGTAGGTAATACTGGAGCATGTTGTTCTTCAGCTGAGTGTGCCGTCTCTAGGTTGTGAGTATCAAAAGCATTGCGACAGTTTTTCAACTATTTTAGTTGATTAAAGCTCAAGAACACAGTAAATATTCGAACTGGGCACGCGGGATTATACGTCAAAAATACACGTTTGTAATAAAAAGTACGACTGGATGGCTTGTTAGTAACGCAGTAATTAAAATTCTTTAAAAGCGGTATTAGATCATTCGCCTATATTGTATTCACCATTTCACATGTAGCTTTCACAAACAATAGACTTTTGAGCATTTTGGGAAAATATCTATAAGTAATTACTATAAGTAATTACTATAAGAACGGTCTTGCTTCGTATTAGGACAGACAGAAATAATAACAAAACATCCTATTTTTGATAGACTAAATGTTTTTAAGAAAGTCTGAAAATGATCTTTCTGAAATAAAGGCTATTCACAAGAAGATTTATTTGTTGTTTTTAGAAGGCAAATAGGCTCCATAAAACATAAAAACTATATTTAAGACCGAATTTCGAATTAAAGTTCAGTGGACAATTCAATACGTGAAAATAGTGAACATAGTGGTGGACGCATGTTGCCGTTGCTACTAACATAACGTCTGACGATAAAGCACAAATTTACATCTTTCGCTGATTGTTGTTGTTGTCTGTTTGTTATTTATTTTATTGTTTACAAAATAACTACGGTAATAACCACGGCTCAAAGGCGCGTCAAAAGGTCACGTGACTTTCACAGATAAACTTCCAAGACGCCGTCGATAGCGTGCGCTTTAAACAAGATGGATATCCTGGAAACTAAACACTCCCTTCCATTGTTGACTAATTACATAAACATTTGACAGTTATGAACAACAACTCGGATGGGAAGTAGAAGATGTGCTTCTTTGTTTTCCTTGTTCTCTGCTACATCTGTATTTACAAGCTGCATTGCTAACATCGGTTTCTTTTGTTTAACAATACTTCGCCAAACAGCTACGAATTCCTAAAAATGCCAGGTACTTTTACAATTGCAAGCTACACATTATTGTTGCAAGCTACAATGTTAAAAAAGAAATACTCAGTTCTTTTCGCTGAAAAGGGTCTCACAGAAAAGCTGCGATTTTCGGTTTTTGCCCGCTACACTATTATCTAAATAACAATGCATTCCATAAGAGGCACCGCTCTCTAGTAGAGAGTGCAACAAATGGCTGACACTAGTGACACACCGAGTAAGGTTTGTACTTACAATTGAGAAAACCGAGCGGAATTTAAAAATGAAAACACCCTGTATTAAATAGTAATTTTAATAAAACCGATTATTTACTGTTGCCACATGCTAACATTTTATAAGTTTAATCGTATTAACCGTTGTTGTTTTTTAATATGATGAACATTTGGATTAGGTCTTTAAAGCACAGTTAAAACAAGTTTGACTGCAGCAGGGTTTTACTGGTATCACTTGATAATTTATAACAACATGACAAGGTTGATGCAGAGCATCAAAGTCGCCGGAAATAATATATCAGAAAGCTAAGCATATTTAGCAGAGTTGCATTTAGTACCGCTTCATTTGCTTTTTTTTTGGAATACGAAAATGTTTCAAAAAGATTTTTTATTCAAAAAGATTATGTTGTTAACTGGTTAAATTTGTAAGTGTGAATGGCACTTTTTAATTCCTAGGGCAATACAACAACATCTGTGAACAATACCTACTTAACCAGTGATGTACGAAGTCTCCAAATAAATAAACATGATACGCCTTTAAAATGGTACGAAGTCACCAACATCCGCCTTAGCGCGGCAATTTTTACACCACGCAAGAAAAATATTGAATAAATACGACCATTGAATAAATATAACCTATTTGTTTCTTAGCAATATGTCTCCAAATACAATATTCTTCCATTCAAAAAGTAAAACAATAAAGTTTATATCTTAACAAACCTTGAATACTGATTAAATATTATAAATAAAACTATCAAAGTGTTTGTCATTGTTTTTGTAATATTTCTTTTATCGCTATACACCAGCCACAGTGACCGTTGCTTAACCGCGCAACTTTGGAAGCCGCTAAGACGCGTCGCTTAGTTGTTAAACACGATTGCTACAGTGACATCATTTTTTTCCATCCAATAGATTTTGATGAAACATTCGGGGGTTGAAAGGTAATAACAAAAGTAATGCAACATGAAATAAAAACAATATGTCACCATGCTTCTTTTTATTGAACTCTTAAGCTCTTTTCTGCTTGAAGAGGAAAATAACATGTTATTTGAGATTTACATATATTTAAATACAAATAATTTCCAGAAAAAAAGAAGTAATCATAAAAATAGTTTCTTCTTGATAAAAACTATTATTTACAAAAGGTTAAACTCATTTTTTCGTAAGAAAACCCCCATTTTTTATTTTTTAAATTAACCCCCCCCCCCCCCCCCCCCCCCCCCGCCCCCAACTTCTCACCAATACAATTTGCTTAAAATTGCAGAAGTTACTGATCAAACAGTTTTCTATAATATTAAACCTTATTTAACCTTAACATCAATAGATCACCATGCGTTTTTGTTTGTTTTGTTTTTGAAGAAAATTGACCATCTACATGGCAAAGAAAATTTTGTTATTTTTTCTAACTTTCATTGACTTGCCTATACAAATATTTATGCCTTCAATTAACTTATAAATTATGTCAGGTAATTTAATGAAACAAAAGATGCGACAGGGATTTCCTTATAAATTATCATGTGTCATCTCTGCGTGTCATTCCTATAGTGTCTTAGAACAATACCGAACTTTTCAGTCATTATTACAAAATCAAGATGAATCTAAGTACAGCACTACAGATAATTATAGAACCCTTCAATTATTCTTTTAGTAGATGTGACTCTTCTGATAAAACTTGTGTTAAGCCCTCTTTACCAGAACGGCTGACAGTCAGCAATAAATGTCCGAGACAAAGCCCACTGTTACCCATTTTATCATCCAGACTTTTTGACAAACAAATTGTATCTTTCAAAGTTTGTAGACTTCCAATATTTGTTTGAAAACCATTTCTACAATTTCACATATCTATGGCTGAAACACTGCAATTCAACATTCGTTCAGGTGTTACCTGAAGAACATTGCCCAGAGTTTGTTAACTCCCACAATTTCCAAGAGCTTTATGGGCATTGAATTTGTCTTTCACAAAAGATGTGACTAGATGTTCTTGAGTGTATTTCTCAAGACCAGGCAAAATTGTTTTAATCAAAGTAATGTATCAACAATTCCCAACACATGTTCTCTTATATTGTTTAAGAACGCTTGCAGAGCAGTTCAAATCAGGACAAGAAACGTTTTCGAGACTGACATCAGCTGAATCTCTGTTTCCATTTACAAAAGCAAGTGTATACGTATAACGCCATAAAACCGGAAATTACTGTAATCGTCTTTAACCCAGCTGCGTGGCTGGGGTTAAAGTACTTATATTTCTACCTATGTGGTCGTTACATTACTTCCCCCTCCAAAAAGTCTCGTCCCGAGACTTTACCTGGGAAGTTACCTAGGCAAGCAACTCCAGTCCGGTAATTGACTCTATCCCAGCGCTGCCATCAATGTCACGCAGGCTGACGCTCCACCAACGGTCACCCAGCCGTACACTAGCCACAGTAACCGTTGCTTAACCGCGCAACTTTCATAATTAGTTTATTTTCTCTCACTATCAATATCCGATGATGAGTAACAATCATTGCACTAAGACCATTGTCAGGCAAGTGAATCATCAATGTCTCATATCGGAAATTGCAAAGCACCCCGAACAATTTGATGACTGGACATCGCAATGGCGTTAGATTCGAGATCACAAGTGCCATAGCATTCATTGTGGGCACTGTTAGCATTCTGCCAGAAATACCACCTTGCAAAATAGATTTCTGTGAAGCAAAACATAAACAATGAGACGATATTGGGATCGCGTAGTCATGTGTATCATGTATGTACGCCTAACTGAGACCATGCAGCTTTAATATCAAGAGCTTTTAAATCTAGATCGATTGATTTTTGATGTTTGCCTTCAACATTATGTGATTATAACTGTTAGTTTGTTTGTTGGCAGAATTCGCGGCGTATTGCACGCGGTAATCACCCCATATTATATCTCATCCAGTCACAGTACCCGGTCACCAGGCCACAAGTATTTCTAGTTTGGGCTATTGTAAAATTATTGTTATGTCATATAATTTAAAACGTCACATTAGCTGAGGTGTTCTGACTGAAAGTTTTACAAAATATATATTTTGTTGTGCTAAAACTGCCATGCATAGTTTAGAAAAAAATGTTCTAAATTTAAAAAAAGCATAAGTATATATTTTGGCCAAATTTCCAGTGAACGATCTTCCGGAAATATTTACCGATAGTTATATTTCGTTTGGTCCATCATCTAGTAAAGTCTTTTTATGGCAAATCAGTAGTTTTGTTTGTCACATGTCATTCATTGAAGGCTGCACGGGCAATTTTGGTATTTTTATAAGACGCTTTCTAGTTGTAACTTCCAGAAATATTCTACTGCATAATTATGCTTTTCAGCGAAACAATACGCAACACGTTCTCGAGCACCCAACAGAAATCTGAAGTCGGGCAATATTAATGTATATTTGTTAAGCATAAAATCCTATTATACCGCAAGGTTCGTTTGCTGAAACATTGTGCTAAGAGAGCAATATTGTTTTTATTATTTTCTTTCCCAAACTGCAAACGACGATCGATTTGAAAACAGAGCTTAAATGTAATCTAGCTGCATTTTACGGCCCAGCTCGAAGGGAAGCAAGTGCTTGTTTCGGCATATTTTCTGAAGAACTCGAAAGAATGATCAGCAACAAAGTAATGTTGCAAAAGGTTTATGTCTTCGCCTTCTCCAAAGTTTCAGTCAGTTAATAAAACCATTACAAAGATTCACTGTTTGACTAGATACAAGTCAGAACGCATCCTCGACAGTCTAGAAACATTCTACATGTTATCGGACACCCCAACAACAATTAAGTTCGGTCTTCGCCCAAATCCCCCGGCTGAAAAATTCTTGATCCGCGGGCTTGAGTATATCAGTATATTTCTTTTTTTCAAAGTTGTTTCATAATAAAAATTGTAAATTCACCACGTAAATTCTGGACTTAAAAGGTGCTGTAATTTCGTCACCCTTTTTTGTCAAATATAATTGAGGTGACACTGTCACAGTTATACATAGGTGCATGAAACATAATAAACTACATGTAGATCAGCACTTCATTTTTTCCAAACGATTGCGTCAGTCTGATGCTAAACAAATTATAGTTAATATTTACGGTTAAGATAACCTATATTACCGCAAGCGCATTTCAGAAATATACTGGGTTGTTGAGATAAAACGTCTTAAAACAATTATATTATTATACATTTTAAGGCTTGGAGATGCTTTTATTTCTCCCTGCCTTCAGACAATACAATATTTCAAAAGCCGGTATGTTCAAAATGATTCTAGTGATCCAGCGGCATAATTTTTTTCCATTATTCGTTGCATTTTTTGTTGTTTAACATTAAATAAAAAAAAACGCAAATTTGACTAAATGGGACAAAGTCGGCTTACATTTCCAGAGAATGATCAATCGTGATTTATTTGCTGTCAGTTCTTACAGAACAAATTGTTCTCTAGAAAAGTTTAAACACTTTGTATTCATTTTACAAAATAATGATTAAATGTCAATTAGATCAGAGAACGAACAAACAACGATCGAAACCCCTTGTAAACTGTTTGCATACATTAATTAATAAATGCCTTTGCGTTCACATCACTTCTTCAAAATGACATACAAAGCAATCTCAATATTAAATATGGGTTTTACAATTCAATAAGTATCAGCAATTCTGTTTCTGTTATAAATGTCAATTAATCTGCATAACAATTCAGTTTGACATCCCTTGATATCTATATCAATTAAGGTGCGTTAAACTTCTTTTAATTCTATTTAAGTCCTAACCTGTTATGTACGAAATGATTGTGTTTATTCATTTGTTGTAGATCCAGTTCAGCTTGATTCAGCAGGGAGCTGTCTGATCACTATTGGCTACCTTGTCTCTTGTACAATGTATTGTTTATACATAACCTGGGTTGCCAGTTAATAAATGACAGTTTAATTACTTAGTTTTAAATATTGGTTTAACGATAATGTTGCAAAATCTATTGTGTCTAGACCTCCCCAAATTCCCAAAAGTAAGGAGATTTTGGGGGAAATATCTTTAAAAGAATTTCGTATTATTGCGAAAGAAATATTTGAGTCACTCGCATTATTCGTGTGTCATTTCATACGCTTCTTGGAGAGCAATACATTATACAACTTTAGAGTATTTGATA
This sequence comes from Sinonovacula constricta, assembly GCA_007844125.1. Classification (NCBI taxonomy): domain Eukaryota; kingdom Metazoa; phylum Mollusca; class Bivalvia; order Cardiida; family Solecurtidae; genus Sinonovacula; species Sinonovacula constricta. The sequence goes on along the minus strand of CM017567.1, from coordinate 10,270,625 downwards.
AAGGGTGTCTTATTTTGTGCTTTAAGTACTAAACTCTTTCTTATAGTCTCGCCCTTCATTGAAACTGTATGTGTCGACTGATTACCTTGATTTGATTAAAGGGAAAGCTCCGTGGAAACGTTACATTTTGCCTCTGTACCTTACCCTGTAAACTTATCAAACTGTTCAAGCATGGGGTGATTCAAAGTTTTAATGGCATGATCAAAAAACTAAACCTTAAGATGGCTATTTCAAATGATTATTTATCCATCAAGCATAAATGTTGTTTTTTTAAAAAAAAAAAATAGAAGAAGAATATTATTATATGAGTTCTAATTAAGGTCTGTGATAAAGAAGATCAATGAGTACACCGAAACACACAAGAAAACATTACATGAGATAGACCACTTGCGTAATAGTCACGGAGTTTCAAGACTTACCGGTTGTAGAACTAGGGACATATTTTTAAAGATTCGAAGTTATTTTTCTTACTTAATTAAAGAAATCCGTAAATTTAAAAATCCTCAGATGTTCCTAAATTAGATTATTTCATGAATGAAACTGAGAAAATAATAATAATATGGAAATATTTCAAAATTTGAGGAATTTTCTTAGCTTGAGTAAATAAATCCACTTAGATATTTTTATGAATACGACCCCTGCCAAATCATTTTTTTTTTCTTTTTACTAGCACAAGTAAACAAACTGGTCATGGCGAAAGAGGTTTACAATTTTTTTATTTGTTTGTGATAACAGTCTTTATACCCATCTAAATAAATGTGTTTTGTTCTGATTTACATCGAACCATTAAAGAAAGTACAAAATTATACTCTTACAACAATTACGAGCTGTCAATCATAAAGGTATTTTACATTATTTGTGAATGTATAGTAGTAATGTCCTACCTTGTATAGCCAGTGCGATTGTCAGCAGAACGCAAACAGAACTGAGCAGCAATGAATTCATTGTTCCTTTTGGCAGAAATCGGTTTTGCTATCACAAGGTAAGGTTCCAGCAGTAGTGCTAGTAGTAGTTGTATTCAGAGGATATCCCAAACTGCAGAACATTCGAGGAAAATCGGTTTTAAATCGCCATTTGCAGCCCCACTAATCTTTCAGCCAATCAAATGCCGCGGAGTCGGGCATGTGGCACGTGGGGAAAATACAAATAATTTGTCAGTTTCCGAGAAGCTTGTCATCTTGGGTCAGCTACCAATAGGGGAAATGGTTCTAAAATTGATACGTTCTGGTCACAGTCGAGGGGTCTGCTGAATTCCCTTGACAAGCTTTAGCGAGTCCGCACCGATTGTCCAATGTAAGCATATCCGGTGAAGTATATCAAATGTGCCTGTAAAGTTGTGTCTAGGAACTGTTTATTTTGATGACAATGCAACAGTCGTTAAACTGGGATTTTACCCAATTGCTCCCGATGAAATATTACATTCGCTGTGATAGCAAGACTATAACATGGTATGATCACATGAAGTATGTGTTCGTGGTACAGTCTTCGGACACTTATAAAACTATGGCAATATGCTAAATCTACCGGACAAACGGAAAAAAAATAATTTGTCATGTTGATGGCAGCTTAGAGAACATGTTGGTGTTTATTAGGTTGTTTCTTGTTATATCTGCCTTGGTATCCTATGCTATCTGAAAAGTGAGACAAAAACACATCTATATATGAAAATATAGCAGTTATAATAAGTTTTTTGTTCTGTTTTCTGTACATTTTATGTTATGCTCTCCATCATCTGGAGGTAATAAAAGATATCTATCCCCTGAAAATTATAGCTTGACAACCGATCATTTTACAAGTTGATAACCCTTGTCACCCTTCCTGTTGTGTATGTATGTGGTTTGGGGTGCGGTAGTCCACCACATAGCCTGTAGTGTGGCACAGGGGCCGAGCTAATCGTACCCTTATCATTTTTTGTCAACTTCAAACTATAACATGTAAATATTAAGTACATCACGTACAATACATACCGTCACGGGTTCTTTTGTTTTTAAGTTAAGTAACCGTTGTTGGAATGTATCCCCGCAGGTGCCATTTATTTTAGGTGTTCTATAATAGCATACGACATACTTAACGCTAAGTAAACAATGGCGGAATTCTGTTGAAACAGTTTCTGTTGTGTCTATCTTTGCAGTTAACATCAGCCGATGTACTATATTTAGCACAGCTAATACAAAATAGGACAGTTTTAATACATTTATAATACTGCCTGTGTTTACACACGACCCCAATCTATAAACTTCTAGGTTATCTATGCACGCAACCCCCACCCCACCCCCCACCCCTACACACCTATATATGACGACGAATCGATAGAGATAAACAAATACAAGGGAGGATCTAATTTTATTTACTTTTGAGGGAAGGGTGTGTGTGGCAGGGTAGGGGAGGGGGGATGTTGTTGGGTCAAAGGTTACGGAAGAAGCAGATATTTTAAGGATATTTTACGATCTCGATTTCGATGTCTTGAATGTCTGCGACACGATTTGCTGTGTATATGGGCCAAAAGTGATATTATTTATAGCACTGATTTCTATGTAAAAAGGTAGAAAAGGCCCACGGGCAACACATAACAACAGAGAGCTTGTTGTTTTACCGGAAAAACAAATTACTAAATAGGAAACATATTATTTGTTCATGCGTCAGTTTTTAAACATTAAAGGACAACTTAATACGTCGAAAAAGATCAACAAGTCTCAAAAATGAGAGACATCTGCACAATTATATTACGTTTAAACATCTTGTTATAGAATAAAAATTATATTTTATAAGAAAGTTGTTTCTCTGATCACCTTAGGGAAAATTATCCCTTTTCCTGCGGTTTATAGGTGGTATCCGACAGTTTGGACCAATGTTTTCAATAAATCACTGCTACCAGGAAAGATTCTATGAAATGATATTTACTGATCCTCTATGTGTGAAAAAGTTAAGAATAATATCCCACTCGTCATTACATGCATGTATGTCCTGTCTTATCAACGCTGCATAACTAGCTATTTAAACTGAGTAATCATCGAGACCACTTACATTTGAGATCATATTATATCATTATCCGGACTGATGTCGATGTCTATTTTTGCAAACCACATGTTTAAGGATAACATATTAAATATAATTTAATAAACGGAGTTAACATTGTATTTCATTTTCATTGCGGTTAAAAAACGGAGTTAAGATTGTATTTCATTTTCATTGCGGTTCACAATGATGCTTTCTCCTTAACAAATAATTAAAAATGCCAATTTGACAGCTTTTGTCTTAGTCACTTTAACTCGGCCAGAGTATTCGGTGGACCTTTAATGTTGGAAGGTATTCTAACTGTTGTGGGCCGGTAGTTCTATACCCAGACATTTCTCCGCCAAAATAGCCGGATGTCACTATGATGACCATAATTGTGTCACTGTGGTGTATTTTAAAAAACAAACATACACTAATTACGAGTAAATGTATGAATTATGGGGCTATCTTCCTTTAAACCCCCGACATGTTTGATACCTTGTAGCTGTCAGCGTGAAATAAATGTGCCCTGATCTAAGATCCCTCGTTATGCGGTTGTAACAAGATGGATGGAGCACATATTTCATTGCCTAAAGCAGTATAGCAGACGTTACTTTATTATCTTACGTGTTTTTCATTCTGGCTTCTTTATGTTGTGAAAATATGAGCCTGTGATGACTTGAGACAATAGAGGATGTGAAACAAGGGATTTGAATGGTGTTAAATTTAATCACTGAAAGAAGACGAATATTGTCAGACATAGGAACTTTTTTAATCGTTTCTTAACGTCGATAGTATTATTCGTAAAACATACAAATCATGCGTTAAGTGGGGATAAATAAACGTACAGCGACATATTCACGTCTAGACATTTTGTGACAGTTTTAACACGATTTTTGAGTTGTTGTGTTTTGTAGGTTAGATTAGTGAGTTTAAACCTTTTTATTTATAGTCGATTGGGAAGGTGTTGTTTTCAACCTATATCAAATTCCTCTCGACTGCACACTTCCTGGGTAGTACCACCATTCAGTTACTGAGTACCTCGAGCAATGTGGAGTAAATAGGCGTGCTCAAGGACTAACATCACGTAGTTAGTTTCGGGGTTCGAACCCGGGATCCGCCGATCCGGAGTCCAACGTCATAACCACTACACCACAGATGCCCACTGTAGGTCGAAAGACACAGCAACGTTAGCCACATTGCATTCCTTCGCATCAGTTGTGCGTTGTTATCTCATACAAAGTCGCAGTTTGTAAATGTTGCAATTTGATGATTTAGTTCTGTGATTTACTTAATGTGCCTTCTACGGATGTTTAAATACATAACTCTAGTCCAACATTGAATTTTTTGTTGTCGTTTCATTTCACTTGATGCAACAAACATGAACAACAACTTCTGGATTACTGTGATGGTATGGACTCTCACAGGTGAGTAGTAATATCTTTCTTCGCTAATGGTGGGATAGAACAATTTTACATTTGCATTCTTAAAGCATTGCGTATATAAAAGCATTTATACCTTAAACGAAAACAAACTTACGTAACTGAGAAACGGACTGTACGCAGACTTGTGAGAATACTCTGGACAAGATACGACTTGCACTTTTTATTATTTTTCGTTTTATACATATGCTATGTAATCAATTATAGCGTCATAGCATGGCAGAGGGTCCGTTCTTTTCGCGCATACTCAGATGAATGCATTTAAAATCAGAAGTAAAAGATGTGTTTAAATAACAATGATATATTACTTAGCTCTTAGCATTTGAAGCACATATTGATAAGGCGTAGACAAATATTTCAGAGCCAGGTCAGCCATCATTTGTGGCGAAAAACACTATTTACTGCTTAGTCTCAGGGAGTATAAGTTACTGTTGTATGAGGTTGTTAACAATAACAAAGAGTTTAGAGGGCCTAGTAGGAATTGAAGCATTGCGTGCGATAAACAATATAATACAAGTGTTGCAAGTTATAGATTGGCGGTAAGAGATGGTACCCGACAGATTGTCTAAATCTAATATATGTAACATTAACTGACCTCTGTTTGGTGTATTTGTGCATGATTTCTATAGAAAAAACATCATACTTTAGTCTAAGATTTGGCGGTTTACAACAGTGTCTAAATTTAGGGGCTGTAAAGATCGTTAACCTACACTTAAAATGTTCATTCTTTTAAAATCTATCAATAAGAACGATTGGAACTTCTGCTAAAAATATAGCGGATGACGTTGATGAGCTAAAAAAATAGGTGGTCACGTGGTTGTCTTAGTTTAAAAAAAGCTAACTGTGTATCGTGTCTCAGATAGGAAATACATGTGTGTAATGACGATTGTGACGTTATGGTACACTTTTCAGACAGGTGTAGGACATTAAATTGCGAGATCTGTTAAGGTTACAATAGTTTATTAAGTTTAATGAAAATAATTTTGGTCCAAACTGTCGGATACCACCTTTAATGTAATCTAAAGTGTCGATCGGTCCAGAAATGGCATTTAAATTCAGAGGCCGCAAATTGTTATTTCCTCATTTCGTGGACGCGGTTGGTTGAACAGTGGTAAGTAATGTTTCGTAAAACAACCAACCGACATTGGACCACAATATTTATGCGTGTTTTATTCATTTAATTATTACATTAATTACTCATTTAACTATACTTGATGTCTTGAACATTTTATTGCTCAATTACTTTAACACAACTCAATGTATGTGTGTGTTAATTATTAAACCTTAAGCATGCTATAGACAACGGTGAGGTTCAGCTAGGAGTAATAAAATAGTTCATTGTTTGTAAGTGTCTGGCTGCTGATTTATTACCACCTGTCTCTGTAGGACTACGACTACATCTACGGAGATTTTTGTCCCGAGTAGTCTAGTGTTCTTGACCTCTGTTACGACGCATGTTGAGCGGCAAACAAAGATCAGTTAGCTGTTCATGTAACAGACATAAACAAAGTGTCTGATACAATGTTTAAATCCAGGTACGGGAGGCCCCGGGTTCGATCCCGGGTCGCGACATACCAAAGTCGTTAAAAATGGTAGTGGTATAGCTCCCTTGCTAACGCATCAAGCAAATATAAGGGTTGTTCCACGACTGGTTGGCCCGGTGTCAGGATAATGTGACTGGGTGTGGTATCATGCCAGGTGTTCACGGCATGCTATACACAGTGAAGGCAGCACTATAACTGCTTCAAGTGGACACCGTCTCCAGATAACTAAAATACTGTTGGTGGGACGAAAACCCCAATAAACAAACAATGTTTAATCGTTTGCTTGCTTTATTTGCTAGTGAGGCGCTCTAAATTCAAAGTTTTGTCTTACAACTTTACGCGTAGGTTGAAAGACGCTTTGATAAGAGACTTTGCAGCAAATAAATGCAGATCAATAAACAACTCCTATGGTTAGATTGCGTGTTTGTTGTTGTTGTTGCTGTTCGGTAAGTGGGAAGGGTATTTGAACATGTTTAGCTGTAAATAACTAAAATAGCCATTCAATATCCTTTGCTTACCATTTTGTTGTTCTGACATTTCCAAAGAAGAATAGTGAAAACAAGTAATGTCAGGTAAAACTGTATTTTTGTGTGACATTTACAAGTGCTATATATTTGATAATAATAAAAATCGCCATTTTATCATTATAGTATTTACGTATTTCTTTATCTTAGGCTGGACCAATCTGGCGACGGGTGAAGAAACCTGCATCAGGCGACCATTGATATTCGACGAAGCGTGGCTTGCAGTTAACAACTCCCAGGGATTAACGACCGATGTTTTCTCCAGGAATCACGAGTGCTGGAAGGTAGGATGTCGAGATGTCAGGTTTTGGCCTTGTCATAAGTTGGAAAGGCTTAGACAGAATGTCTACATCTAGATCAGACAGCTCCCTCTGGCATTGTAATCAGGATCTACACGTTCTCCTGTCTCTAGCAATAATCTACAGCCATTTTATGTAGCTGTTAGAAAACGACTACAAGTTATATTGCAAAATGCAGCATGATAATGATTAGCTATTTACAAAATGCAGCATGATAATGATTAGCTATTTACAAAATGCAGCATGATAATGATAAGCTATTTACAAAATGCAGCATGATAATGGTAAGCTATTTACAAAATGCAGCATGATAATGATTAGGTATTTACAAAAAATGCCGCATGATAATGATTAGCTATTTACAAAATGCAGCATGATAATGGTAAGCTATTTACAAAATGCAGCATGATAATCGTAAGCTATTTACAGAAAGCAGCATTTTAATGGTTAGCTTTTTACAAAATGCAGCATGATAATCGTAAGCTATTTACAGAATGCAGCATGTTAATGGTTAACTATTTACAAAATGCAGCATGATAATGATTAGCTATTTACCAAAAATGCAGCATGATAATGGTTAGCTATTTACAAAATGCAGCATGATAATGATTAGCTATTTACCAAAAACGCAGCATGATAATGGTTAGCTATTTACAAAATGCAGCATGATAATGGTTTAAATGCATGAAAATGTATTATTAACGTTATTCTTCATATTCTTCACGGTGCTTTTAATACAAGCGTTGTTTGTGCGGTATCTGTTTAACCCTTTAAGCCGTCAAAGGACTGCAAATAATGGTAAAGATTATTACGTAGTAATCAAATACACAACGTATTGGAAAGCAGCAGTGTATTCAGCTGCAAAATACACCTCTTCTAAAAATATAGGTTGTTTTAACCTATATATAAGGTGCAGTTTAAAAAGCTCCTTCCTCTGGGAAAATCCTGCTTTTTTCCCTAAAAAGGGAAATTCCCTTCCCATAAATTAAAAAAAAATGAGTGAAGTGGACTATGATTATCTAGTGTTGGAATTCAATGATAATCTAGTGGAGGAACTCAATGATAATCTAGTGGAGGAATTCAATGATAATCTAGTGGAGGAACTCCATGATAATCTAGTGGAGGAATTCCATGATAATCTAGTGGAGGAACTCCATGATAATCTAGTGGAGGAATTCAATGATAAACTAGTGGAGGAATTCAATGATAATCTAGTGGAGGAATTCAATGATAATCTAGTGGGGGAATTTAATGATAATCTAGTGGAGGAATTCAATGATAATCTAGTGGAGGAATTCAATGATAATCTTGTGGAGGAATTCAATGATAATCTAGTGGAGGAACTCAATGATAATCTAGTGGAGGAATTCAATGATAATCTAGAGGAGGAACTCAATGATAATCTAGTGGAGGAATTCAATGATAATCTAATGGAGGAATTCAATGATAATCAAGTGGAGGAATACCATGATAATCTAGTGGAGGAATTCAATGATAATCTAGTGGAGGAATTCAATGATAATCTAGTGAAGGAATTTAAAGATAATCTAGTGGAGGAATTCAATGATAATCTAGAGGAGGAATTCAATGATAATCTAGTGGAGGAATTCAATGATAATCTAGAGGAGGAATTCAATGATAATCTAGCGGAGGAATTCCGTGATAATCTAGTGGAGGAATTCAATGATAATCTAGTGGAGGAATTCAATGATAATCTAGTGGAGGAATTTAAAGATAATCTAGTGAAGATTCAATGATAATCTAGTGGAGGAATTCAATGATAATCTAGTGGAGGAATTCAATGATAATCTAGAGGAGGAATTCAATGATAATCTAGTGGAGGAATTCCATGATAATCTTGTGGAGGAATTCAATGATAATCTAGTGGATGAATTCAACAACATGAAACATAGAGAAAAGGTCTTGTAATAAACATACAAGATGTATGATAGCAAATAAGCAATTTTTCTTCATTTGTTTAATAAAACACCGCAAAATGTTCTTTTTCTCAAAGGACTAAGTCCCCATCCCCTTTTTTCAGTAAAAAAACACCAACAACCCAGATACAGATTTTATATTGGGACAAAAGTAGCAACAGCTGGAGTCCCTAACATTTGATAGAAACTATTTAATTAAAAACATTAAATACATTCTTTATGATTGCATTTTACCTTAAATTAGATCTAAAATAAATGCTCATAAATACTTCCAAATACGACCAAAATACAATGAGTTTAAAATTAACTCCCGCTTATTTATTTCATCAACGCCACACCTATGTGATCTAAAAGATTTTCTAGCAGTAACTGAGACAATATAATGACAATACTCATAACATGAAACAGAGCCGCAGAAGGCGGCGAGACACCGCTTGAGAAATCGCAAATATCTAGCAGACAGTGCATAGTTGGCGGAACACTCGTTCTTCTAAAGTTTCGCTACCCATTTCGACCCTTTCACTGAGTGATATTCGTGCGCGGCATTGCTCATTCATAAATTTGAAATTCATGCATATATCTGCATTACACAATATACTTCTAGAACATATTACAATATTAATTTTAACATTTAAAGCACGTTACGATCAATTGCTCAACAGAAACTGGAAGCCAACAAGAAGTTTAAAACACAATATTTTTAAACAAATGATTACGGTACATATACATATATTAAACAAACAGAACAATAAGTCATGTGTATCAAATCAAGTCTAATCTGATCCAAGTTCAAAATTAAAATATTAATTTATTATTTGAATGTCCAAATTCGTTATAAAATCCCCAATTATCTACAATAATGTCCGAAGATGGCGATATTTTAACTGTAACTCCAAATAAATAATACTTGTAATCCAAGTCCGAATTCACACACTGCTGTTACTTTATTGCTGTATTCATGAATGGCCTTTTAAGTCTTAACGGTCTTATTCAAGTCAAACGTAAAACAAGAAGAAAAACATGTATAAAAGCCAAGACTTTTCGAGAAGGTACAAGTTCTGGGGCGTAACTAGGCATGATATGATGTGCATGTCCGCTAGGGGGGTGGTCGCGGGGACATGCATCCCGGACAATTTTGTGTTTCTAGATCGTACGTGGTGGCTTCTGAAGTGGTATCTGTATCAAGATATAACTGAATTTATATACAACGTCGTATTACAGACCCTTAAATATTTGTTATTTCCAATTGAGAAGCTGCTTCAATACCAGCCCCATTTTTCTGAATATGGTCATTTATGTAAAACTTTATCCACTCTATTTAATTTTACAAGAAATAAATCACCTGCGGACGTATTTTTATCATCGTGTCGTCAAGCAAAATGTAAGAAAACAAAGATTGCATATATTGAGAAACCGCAAAGGACAAATGGTTTAAAATGAATCAAAATTGGAGCAAAGCAATAAAAACAATGATACTTAAGTCTAGAATGTGCTTGGCGGCTTCTTAGGAGAGTTCGGCATGATGATATAACGAGATATTATTGTAACGCAGGCCGGTGTTTCTCAACCGTCACCCATCCATACCCTAGCCAATGTAACTGATGCTTAATCGCGCAACTTTGGAAGCCGCTTAAACCACTCGCTAAAGAGTTAACCCAGCAGCGCGGCTGGTTTGAAGTGCTTATATTTCTACCTCTGCGGTCGTTATATTATGTTACTGACATTTAATGTTACAACAAATATTGTAAATTTATCTTGGAATACCTCTTTATTTCACACTGAGAAAATGTAATATCTCATCAAGAAACAAGTATTTTTATGCATACGTAATTTTTATTACTGTGGCTTCAAGTATACTGCAATGAAAAGGAGAAATCGAAACTTGCATTAAGGCCATTTTGAGAAATCACAACTGAGAAACTGGTTCAAGTGGAATAAATTGGTATAAATCTACAGGTAAACCAATGACATTTAACCACGAATTGTATCTCGAATTCGATTTAATAAATCCCGTGACTAAACAAATTGTACAATGTAAATGCCAATGTCTTAGCGACTAGTCCTTACAGCCAACACCAATGTTTTATCAGTCAGTTAAATGCAGTAACCATTGTATATATAAAAAATAATGAAAAGAAAAGTATTGATCGAAATTGCAATTCGGTACATATTCATCCACTATATACTACCAAGGTGAGATCGTCCCGAGAACCAGAGAAGTTTCAATTTGAAGTTTAAGAGTACAAACCTTGATCTCTACATGGAGCTACAGAGATTTTCTGAATCGATTTAGCAATTGTACATGTTTTTCATTGTGCAAATAGAGCTAATACTAGCTGGCCGTAATAACTACACACTTTAGACCAGTTGGGTAAGATTTAAAATTTCAAAACATTCCAGAAATTAGTAGAGCGTCTACAAATCAATGACTTAGAACATTCTATCTATAAAGCTCAATGACATTTCCACTTTCCTAAATTGCGACCGTCACATGGTCAATCCTATACTCTATGTGAAACTCTTATGTAACAAGCATACCTGAACATGACGCGACAAGTCCTGTTCCACATACATATTTTTTGCACACACGCAATACGTCTTCCCAGGCCTTTACTGATCACGAGTAGTCAATGGCATGCATTGTCAATGCTTTGTAAATTCAGCTTTCTCATAACTCTGGACAAGCGACACTCCCAAAATGGACACGTTCAGAAAAAGAACCTCGACGTAAAGAGTATTGACACACCGGGATTCTTGGTACGTGCTTCGGTTTTACTACTTCGTAAAGTAGCCCCTAAACATTTGAAGAAAGTTGCCACTTGGAAATAACGCGATCAAATAATCAAAATGGCTGATTTAAATTTGGAAAAAAATGATTAAAATATGCACATCAGACTTTACAGATAGACACAAGATTTCAGCTCAAATCAGATATGCAACATTTTACTTATTTGTGTCAATGACTCTCACACACGTGTACTGTCTTAGTTCGCTTAAGATAGCGTAATATGAATGTCTGACTGTCTCTCTTATTATTTCTTGCAATATGTAGATGTAGGTTTGCCATTTAGCAACGTGTTATGTCTACAGACAGCCTTTGTATCAAGGTCTTTCGGGGATGGGGGGGGGGGGGGGGGGGGGGGGTGTTGGCTGCCATCTTGCCGGGACTACTTTTTCCCCATATTACCTCCGAGGCTTATTTTTGAAAGAATTATAACAGACGTGATCCGAATGCGAATAAAAGATGCGGTATTTTGTAATAATTCAATAACATTTCAGTGTCCTCCAGTATTGGTGACATCAGTCGATGGTTACGTAACCTGCACGCTTGTTGTGAGTACGACGTTCGGGACCGATCTCGAAATCCGAAATCAAAATGGCGCTGTTTTATGCAGGTGCGTGATCGAATGTTGCGATTGGTACTTTTATAGGCTTATTATGCCATTAAACATTTAAATATTAAGCATATATTTTATATCTTGTACCACCCGTTTATCAAAATCATATACACTCAGAAAAAAACATTAGTATTCTATCTTTAAAATAACACATATATCAGTTGCTTTAGAAAAGACACCCGGCCGTTTTCAATAATAATGTGCCGTAATATTTCGCCATTAATAGTTAGTCGATATTTCTATTCCTTTTTATAGTGCAGGTTTAGTATTAAAGAAACCTAACTGCGTGGCTACGCACATTACTGCTATGTTTTGTTTGGTTTTTAATTTAGATTTTAATTACGAAAAGCTATATAAAATATTTTCAAAGTGACATATTTCCACAACTGACTTATTACCTGGCTATTTTGCAGCCTATCAGAGAAGTTCGTGGAGCACGGAGACTATATTCTGTCACTTTCCGGTAATAACGGTACCTCGTGCAGTCTTGTACTTCTGAACGGTCCCATGGTTGCAGAAATGCGTGAGTAACTCAAAATCAAGGAATTCATACTGCGTTTTCATTTTTATCTCCCTCTCACTCGCCTCTCCCTTTTCTTCCTCTCCCTCCATCCCTGCCTCCCTCCCTCCCCCGTCTCTCTCTTCCTCCTCCTCCCTCCCTCTGTCTCTCTTTCTCTCCCTCCCTCTCTCTCTCTCTCTCTCTCTCTCTCTCTCTCTCTCTCTCTCTCTCTCTCTCTCTCTGTCTCTGTTTCTCCGCTGGTCTGTCTGTCTTTTTCTCTTGCGCTAGCTTTTGGAGAATGATCATAAACACATGTCTGGGTAAAAATCCCTGGTGCTGTACACGTCAGCAAAAATGCCTTCTCACGTGAAAGTTTCCGCCTAGACCAGGACGCGAGCCCGTGTGGTGAGGTCCTGTAGGGTGTCAAGACCACGACTCTAACTGATTGTCCACCGGCCCCTTACCAATAGTATGACATGATGTTGAACATTACCATTTATATTATATAGTGTTGTCTTGTTGTCAAGAGAAAATAGACATCTCTACCAAAAGACAAAGCTCGCTACATACAAATTGTACATTGAACTGACTTACCTGTTTATTTGTGTGTTTGTTTTTAAGTGCGTGCACACAGTTATGGCAATTATAGCGACGTTCACCTATTTTGATGGATGAAGACTTTAGACAAATACCATTCTTACAGACATTCTTACAGTTAGTCCTTTGCCTCGAACGAACTCGAACTCACGCGTTGAGATGATCAGCAGTCGGAGGAGTTACACAGAAACTTAGCATAAACAACTTAATAGTCATGGTCAGCAATTGACACATGATTGGTAACTTAAATGGTTCAACGTCGTTACGTATTAACAATATAACGTCATAAAATAATGTGTTGAACCATGCTACTTTTGCACACTTGTGTTGTTAAACATATGAATCTTAAACAGTGTAGTCTTCTGAATAGATGGAACTAATATATTTGAAAGTAACGACAACGTGGGCGTCCCTGGTCTATTGGTTAAGACGTTTGACTCTGGATCAGAGGTCCCAGGATCGAACCACGAAACTGACCACAGGATGTTAGTCAGCTTTGGGCAATACTTTGTACTGCACATTGCTCGAGGTACTCAGTACCTGAGTGGTTGTTCTACCCGGAAAGTAGGCAGTCGAGAGCGACTTATATAAGTTCAGAGAACTTGTTTTAGAATCGACTATAAAGAAATACGTTTACGCTAATTGACGACAATAGCATTCACTCTACCAGTTTTATCAATGCACACCAAACAGCCTGTATAATGTCAATCATAAAAGAATTCTCATTGTGGTAGTTTTCGGCGCCTAGATTGGGAACTCTTTGAAATTTTCATATTCATTTCAATGCTATTAAGCATTCTGAAGACATTGTTCAGTTCATGTCTGTTTTCATTAAACTTTGACTTTTAATGCTAATAAACGTTCTCGTGGCAGATTTGAATAAATGCCCTATTTTGTGTTATTTCCCAACAAGTTCGTCATTGTGTGCGTTACAAACAGGGGCTTATTAGGAATCTTAATACAGAAATATAGCCAATTCGAACCTAGTTTGTTTTTTTATTTCATCTGTTCTGTTTCAGTAAACTAGTAGTTTTCAGTTATGTTATCTTTGTTTTTAACAGATGCCATCAATTGATAAAACTAAAAGAGCATAACTTGTTGTATTTATCAAATGCTACTAGAACAGATCAATAGTTTTACAAATGGTTTTCCTGTTTCAGCTATTTTGTATGCGGCATGCGGAATCGTTGTAATATGGGTATTTGTGAAAATTGTTGCGTGCCTCTTGAGGTAAAAATAATATTCCTACTTGACTGGTTTTTAAGATGCTAGCGATGACTATAATGATGATATTGTTACAAAGACAATGAAGGCAAAATCAAAACGACAACTACGACGGCGACGTTCACGGAGAGGACGATAGGATTTTCACTGTCAAATAGACAACTGCGATGACAGTGGTGACAATGGTGATGATGATGATGATTATGACAATAATTATGATGATGACGATGTTTATGTTGTTGATGAAGATGATGGTTGTGGAGGCGACGACGACGATGATGTTGAGGACGACGACGACAACGACGACTACGACGACGATGATGTTGACGACGACAACGACGACGACGATGATGTTGACGACGACGACGATGATGATGATTATGATGATGATGATGATGATGATGATGATGATGATGATGATGATGATGATATAGATGATGATATAGATGATGATAATGATGATGATGATGATGATGATGATGATGATGATGATGATGATGATGATGATGATGATGTAAATTCATCAGATTACATCCTGGATTATTTAGATTGAGCTCCGGACTGCGACAGTAACCTTGTTGAATATATCTATCCCCAAAACAAAACAAGCCAGAATATTTTCGAATCCGAGACTAATTCCATTAGGGAAATAGCTTTTATTTTTGCATTATCAATTTAGGAATTATTTGTGTTCGTTAGTTGACAATCATCTCTGTTTTCATCAGACGACGGAAATCAAGCAGCCCTAGTAAGGAAATTAGTTCTGGGAATTCGCAGGACAATAACGGGGTATGTGTAATATGTACTGGATCTTTTGATGTTGTATTAGTAAAATTTGTATGATGCTGGTGAGGCACTTTTTGTATTTCATTGTTTTTGATAATATGACTTATTGCAAGTTCTCAGCAGTTTCATTAAAGAGGCGAAGTTACTGTTGGTCTAGTTGTCATCTGCTTTTAAGATTAAAAATCTAATCTTACTTACAACATAATGAATAATAATACTTGTATGTTAATAGTAGTTTATCTCATATCATGTCGTCCTCAGAAACTTGTGTTTTCAATTAGTTAGTGTTCAATGATGTTTAGCCATTTGAAGCCCAGAAATGCAATCTCCCATGCAGAGTTGTCGTTCGTTCCTCTCACATACACCTCTGTGAATGTATGAGCCGATGGTAGAGAGTGCCAGAAATGTGGTAAAGCTCCGAACTACGCATGCGTAAATATACGTCATGTGCCTACGTCAGTCAAAACCAATTCACTGATTGGCTGTATGGTATGATGATGAAATATTTTGAATAAATGTGAATGCATGAACGGATCGTTGGTTTTATGGGCTATGTGCACGTGGCAATGCCGTTTTAATGAACTGAATACATTATAGGAACGTTTACATTTTGTTGTACATATGGAAATAGCTTCTTAAAATGCTAAAGATTTGTCATTTATATAACAATTAGATATTTATAATTATGTGTTGTTGTACTGTAAAATGTTCTTGTCAAATACTATTTACTTCATCAAACAGCATAGATCTACATTTTGTTGAGAAAAATCCTGCGTCCTTACAGCTTCCTATGACGTCACTTGATGGGGAGAAAGCAGTTGTGGCAAAACAAAAAGAGAGACTGAAATCGTTGGATGCGTTTCGAGGGTACTGTATATTCTTGCATTACTATCTGTGTCAAAAACAAAACATAATTTTTGTATAAAAAATGTAATAATTTAAAGCTTAAAACTATACAATTGTGATTATATGAGGCAACTTTTTGAATCTGATGCTAAAATGCTCCTTGCTAAAAATTGATATCTTAACTTTTGAAGATGAATCATAATTCGACTACTGTATCAACACTTAAAACGCCTTAAACTACTTCTTAATCATAATTATTATTACTGATAACACTGATTCAAACCCCCCACCCCCAAAATGCGGGTGCGATGTATACGTAAACAGAAAAAAATAATCGAAAGAATAATTTGCTATTCGTGAAACAGCAGATGCTATAAATGTATTCCCATGAGCGCTGATCTTGAGTCATTTAAATAATTTTTTGTAAGATCATACTTATTGCAACGTGCAATTAATTTATTGTAAATCTCTAAAAACATTTTACCAACTTTCCCCCAGGTTGAGTCTAATTGTCATGGTGTTTGTGAACTACGGCGGAGGTGCCTACTGGTTCTTTGACCATCTGCCATGGAATGGTCTCACTGTTGCGGACCTCGTCTTCCCATGGTACGTCTCACGTTGTCCTAGTAACTCAGTTACATTGCTTCCAATTTAAAGTTATAACAATACTCTAAGTGTTATATCAACTATACAGCCATCCTGTCACATGTCGCCTGTATATGATTCAGGTTCGTGTTTATCATGGGTACATCTATGAACTTCTCGTTCCGTGGGATGTTGAAGAGAGGCAAGACCCGCTACTGGATTGTCTGGAAGGTCCTCAGACGTAGCGCTCTTCTATTCTTCTTCGGTATCATGCTCAACACCAACTGGGGACGTGAGTATAGCACGATGATTCGTCTATGTGTATTGCTCATAATATAGTGATTTTGAATTTTTCAAAGGTTCACAAAGGTAGATATTATGCCTTAAAGTGATGTTAAGTTTTTAGTGTAAACCTATATGTTTATTGTCGATAAGGAAATAACTTCTTTCAGCTTATATAAGTCCCTCCTGACAGCCCACTTCCTGTGTGGAACCAGTCATTAGATAATAATTAACTTACAGGTTTGACCTGAGACCAAGATCAGAACCACTTGATCACGGACGCTAACTATCTTTCACCTTTTGTTTAAACATTGATAAGAAAATAACATAAAATATGTTGTGTTTTCCATGAAATATGAGTCAAAATGGTCACTTGGTATTGGTTCAAGTTTTGTGGTAATATGATGTCTTAGACTGTTTTTAAAACTACATCTGTCTCTCTGTTTGATTTTCTGTTTTTCTTTCCAGTTCACAGTATCCTGTATCGCTACCTAGACAAGACCCTTCTATTTCCTCTTAGTCATATAGAGCTGTCACTTTTTCAATCTGTCTCTTTCTTTCATCGCACACTTCCGTTTCTTTTTTAATACGCATGCACATACACACACTATGATATTTCTATAACTGAAATACTTTATATAGGACGATAAACCTAACAAAACAAAACAAAAACTATAAATTCTGGTCGCTATATATCCAGCGGTTGAACTGACCCATCTCCGTGTGCCTGGGGTGCTTCAGAGGCTGGCCCTTACTTACCTGCTGGTAGCTCTCCTGGAGACGGCATTCGCCCGCAAGGCTGACACCGCCCAGGTAAGCAGAACTGTGAACATGTGTCTGGTGGTTTAGGGTTGATAGTGGTAGGGCATTGACTTCTTAAAAGTGCACAAACATGACATCAACCAAAGGGTGAACAGTTGCCTCTCGTTGGGCGACAAACTGTTCCTGCTCCACAAAATAAAATCACATGTATTGCGGGTTTTTTTTGTGGCTTTTTTGTTATGCCGCACCGACGCAATTATGGTCATATTGACGATATCCAGCTTAAGTTTTTAGGGTTTCTTTGCATAATTTAACGCCATTAAAAAATTTCATTTATTTAAAGGTGGTATCCGACAGTTTGAACCAAACATTGTTACCTGAAAAGGTCCTGCAAAATGTTGTTCATTGATTCCCTTGATCTGTGTGAACAGTGAAGCATCAATCCACATTGGTCACTGCCAACAGGTATTTCCTATCTGAGCTAAGCTGTAGAGTTACAAGTAGCTAGTTTTAAACTAGGAAAGCCACGTGACCTCTTACTTTTGAGATCACGTTATAGCATCACCGGCTAATTCTGACGTCGATATCTATCTTGGGCAGTGATCACTATCGTGCTTATTTATAGACTTTGGAAGAATGAACATTTATGGCGAGTTATTCCACGATTTGTACTGTCTTACAATTAAGCTAGTGTTCAAATCGTTTTTGCTTAGATTAATACAGTCAATAAAGAGCCTATGCCCAAATTTCCCAGAATATGCTATATACAAACTATCGGAATCCACCTTTAATTCAAGTACCTCCTCTATGTATGTTTGTTTGCTTGTTACGTTACTGATATAACTTAAAAAACAGGTATTATGTACTGTTTGTTGTTAGTTAAGTAAATTAGCCGTCGAAAATATACACGAACTGACTGGGTCCTAGATGTGAGCCCGCCATTCTTATCTTTTCTGTGATATTCTATATCGATTGTCGGTACTTTTATTGCGATTTTAGGACATGTGTGCATGTTTGTAGATGCCCTGTTCTGTTGTTTCGTTAAGTGAAACAACAAACAAATCAAACGAATTTCGAAATAGCGCATTTCAATTATAATATCTCACATCTCGGAAAACTTCAAGCATTGAAAACGTTTTAGAAATTAGTTCGGTACTCAAGATCGTCATCTTGAACACACAAATACAGACTTTTAAACCGAAAAGTACACTTTATTGGTGCAAAAGGATTGCATATGATTTCATAAATTAACCTACTAGTAAATCTAATAATTCCTTGGCTTGTTCATTTCAGGACAGAAGCTGGGCTTGGATTCGAGACATTGTATTGTACCTGCCGGAATGGCTACTAGCCTTCGGCATCCTCGCGGCATACATGGCCTTAACATTTGCACTTCCAGTCCCAGGCTGCCCTACGTAAGAACACTCAAGATCTTCCCTGGGTCTTCTCATAAAACATATATGACTTATTAGCTGGGTGATGTCACGTGGAACACCTCAGCCATTTCTTTTCACGGACATTCCGGAGATAGTTGAATAGTTACGAATGGGGTGTTTTAAAAGACGTTAACTTGTTTGCACTATCGCTTATTCATATTAATATCAATTGTGTCATTTAATTAACTCTTGACCCAAGAAGTTCATCTGTGTGCACGCTTTTCCCTTTAAAGTGTTGTGTATTTACCAGCCGGTCTTTTAACCAGTACGGGTTTATTATATATACTATGCATATTTATTGATGCATTTGGCACCACTATAAAACCATAACTATTTTGAAAATCTTACTTCCTTTCATTAATCTTCTTTGAACGAAAAGTAAAGTATATTACTTGTTGTGTTTTTGTGTGTTTATTTTCCAGCGGTTACGTTGGCCCAGGTGGTCTTCACGAGGACCGGAAGTACGAGAACTGTACAGGAGGCGCTGCTGGCTACATCGATAGACTGGTTTTAGGAGAGAAACATCTCTATGGGAACCCGACACCCAAGGTCGAAAATAATAAATAATAGCATGCCTGACGCAAATAGTATATTGAAAGTAGTAACATGGAGAATATACTTAACATATTGCATGGTAACATGCTGACAAACATACACATTTAACCTCAGTAAGTTTAAACAGTAACATACATCAAATACTTGTAAGAATAAACAAATCAGACTGTTTGGTAGTAGACTAAGTGCATTTTTTCAATTTACAAATGATATAAAACAAGTGTATCAACGTCATGGAAATGTCAGTCATCGATTTCGAGATTTCTTTAAAAAAATTGTATTTAAATTATGATTATGTCATTGTGGATGTGTTGTAAATAATTTATTTATTTATTTATAACCTTATATATTTAAACAATTTTGTAAAAAAGTGTGTATTTTTTTACACAAAGAATTCGTGTGTGTCAAATAATTGGGTGTAATCATAGTGCGTTTTTATTCCCCATAAGAATTTGGAGCTATATTGAACTTATGTCCGCCGCATGATCCGTCGGTCCGCCTGCAGACGAGATTTGTCCACGCTATTTCTCGACTACCAATGGGCGGAATATAATAATCATAACAGGAATGGCAAGTTCAAAACCTACCTGCGCATATCGTTGGCACGTCACGATTGATTTGATTTGACATCAGTTACGGCCCTTTGTTTCGTTATCAGTACAGTAACTGTCACAAACAGTACTTATCGAGGGAGGAGGGTGTCGGGGTGGTGGAGTGCGATATACATCATGTTCAACGATAAAACTTATTTTCTAAGAGATACAGATAGGCCCTTTGGTCATATAACATGTACAACTTCTTTATTACGTTCATTGTGTTCTTGCACAAGGCCTTTCTAATATAAGGTCAGTTTCACATATATAGATAATTCTTGAAATGAAAAACTTATCTTTAGACAAACATTTTGCTGTCTAGAACAGATTCGTATTGTGACAGCCGGGAGCTTAACACATTTTACAGGAACATTTACTCTGAATCTAACAAGGCGGACAAACAACACCCAACCCCGACTCCCGACCCCAAAGTTTAGTTTCATAGTGCAACATTTCTTTTTTGCTAACAGTTATTTCATAAATCGAAAGATAATTACACATGTTGTCATTTTGGAAAATTTACCTGTGGGAGTGGCGGATATTCTGTCCACCTGTGTCAATGTGACCAGAAGGGATTTTGTCTGGGGGCAGGGGAGGGGGGATTTTGTCCTACACCCTCTAGAATTCCAAGAAAAGTGTTGTATTGGGAAAGGAGTTATCCATCTCAATTTGTGGCGTTTGAATTGACCTCAATAGGACGACTACTTCGGCGAGTTTCGGCAAGAACAGCACTGACAACATCATGTTTTAATGGATTAACATTGATTGTGTGTATTATGCATTCTCTTTGTAACGCTTGTTTTGATCTGTTTATTTGAAATGGCTGCACAGATGTCTTATATATCCTGTATCCGGTTAGTGTACACACGCACACATTGCAATGGTACCTTGATGTCTATTTAGAAATAAACGACAAACATCACTTTGGTGATAACTCTCGTTCAAAATAATACAGCACAAGCCTTGTTAATCAATGAATGGCTTATTAATTATGTAGAACTAGTGGGCCATATCACTAGATGATATATTTTCTTTCTGTTTACAGGCAATTTACCAGACGAAAATTCCATATGATCCAGAAGGCCTTCTAGGAACGCTGTCCTCGGCATTCCTTTGTTTTCTTGGTCTCCAGGTATTCGTTTACCTGATATTTTCAATATAAAATAATAAAATACGTATTTTCATTTTCATTTTTTATCAGTCAATCAGTTTTTACTGTTATGTTTAAATATATCTTCACTCCTGGATGTACCTTCCAGTGGTATATAATAATTTTAATTTAAATTTGCAATAAAGTATTAGATAATTGCGATGATGGTGTTGGTTGTGATAATGGTGATGATGATAACGATAATGATTGTGGTGCTGCTGATGGTGATCATGATGACGATCCTCATGATGATGATGATGATGAGGAGGAGGAGGAGGCGATTCATTAAGATGAGTACTTACGAGAAATAAATCAATATTATTTAATTAGCCGTTTTGTGTGTAATGCAGGCAGGGCGAATATTTCTGATCTACAAGTCACACAAGGACCGGGTTTTACGGCTGCTTGTATGGGGAGTCATCACGGTAATGTCTTACGTTAATATATATCTACCTTTTGCATCTTATAATGTCTTGCTTTTATTTGATTGTATTTTTTTCTACATTCGCTAATGAGATAATAACGTGTTGGCAAAAGGTTTTCCATTGAACAAAGACCTAGTATGTTACAGATAAAAGCTCTCTTTGTCCTTTTCACTCAACAAATACCGTGTTTTATATCGTTGCACCAACCGCTCTGCTTTCTTTTCGAACGAATGGACGTGCCTGAGCTGCTACTAGAATAAATAAGCGTGTCTGTTTTGCTATTTAAACAAATAAGCGTGCCTAAGCTGCTATTCGAACACACAGGCGTGCTTAAGCTGCCACTCGAACAAATGGTGTGCCTAAGCAGCTATTGGAATAAATAGGAGTGCTTATGTGCTGTTCGAACAAACAGATGTGTCATAGCTTCGAATCGAACAAATAGGCGTCATTAGCTGCTATTCCAACAAAAGGGCGTGGCTTATGTGCTATTTGAACAATTGGCCGTGTCTAAGATGCTATTCGAACAAATGGGAGAGCCTAATTCGTTATTTGAACAAATGGGCATGCCTAAACAAATATTTGAACACACAGGCGTGCCTAAGCTGCCATTCCAACAAATGAACTTATGTTCTTTTGGAACAAATGGGCGTTCCTAAGCTGCGATTGGAACAAATGGGCGTGCCTATGTGCAGTTCGAACAAAAGGATGTGGCTAAGCTGCGTACCGATCGTGCATTAGTTGCTGTTCGAACAAACAGGCGTGCAGTGGCTGCTATTCGAGCTAACTGGCGTGTCTAATGTGCTATCTGGACAACCGAGCATGCCAAAGACAGCAAACGGACTTGGCTCGAGATGATAGTCGAAGAATCGGATGTGTCAGTTGTTTGAAGAAACGGACGTGCCAAATTGGCGATTATGATTCGGATATTCAAACAATTGACCTTACTAAAGACATATATTAGAACAAGCCGCCGTGCGTACCTTAGACTTATATTTTAACAGTCGGGCGTGCCTCATGCAGTTATTTGGAAAGAAAACGTGTAAAGAATTTTGTCCGCACAGACGTGCTTAATATCGATGTTCATACAAAAAAACGTAAAAAAAATCCCGTAAAAATCCCTTAAGTTTGTTGTTGGATGTATAATTCTTGATTTCTTTTTACTTCTTTACTTATTTTGATAAAATTTTACTGCATGTTTGCAACTTAGGGACTTATTATCTCTTATATTCAGGGAGCCGTTGGTGCCGGCCTGTGTGGGGGCTCTATCAACGATGGTGTTATTCCTATCAACAAGAATATATGGTAAGTGTCGTTTTGTTCATCATCAACATTATCATCATTACTATTATCGTCGACGTCGTCATCATTGTCGTACTCTTCGTCAAAACCGCCGTTGTCGTTGTCGTCCACATCAGCGTCATTAATATCAACAGCAACAGTAGTAGCAGCACCAGTAACAGCAACAACAACAGTATAATTTTCGTAAATTGCTCAAACCTTTCGTCAAACCTCAATTCATGTCATTTTTTGACATCGTATGTACCGATTATGCGTTCACTCTATAATCAACTTAAATAAACTTTATATACAAACCAACTATTACGATGTTCATGTTATTGTAAATGTGAGAATAATGGTTCATCTCATTTTGTTTGCATGTTGTTGATGCGGTTATAATATAAGACACACTAATTGCAGCAAACACGCAAATACTCGCGCGCATTTGTTTTAAAAAATAATTTAGGCGTGTTTTTAATCACGTTAGAAAAAAGTTCATGTTTAATTTCACACGTTCGTGTTCATATTTTATGCATATTTTTTATAAATCAAGTCTAAATAATTTAGATATTCAATCTCAATTTACCAGATCTTCGAACCAGTTTGTAAATATCGTTCAATACCGACGAAAGAGCATCGTCGCATTTCGTTTCTATTCAGGAGTTCTGATTCATTACTTATAAACAGTAAGAATGGTCCGCTAGATTTTAATAAAAGGAAAAGCCCATTCGATTTTTTATATTATTTTAGTTTCTTGTCATTAAAATCTGACAGAAAATGTTCATGGTAATGAGATATGGGGGCGAGTTTTCATCTTTACAATACGTTAAAACGAAACCGTGTTTTGATCGTATTGAAAATATGTTTTATAGCGTTAGATCATTCTTTTTTCAATAATTACCGAACAATTAATTATGAAAAATACTTTATGATCGTCGAGTCATGAAGTCATGGAGATTTATAATTCCCGTAAACGGTAACCGGACTTAGCCGGAATTTACAAGAGATGTGTGTTACAACCCGTTTTGTAATATCTTATATGTAGACCAATATCTTTATTTTCTTGCCTCAAATGTCTTTTCACTATTGTAAGAGGAAACCCCGTTTAGTAATAAAACTTAGTTTTCGTCCAGAATCTTGATGAATTTTGACCAAAAGTGTCGCTTTCGGTACAAAAATCTGTCGGTACATCATTTTCTGTCTTTCAACAATAATTGGGATATTTTTAGAAGTTTGAATTTTTAACCCGTTTTGTAGTGAACTTTTTTCACATCGACCAACCCATTTTGCAAAAAAGTTATTTTTTGTCCAATATATTTATTGTCTTGTCTCAAATGGCTGGAAATTACGAACAAACCTGGTAAAAATATTAATTTAATGTGCATTTAAAGTTGTTTTCGTACACTTTTGAGAAATTTTAATTTTCAACCTTACGCGAAAATTTCATTTCACTATTAATATAACCTGCAAGCCCAAATGTGGCTTCAGACAAATACATGTGTTGCTTGTTATTCGATTTACCGTTCTATTAAGAGTATTTCAGTTTTTTCGGAGACGGTGTCCACTTGAAGCTGATATAGTGCTGTCCATACTATGTATATCAACATACCATGAACACATGATACCACACCCAGTCGCATTATTCTGACAGCGGGCAAACCAGTCGTTTAATTACCCATATTTTTGCTGGAGTGTTAGTAAGGGAACTAAACCACTACCATTTTAATGACTGGTGTGTTGCGGCCAGGGTTTAAACACGGGGCCTTTCGTACCTGGCGCCGACGCCCTACCGACTGCGCTATTACGTCCGGTTAAGCCATATATGCTGCTTATAAAACCAAATACAGCTTCCACCTAATACAGATCACCTTAAGCAGTAGGCCTATGCTTGAAGATGATACATGTTGTCGTAAGAGACTCATTTCTGAAATGAGACTCATTTCATTGTCGACGTCGTCAGCTGGCAACATTAGCGAATGCATGAAGTTGTTGATATTATTTTTGCTTATGTTTGTATTTGTGTTGTTGTTGCAGCTGGTGATGATGCATCTGTAGTTGAAAAAGGAAGTAGTAGTAGTAGTAGCAGCGTCCCAACTATAGCTATTGTAGCGGCGTCTGGCTTTTTTGGTGGGGGTGGGGGTGGAGAAAGACCCATGGGCGGGTATGAGGTCATGGGGGTTCGGAACTGCCCCTGAAATTCTTAAAAAAATACCTTCCATGAAGGTATTCTTAAACATTTCAGGGTATGCCGCATCTTTATGGCACTAGCAGTATAATTGTCATATTTGTCCCGGGCGACAGATAAGACAAGTAAACACTATTAACGTCTAAACTGTCTTGAAAAAGAAACCGCATTGAAATCAAACTATTTGTGTAAAAACATACTTTTCATGAAAATCTGTCGAGCATCTAAACTGCAGGAAATGGCTTCAAGATGCCAGCTCTCTTTCTGTGGGAGCATGCCCCCAGACCCCCTAACACTATTCGTACCGTTCTCGCTCAATTTGACATCTCCCTCATCCAATGACAAGTTTTATTCGATTCTCAAAAGTGTACAACCATATATGTCGTAAATTGATGCGTTTTCGTGGGTTATTCTGATTTTCAGCCATTTGAGGCAAGAAAATCAAGATATTAAACCAAAAATATAAGTTTATTACAACAATATCTCTCACTGCCGCTCATCGAGCGTTGCCTAATCAGCCAGGTACATCGGAAGTAAAAAAGTGCTGTGATTTGATTTAAAATACATAATTATACGCACAGTATAAAGATCAAGTGATGATTCAGGTCTGTCTCGTTTATCCTGGTGACGGCGGGTCTCGGCTTCCTGTTACTGTGTCTGATGTACATCGCAGTGGACGTGGTACACAGCTGGGACGGAGAGCCCTTCATCTACCCAGGTGAGATCTCAGTTGTCGCCCATTAAGTTGTCCTTGGAAACATACACTCCGACAGCCGTTCTGTAGAAAACTAGTTTTTCTTACTAAGCTAACCTTTAAAACAAGCTCAGGATAATTTTACTTATATCGACATTTTTTTCAGACCTGACCATCTGTGTACGGTTATGCCTGTCTTACAACCTTTTCTAAATGCGTGTTACTATTATGTACCTCCCGTTCCAGGAATGAACCCCCTGATCATCTTCCTGTGTCACAGTATCTTCTACCGGATGTTCCCCATCAACTGGGTCATGGATCTTCTTCATTGGAAACTATTGCTTCGAGCGGTCTGGGACGTCATCATTTACCTAGCCCTGGCTTATGTTCTCTTCCGCAAGAAAGTCTTTGTTGCCCTCTAAACCAATCTGAACACATAGGCAAGCTTAGCCGCTTTCCAGAAAAGTAATATTGTATTTCTAAGAAATGACCGAATGTTCCGAATGGCAAATTGAACTATATTTATCATATAACTTTTTTATTTTATAAATTAGCAACTACAACTTTGATTTATGGTCAATTTCAAGTACATGTAATAAAAGCCTTGATACAGACAAAATACAGCCAAAACTGTAGCCAAAAACTGTCTGTTCTAGTTCTACACATTTTGTCTAATGATTATCAAATTAAGAAAGAAATGTGTAGCTCCTGTTCTATAAACCGTTTTATTCTAACATTATTTTCCACATCTAGAATCCATTATAACTATAAGTGAGAACTGTCTTTGTGCAAGAAGAGGGTGGGAAATTACGTCTGGCACCGGAGTCGATCACATTAGACTGACTTTATGTCATGATAAAATATTAATGTCATGTGAAGTTATCGTTTTCTAAACTTTTTATTTGTCTAGAAATTGTGCTCATTCTTTAAGAAAAATTAGTGTCGGTATTTTCAAATACATGCTTTGTTCTTTTGCAGACATGTTTTGGTGATGGGCTAAACCGACATTAGAATTTTTTTCTACTTTTTGTAAGTTAATAAAAATAAACATTTGGCTTCCCTTTAATAGTGGTTGCAAAATGTATTGTATGTCTAACAGTAGTAAAATGCTTAGTACCAGTTATATGCTAGATTAGCGTGCATATTGTATGCCGTTGTTACAATAAAAGTTATTAATGTTAACATTTCAAGAAAGAAAAAGAAAGTAGTTCGAAAATCTTAAGAAATCATTTGTAGTATTTAAAATTAACTATAAGTGTAACAAGGACAGAAGTTTACACAAATATGTTGATGTTTTAAATAACATTGTATACTGTATACCAAAATAAGCAAATACATTAAGATCAGCATTTAAATAAATTAAAGATACACTTATCAATACGATACATGCATTGTCATATCAAAGTTGGCACTAATGTTAAATTGGCTTGAATCTTATAATTTAATAGTGAATATTTTTAGGTGTAAAATTGATTTTTTTATTTCACTGAGTTGTCAGCCAAAATTGTATTAACAGAAGTGGATAGCTCTGGTGGCTTAGGTCAGTTTTGCACAAATATAGGCAATAGCTAGGCCAACATAATATTAACCCACTTAATTAGATTATGTTATTGCTGTACACACTTGAATACTAATTTATATTTGATTGCATTCAGTTTATTTATAATATATTGATGGAGTTTAGTGTTGGCTGATCATTAATCAGAATTTCCCCAAGAGTGCTTGAGATTTCTACCCTGCTCTCTCTCTCTCTCCCTCCCTCCCTCTCTCTCTCTCTCAGATCTCTTTCTGCATACAATGATACATTTATAGATGAAACAATTACCTTTAAACACCAGCTCCCTAGTAGTCTTTAGTGAAAATTGCACACAGTATACATGCCATTTATTACTGTTTTGACAGCTGAATTTGTACACAATTTGATACAAAGAGCGAAGGAGTGGTGGGTGGGTTGTTGTGTGGGACAGTAGATTTGAAATATGCAGCACTTTATAACCAGGGATAGGTATGGGCTTGAGGAAATGACAAATACATATATAGTTAGCATATTATGCATTTATTTGCATTACAATACTTGACTGTGATTTTATCACAAAAGGAAAGCTACTACCGCAATATAAATACTATTCTTAAAGAAACTAAAGGGTTGGAATGTTCTGCATGTTGTTAAGGACATGTGAATTTTCAGAAAATATGGAATGAAGATGCCTTATTTGAAGAGTTGTTAAATAGTTTTGATTCAACGTTATGAAAGGAACTAGTAAATAAACTAAACACTAATCACAAACGAGATTTAAAATCACAATGAATAAATAATTAAATAGCAAATGGTGAAAAGTTTGACCAATTATTAATACTATTTTTAACTAAAACTAGCATACCATGACACCTCTTGTCTGCACTAAGTTATTTACTACGTTTATTTTCAGAGTGATAAGAAATGATGTAAATAAATGCAACTCCCACACACCAAAACAAAAACAACAGGTTAAACAAAACATGATTAAGCTTGAATAAAACAAATAACAGAACTAGAGTAATACTTAGATTAAAAAGTCATGTACAAAGGTAGCATATAAAACCTAAAAAAGTAATTTAAAGCAATAAAAATAGCATGGATTGTACTGCAGCAGTCCCACATAGCTTGGTTAAATGTTTTTATAAACTCTCCTCACATGTTGGGTTCAAATTTCAAATATTCTGAAGTAACCCTACAAAACAATTTAAGTGGTATATGTAACCGAAAACATTCCATCTACAAATATGTAATTGTCCTTTGTTGGTGTTAAATTTATTATCGGGTGGGTTTATGTTCATTTTAAAAGCTATAACAAACACTATTACTAGTGACCACCAAATATAGACTGCATAATTTACTAGCAAAGCTTATCAAGAAATAACTTTTATTCTTCTTCCTCATTCTTTTAGATGGCATGGCAAAAACCAGTTGTAATATTTTCTATACCAATTCTAAAATATGTCTGCTAAAAAAGGAAATAGATAGGATCAATAAGTTAAACATTGCCAAAATACTTTTTTTCAATAAAGAAAACCACCAAAATTGTAAGTACATCTTTGTGACTTGTTTAACATGTTTTATAAAATAATTTCAAAATAAATGAAGGTATACATGTGTAGTGAGTAAAGATACACTGTATTACTTAGTATAAATATAGATATAAAATATAAATACTTACTAGGAAATGTTACAACAAGAATGTAAACATGAAGTAAAAATACTTATGTATATACAATAAAATGAACAGGAAATAACTTTAGTTACAGAAAACAGTTTATCACATCAAAAAAAGCAGCCATCTCTTGACCCTTAGCCGACTTTATTTGTTACTTACTAATTCTTACTTAACAGCCTACATCTTTATGTATAGGTAACAAACCTATTGCTACAAACTTAACAACAATTTGACCCTGATCAGTCAGCTCCCGGTGGACCTACACTATTTACCTAGGTCTGCTCAACGTTCTTGATCTTGGCTTACACCTACATGTACATGTAGAACAAAACTAGTATTATTTCTACAGAGACTCAAGAGCAAATATTGCAGGGTCTGATCAGTCAGCACCTAGCTGGTTGATATGAATCTACACTTTACAAAGCCTAATCATTTGGAAGGTTAAGAGTTAAACTGTTTTCAAATAATCAACAAAAAGAGGTAACAATATAAAACACTAACAACTTTGATAAGAACATTTCTAACACTTATATCTTAACAGTTGTCATTGAACTGGACGGTATATAATTGTAATGGCCATGATTATAAGCAGTATCTGCTTACACAATTTTAAAAAGAAACTAAATACATCAATGCTCTAAAATATACCCTGAATACAAAGGCACATTAATTTCAAAACAAGGCATGAATGTGACAACGAAAATAAAAGTTAAAAAATATGCATAGTTGTTTGACAGTTTTTACAGTGTGTGTTAAACCATTTTTGTAATACATGTATGACAAAGAGTCATTGTCTTAAATACAGCTACATGTACATTTATTTAACATTCCTATCTTCAATGATGTTCAATGAAAGCTAAACTGAGCTCAAATGCCCTTAAAAGCCTATATTATCATTTTACCTATTAAATGGAAATGATTTGCACACATTGCAATAGTTGAAGAATCGTTTGAACACAATAGACCATATAAAAGTGGAAATAATAAGAAAAATTCTGAAAAAATTGAATGGAAAATATGACTATTCTGATATGTTTGAGATATAAATACACAAACACAATGAGTAACGAAAAATTTAAATTCATTTAAAATATGACTGTAAGATTTTTTGAATTTTGTATAGAAGTACTTTCTAACGAATTAATATCACAGATCTTGTACAGTTTAGTACCATGAGATTATTGTAACCTATTCCCACAATTTTTGGAAAATAACTGTATTGCCATTTGAGTTCTAAATTGCCTTTAACATTTTTAAGAATTCAAACAAACATATACATAAAAAGTTTTATTTTTTGTTACTTATTATTCTGACTTCTAAAACTATCCAGATAAAGCCAAGCCTGTATAAGCAAAAAATATCAAAATGTTAAGTTTCACATTAACAAAAGAAAAAATAAAGCTTTGACACATCTAAAAAAATTAACAAAAAACAAATTAAAATTTAAAAGAACAGAAAAGTACATAGTCATTAATGCAGTGATCGAAGGAACAACATGATTTTAGAGTCTGACATTATAACAACCCTGAAGCTTTTGACTAGCTTTAATACTCTGCATACCATGTTTATGAAAAATAAGCCCTAAAACTGCAAAAGTTTCATGATAAAAACGTTTCCTTAAAAAAGTCAGTGATTTATCCTTGTGGTTCATTCACTTTCAATAATTAAGACATTAATGAGCATCACCAAGTTTTTAAAGTGACTTGTGAGGACATTTTTTTTCCTTATGTATAATTCTGAGCAGTCACATTGTAGTGTTTATTGGTGTTATTTCTAGTACCACAACATTTTCCTTTTTTTTTTTGGTTGTTTCTTACAATTTTAAATTGCCCTAATCCAACAAAAGACATGAAAGTAGACATTATAATACAGAGAACTGACTTAGTATCAATGTTCATGTTGTCAGTTTCCATGGTTATGCCCTGATGAACTCCCTATGGTTGCCATAGAAACCCGGGCTGAAACTCAGGCAGTCCTCTCCTCGAGAACCTTAAGGATGGCAGCACAGTTTTCCTGGGCTAGCTTCAGGTTCTTCTGTATCTCCTCCAATACCTTGACAAGATATGTACACATATATATTATATATGGATCAAGTGGAAAAAAATAAAGTTACTCTAAAACCATATATAATATATAAACATGCTATATCTCAACGCTGCAGATGCACAGGAAAGAGGCAGCCTGAAGATCTGGTCAAGACATATTCTAACCCAGAAACTGGGTGAAATATTGATGGATAATGATGAAAATGAGGATGATGATAATAAACAGGATGATGATAATGATGAAGTCAATGATGATGATTTGATGATGGTGATTACTGACGCAGTGTTGTTTTTATATCTTTTGTATCTGTATTTTTTTTTGGTAATCTCCAATATAAAATACATGTACAGTGTACAATTTGTTTTTACAATTTTAGTTAAGTTGAATTAATAAAGGTTCAAGTTTTATCTCCTTCTAAAATGTAACTTATCAGCTGCTTAAGAATTGTAATAGACAGAGACTACAGCTCCGTTAACAAACAAATATTTTTTTAAAGGTTTTAAAATTGTGGGACAATCATAAGTTCCTACGACAGATGGTTCTACTGTGTTGAAACTAAAAACTAAGAAAATGAATTAAAACTTTTTTATATACATTGATTCCAGTTAATCGACACATATTCCGTTTTTTCTGTAAAAAATATTCAAACACCAATCCTTTTCTTCTGAATAATCATAAAAAATTAATGGTTATATGCACAATGTGTCAGCCCAATTTAGGTTATAGGCATAATCCAAAGCTGCTCACCTATCTGCTGAAGTTCGCTAATGAGAAAATCGCTGGAGCAATTTTCACACCTTTTCTAGAAGATTAGCAAACATGGTGGCTATACTGTGTCAACTGTGTGATTAGCA
Source organism: Sinonovacula constricta (assembly GCA_007844125.1). Taxonomy (NCBI): domain Eukaryota; kingdom Metazoa; phylum Mollusca; class Bivalvia; order Cardiida; family Solecurtidae; genus Sinonovacula; species Sinonovacula constricta. The sequence goes on along the minus strand of CM017567.1, from coordinate 10,238,496 downwards.
GCCTGTTTGACTTACACTGTCCGTCTACTACCAATAAGCAAGCTTTTTATCGCATCTTCGAGATGAATCATTCATCATGAATGTCATATGTTTTTGTGAAGATTAAAAATGTCAAGAGTGTATTATGTTATCGATAACTCTTGTTTTAATCGCACATTACTCTCCCTCAGTAAACTAGTGCAGTACAAAGGCATAATTTTTTAACATAAGTCCATCTATTTATGAAATAAAAAAACACACCAACATCATAGTAAATGAAGATATTCAATTCTGATTCATTAAAAAGGAGCATCTCAAAAGGCAACTGTGATATACACTCGTATAAAAACGGATGGCTTGTTTCCTGTCAAAAAAACAAAATGGCCACCCTTTACAAAAGGAGTCAACTGTTTAACTGTGTTTAGGGGGAAAATAATTACAAGCTCAGTAATTATCTTATATTGAAAACAAAAATTAGATATATGACTGACGTTTTCTAAGAAACACAGTGGCTGAGAGTCAATATTAATAAAAAAAATTTGTAGCAACTGAAAAACAAAATACGCTCATTGAAATGGTACTCTTACATTGATTTTCAGTTTAATGCATATTCTGGTTAATTGCATAAATTTCTCAGGGAAGTTATGTATGCAAACAAGTGGAACCAACTGTACCTTAGTTTTGAATTCCTCATCTTTGACATCTCCAAGGTTAATCTTTACATTATAGTAGGTGCCCCAGACTGCCGTCTCTAGCATGCGAACACCAACCTGTATACAACACATTTTCCAAAGTTTCATATATATTTAACAAGTGATCATTTCTGTTTTTAATTGCATGTCGAGTAAACAAAACCTTTTAAAATCCTTATAACTGCAGTTTAATTAGCATAGTGTAGCAGTCAAGATTTTGCTGAGGATCAGACTTAGAGGGAAACAGTGTCTAACCAAAAAGAAAAAAATGTTTATGTTTTTGAAATACATCACAGTGACACAATAAGTCATTATACTAATGTTTAGCTTTTATAGTGGAGGGAGATCCCCATTAAATTACTTTGCAGAACCAGAGGTACACTGCAGGTCAGCTTGAAAACCTCCCCACATGGAGTGTTTACTCAAATTTATATTTCTCTAAATCTGAAGCTAAATGACAGTACATGTACACTATGGTTATAAAGGAGGTCTAATGGCTCTGGGTTTACAGAAAGATAGATGGACAATACCACAAAGTTCAAAATGCATTATTACCTGAAGGTCAGAGCGACAGTTGATGTTACCGATGGCAGCCAGTTCAGTGAGAGGCTCCCACAGAGTGCTACATATCCGGGCCACAGTGAGGGGCACCTGTATGGCTGTACACAGACCATCCTGCATGGCAGCTGTGCGACTGGGGAGAGATAGACAGGCATGTTCAAAGTATGGTATCAATAATATGTAGAGCACATTAGAGCAAAAGTTAGTTTGTCATTAAAAGTGTTAATAAGTTTATCACAAAGTAGTATCTATAAGTTAAGATCAAAATTTAGTTTGTCACAAAGCAGTCTTTATTATTAGAGCAAAAGAGGTTTATCATAGAACAGTGGTATTTGATTTCAATATATTTACATAATATACACAGTGTAACATTATAATTGGCATTCTTACTGCTTTGACTTTGCATTGTAAATGTTACATGAACCAAAAAAATTGTGTTTAGTTTTTAAGTGAGCATTACCTGATTTTTTTGCTGGATAAGGAGGTGGAAATTTCTTCCATCCAAAACAGCTAAAATTACCAATGTCCTTACTTTTAGACATTAATGTTAATTATTACCGCTTTATTATTATTTTATTATTATTTCATATATATATTGCTATATTATTCCAGTCAGCTGTTAAAAACCAATAGGCAGCAAAACAACAACAAGATTTTAAATGCATATTTTAAGACATTTAAGCCAAACTACAAGTGAAGGCCATAGACTAGAATTAACAGATCTCAGAAACCACTTTGCATCTAAAACAACTTACATTGCTTCTTCCTCTGGGGTCTCTGCAGGAAGCTTCATAGCCAGCTGTAGTTTAAAGGAAACAAGTCCTTGGCATTATATATATTAACAGTGTGAGGAAAAGAAGTCCTTGGCATCAAATATTAACAGTGTGCAGTAAAGTCTTAATTTATGTAACTTGCAGCTTTACATGATTACATGATATGGCAATATGGGCTTCTTAATTTAAACAAGGGCTGTCTACCGACAGCCTGCTCAACTGTTCTTTATACTGAATAGTTAAACGAAAAAGTCGAAAAACTCTGACAAAATGAATTTTAGGGTTATATGCCCTTCTGAGAACAAGTCATACATACAACTGAGCATTCAATTAAATGACTAAACAATTCTTTCAACAAACGCCCAAGTCACTTAAACTAATCAAGTCTATCAAAAACTGATCAAATACCAACAAAAATCTGTCAGATGATCATACCATGTATTCACTGAAGGCTGCAGCATCAGCATCAATGAATGGTGTCAGATCCTTCATGGCCTTATACAGCGGAGGGATGAGAAGTCTCATTTGGGCATCTAGATCCTGATATTTCTTGTTGCCATATGTCAGGAAGCCAACCATCGAGCCCAGGGCAGCACCCTACAGAACATTATTTAAAAAAGGTAGTTTACTCACCAAATAACTATAAAATAAAATTTCTCAAGAATAAATACTTTTACTTAGTCTGTGTTGATATCCAGGCTTTACAATGGCAGTTCCAAACATTACAATCATGCATCCAAGCCTTTTGATGCCATAACCGTACATTTTAAAACTTAACAAATAAAACAGACACCACATACCAGCGATGCAGCAAGGGCGGAAACTGAACCTCCCCCTGGTGATGGTGACCTTGACCCCACAGTGAGGATGAAGTCACGGATGTCCATCCCACACAGTGGCCCCTCCTTCTCATCGGCAACCATGTACCTGATATACAGATAGATAGGGTAAAAGTCAATGGTAAACATAATTGACAATGGAAGTACATATAACATAGATAGGTTGCAATAAACTAAATGGTTTTATGAGTGTGTTTTTTATTATGGGCATATAAAAGGATGATTAGTTTATATTTAATAATTTCTTTTTTGGGGGGATTTTTTTATTTATCTTTATTTAATGCATAACAGTAACTCTATACTGTCATTATAGGGAAGTTCAGCTACTATGCTGGTGGAAGATCCCAGACAAATGTCTGTGTAGAACAACTGTAACACTACAGCTCAGCTTGAAGACCTCGCAAGATTAAGATCTTTCCCAACCAGGACCTGGCATCTACATAGTGAGGAAATTGAAGTAACAAGTTGGCAACTCTACCCCTCTGCCACAGGTGCCCCTTTCAGAGGAATATTTTTCATAGGAGAACAATATTAATGTAAATAAAGAAAACACTAGAACATGCAAAATTCCTAAGCATACAGTTTGGATGACCCATTAATAGGCTTAAAACGTTTTTACATCAAGCTATAATAAAACAAATTTTAAGGCAGAAAAAAGAAGGTTAAGGCATTAATAATGATTATCCAATGGACTTAACACAAATACAAAATTATCAACAACAATAAGAGGTACATACTCAATGATTCTTTCTTTAGGACTGAAGGCTCCAAGTGAGTTCAGGCCAAGTTTGTTTATGACCTGACAAAGATAAAATAAAACAATATACCCATGTGTAAGTGTGCTTAGATGACTGGATTAAGCAATATTTCAGGAATTCTGTAATTTTATTATTCCTAGTTCCTGTCACAAAACTACAGTGTTTTCATTTATTCTTTTTTATGTTTGTGTACTCATCAGCAAAAACATTATGCTATTTTGTATTTGAAATAAACTTGTAACAATGTACCTGTTTATTAAAGGATTGTGAATAATGTTAAATAAGGAACTACTGAAAGCATTCTACTCAAATTCTTTTTCAGTCATTTGCTTCTAAATGTATGCAATAGTTACAAAATATACAGTCAGCAACTCAGCAGCAAAAAGTACAGATCCTAGCAAGAGCTGGCTGTTATGAATCTGCAGTAATTGCCAATGCTTCAGCAGGCTAAGAGCTTATACACACTAGACGTAGTTTTTGATCCTCTTCCAGTATAAAGAGGTTTTGTTTCTCCATGTAGTATTTGGCTGAGTCCTCCAAGGCCTTCAGGGGAACCAATCCTACAATCTGGGAACCAACCACAGCAAGGTTCAGCTCCTGAATAAAGAAAGGACAGTCAGTTACAATAATTGCTTTCTCGTGTAGAATGTTTGCAATAAGATAAGATAAAGTAATTTAAATGTATTGTGAAAATTGTGTTAATCAGCAAACTTGGGGTGGGGACACCCAGCAGAACCCTCTAAACTTCCATTATATACATAAAATATATGCATATAAAATACAATTAAAAACTCGTAAAAAGGTTTGATGTTGGTCTAGAAACATGTCAGAAGGCTTCTACAGCATTCCAGAAACAACTATTTTCAAATTGTAAACTTGCTAAAAAAAAAACATTGTACCACACAATAAACATCTGAAGAAGATCATGTCCTATCCGCCCCTGGCGATGATCATTTTTAATATTACAAACATTTCTGCAATATAACTAACATGTTTATATGTATGGTATTTTAACAGTTTTAATTCATACCTAGGTCAAGGGCTTACAAAACAGTACCACAAATGAAAAGCATGTTTTTCTAAGTGTAAGTTGTTTAATTGTTCATAACTTGCATCAATTGAATTAACCAGTTTTTGACAATAGACTTGACAGACAGTTTGGAAACTGTCTATTATCAAATTTTCATTAACTCCACTAAAGTCATTATGTCATCATCATCATTTCTCTTCTCCTCTAAGTACAAGTATATTTCTCACCATCTTCCTTCTTATCAAATGTCTTGATTAATATAATTCATGTCAATCATCATTATTATCAGTATCATCAGTACCATTGGCTTCTTTTAAGAAACTCTGAACAAATTTATATAACAAATAAAAGCAAAAGAACATCAAAGAGATGAGGACAAGTGGGGATACAGTCAAAATATTCTAAGTAAAAAAATATATTTTGCGTAATGGATATTTCTCAACATTCTGTTACGATGTCATCAGCATTTTTGCACACCTTCTCATATATTGTGTGAGAATCTATATATAATATATGTTTCAACAAGTACCTACATCAATAAATACCTGTATTAAAATCTTATAGATTACCTCAGCATCCTTGCAGACTTCCTCATACACTTTGTGTAGAGATGTTTCCTCGAAGTCAGTAATGTTCACAGACACCTGCGCCATGTTGGCCTCCTCTAGGTACCAGCCGATAGCCTGCACATGCTTTAACCGACCAGGCTGTAAACACACAGAACGTACATTGCCTAGAGAACAGCAGTCATTTAGAAAAAAAAATTGTTATAGCTAAATACCAAGATACCAGTCACCAGCCTGCACAAGCTTTAACTGAACAGACTTTAAACACACTGAACATACGTTACATAGAGAACAGCAGTCATCTTGAAAAATTATTTGTTATAGCTACATGTAGCCTGCACAAGCTTCAACTGAACAGACAGTAAACAATGAAAACAGAACAGATTTTACATACAGTACATTCATATAGCAAAATTAAATGTTATAGTTAAGTTCTAGGGAACCAGCCAATAGTATGCACATGCTTTAACCGTCTATGCTGTTAAAAATTATAACAGAACAAATATTTCATACAGTACAGTAGTCAAGCGGTGAATGGTTGTAGCTAAGTACTACTAAGTAGCTATCCTTGTCGACAACTTCCATGAACTTCAACCAGCTGGTATGTTAACAAAAATGCAATGTATACAATACATACAGAAATGTTGTCAAGTAGGTAATGGCTTTAATCCAGTGACATCAGAAAAATATCTGCAGAGCCACCAATGCATTGGCTTAACATTAGTTTTTTGCACTAGGTAGGTTCCTTACCCACATGGCAAGGAGGATACAATCTAATGTATATTAAATGCACTTAAGCACTCAGTTATGTTCTTGTAACGACGGTGGTGGTGGTGCTGGTGCTGCTGCTGATGATGATGATGATAGACACAATCATGTTCCAAAATTTAATGATATTCAAAGACTACTCGGTAGGGTTTTTTTTAATAAAGAAATAGTGATGTAAACTGAAACAACAACAATATCATAAAATACATTTAATTTCTAGTGAAATAAATAATTAGTAAGGTAAACATTATCAGTTACTTAATCGTCATTCCAAGCCAGGCAATCCATAGTAGGTAGATAGTTTAAAAACAGTTAGGCCAAGTATATTATTTTAGCAAACATAATGTTACTTTATTCACACAATCTGACCTACGAGACCTACAAAAGTGCATTTGTGTTCATTAAATTAATTTAGTCATAATCTTAATCTTTGCAGTGATGGTGTACTTTATGCATCATGTTTTTTTTTCGTAGTTCAATTTAAATCAACATACTGTTTTTACCTTGAATAAAAAGTTGATTTTATCAAGAAGAGTCCTAAATAACAGCAGATATGGTTTGGTTTAAAGTTGTGAAGTTAAAGTGACACTTAGTCCATTTATGCGCAAATATGCGCTATTATGCGCAATACGTGGTTGTATCTGATTGGCAACGACTTTTGAGCGGTCGTCTATAGGAGTCCAATTACAGCATTTTTGAAAAGTTGGTTGTTTACCTATGTGTCAATTAAAGCACGAATTTACGTGGGTGGCTTTGAAGTAGGCATACAGAGCAGGTGGTCACAGGTAAGGGGCGGTTGCATCTTCAGGTTTTACTGTAATTTTAACATAGTAAATAGTTATCATAACCATTTTTTCAACTGTGGATCATGACTTATAAACCATAGGCAAAAGGGACATTTTTTTGTTTAAAGAAACAGTCTCAAAAAAATCTACTCTGTCATCCCTAACTCATTTTTAGGCACGGACGAATACAGCTTGGCAGAGCAGTGTTACTCTCAGCTGACAGTTTTTCTAAGTTTTACCTGGTCAATTCCACGGCCCTGTTCCCGTATATTCAGAGCTATTCTGTGAGCCTGTTCCTTGGTACTAAGGACATTGATGTTGTAAGCTATCAGGAAATTTCGGGCACCAGTCACTGTAGCTCCCCAGGTGGGTATAAACTCAGCAGGGCCGAAATCAGGCCGCCATTCTTCCCTAATAATCTGTGATTATAAGAAAAAAGTAAACAATTGTTAGACCTTATAAGCATATGTATGTGCTGGCAACAAGAAATTAAGGACAGACAGAATAAAGACATCCTGCAGATATAAAATATACAAGCATTGAATGAATGTAGAGAGAAGCAAATATTGTGAAAGACTGAGCTTGTGAAAGGATTGCTGTAAACACATGACAAGATACAAAATCCTGTCACATTATCCTGTCACTGGGCTACCAGTCCTGAAGCTGTTGTGTATGTAAAGTGTGAAGGGATGGATGTTTAACTAGGGACCTGGGGTACCTGGAACATACTCTACTACAGTGAAGGGACATAAAGACCTAAAGGTAATTCTATCCTGAATAAATAAATGTTTAATTTCAAAGTGCAATCCAGATTATGAGAAAGGAAGATAATGATAAGCATTAACAAAATCTAGTTCTCACTTTCTCTGGTAGCCCCTCATATTCTCCTGCTCGGATCTGAGGCAATGTCTTCCTGTCATTGTTGGTGGAGGCATGACCATACAGGTACACTGGAAACATACCATAAGGGTGGATAAAAATTAGCACAGAAGTGATAAACAGTGAGATTTTCATAACATATAGACCTTTTACCAACACAATTATGGTCACTGCTGCTACCTCCAGTATTATTAGCTGAGTCCTCAGAAAAAGGCCTAGGTAGAACCACCTACATAATGCATGTCAGCTTGAAGACATCCTGCTATGAAAGGTTTTATCCCAAACTGTGGCTGTTGAGTTAATATATAGTGCGGGGCAACAGCCACATAAATTATCTTCCAATTGGATTTTAACCTTTTACATGCTTAAACAGCATTATAGGGTTTGTTTTATGTCAATGTGGTGAATGCTGCATCCAGCAAGTAAAAGCTTAAATAATATTTTCTCTGTACACATCCAATTGCTGCTATTGAGGTCAGATTTCATACTCTAAGTGGTGGTAGTGCACGTGAATACAACTGACTAGCATTTTTTATTTTGGGTTCATGGTAAACCAGCACTTGATAGGTCATATGGCACTGAATACAATAAGGTTTATCGTAAACAAAATATAACTAGGTCATATGGCACTGAATACAATAAGGTTTATCGTAAACAAAATATAACTAGATTGAAAATTAAATTACATAAACAAACATGTAAAAATCTTTAAGGTCAAAATAATGTGAGTTACAATTGAAAAAAGGTCAACTGACTATTTGCAAACTTTTTAGATGATTACATACTGATGCCTAGTTTGATAGCTTGTCAGATGTTAAAACAACTCAAATCAAACTGGCCAAGCACAAATTGATCAGACTTAAATAGTATAGAGCAATATCAGCCAATTCTCACTAGCAGCTAGCTCCCTGCTCAAGATCTACACTATTTTCTACAATACCTCTACCATACATAATGTATGTTATATTAAGAAATCAATGTGGGTTGAGCACTCCTGGAACATACCTGGAACACCTAGCTCTATTGCAAGTTTTTCACCAAATTCCTTGGCACATTGAACACAGTCTTCCATAGTAACATTCTGCACAGGTATGAAAGGACACACGTCCAGGGCTCCCATCCTTGGATGCTCACCTGTTCAACAATGAATATAAACAATATATCTGAATAGGCCTATATTCATAAGCCATTATAAACTTTCCATTTTTACTTTCTCTTCATGCAATTTAGTTTATATTTGACCATTTTGAAAAGTATCTTCAATTCCCCCTTGTGTCTTTTTTTTCTTCTTACTAAACTCCCAGCTCCGAATAAGTGGGTTTTTTAAAAAAAAAATTCTACAATATATATATTTCGTTATTATTGTCTTGAAGTAACAATGTGAATGTGTTACATGGGTTTCTGGTATAGTTAAGAATTACAAAATATATTCTAGAATATATCTTGTAAACAAGATTTACAAATTTGTCCGGAACCCTGTTATTTTTTTGCATAACAAGATGGAATATGGAGACATTCATGTTGTTAACTAAATGTTTACTTGTATCTAAAAATTAATGATGAAGTAATTCACTTTGATTTTTCAATTTAGTAGGACTTCAGCTTACCATACATTCAAATTGCAAAAGTATTAATATTAGGGTAACAATTATTTAAAATCAGTCAAAGGTACCATTTCAATAAAACACCTGATTGTAAATAAATTTGTGTATTAAATGAAAATGCTTATATTTTTGCTTTTTTAATTACTTACACAGACAACAAGATCTCTTTGTAAAAAAGTATTTTTCATTTTGTGTAAGCTTAAACACCTTTCTGTATATATAAATATTTGAATTTTGTTACAGCCACATGACTCTTTCATCTGATAAAAGAAGTTTTTCATGAGATAAAGTTCACAGATTTTCAAACATTACAATAATCAGTTAAGTGTTACATGTGCAAAAGAAAATACACTTTAGCACAAAAAAAAGTTTTTGTCAAGCGCCTTAAGATTTATTTTTTTACAAATACTGTTTTAAACTATACAGAACTACCTAATTATGTAGAGTGAATGCCAATTTCAAAATGTTAACAAACATGTTTCAAGAGTTGGAGAAAAATCAATACATTTGAATGTTGAATGCAAACTAAACTGTACAGATTAGGTGGTTTCTGAGTGTTACACTTGCCACACTTTAGAAGTAAGGCCCCATAGTAGAATTACCACTTTAAAGTTGGTATCTGACAGTTTGGACCAAAATTTCTTCTCTTAAATAACCAAATAAGTAATCGTTATCTGAAAATTTCCTGTAAAATACTGTTCATTAAAGGACTAGATATGTGTGAGCAGTCAAGCATAAATCACCACTCATCATTGCAAATAGGTGTTTTCTATCCGAGTCATGCTGCAGAGATGGCTATTTTTAGACTTGGAAAACCACCTGACTACTTACTTTTGATATCAGGATATATAGTCAACCGAAAATCTGCTCTGATGTTGATATATATTTTTAGCAGTGACCGTGATTAAGCTTTTTATACAGTTGGAAAGAATACAGAGTGATTTTTTTACTGATTACTTCAATTAACAATTCAACTGAAAATTCAGTTTATGTTAAAAATCGTATTTTTTACAATTTGTACAAGAATTATGCCCCAAGTCCCCAAAGTAGTGGTTCGATATTGGTATATGTATTTGATACAGACAAACTGTCGAATACCACCTTTAAAGTAGGCTGAAAGTGACTAATGTCTGGGACTACCATGATTGTGAAAATTGAAAAGGTTTATTGATATTCCTTATGGTATGATTTCAATATTATTTTTGTAACCTGTCAGGTCTATTCTGCATGTAGAAATGTTTGCCAAGTGTCAAATTTTGGAGGAGAGCTTTATAATCCCTTGTACCTTATATATATTATGATGTAAAATGGTACAAACTTGACCCTGGGACTTTTACTCTCCTGCAAATTATATGTAGGAAAATATGGTTATCTCACCCTGGTGAAGCCGCATGTCTATGGTTTGGTATGCGACCCTGGCGCCAGCCAAAGCACCCTCTACAACGGCCTCTGGTGGGCCAACAAACGTGTACACAGTGCGGTTGGTGGATGCCCCAGGGTCCACGTCCAGCAGACTGCATCCCTCAGTACCAGCTATAGCACTGGCTATAGCCTCAATCACCTGAAACATAGTAGTGAAATACATTTCATTACTCAGTTAATAACAGGATGTATTTTATATAAAAGTTTACTAAACTTTTTATGCTGGTTTGCTGCATCAATTGATATACCACTGATATTTAAACTATTGAGTGGACAAAAGTACAATGAACTGTTGCCCTTTTGTGATATCTGCATTGTTTCTGAAAAAATTCTTGTTTCTACTTCTATTATAATAAATTATGTTATCTTGCATTTATTAGACGGAGTTATTTACTCCATTGTAAGACAGATGTATTATTAGCTGTTGTTGCTTACAACAGTGTCCAGAGTTATAAGAAAGCTGAATTTTAGAAGCACGATGGAATGACCCTGCATGGCCTTGACTAGCAGCAGCCAGACTTCATGCCTGGGTAATATTAGTGCATGTACAGAAACAACTAAGAAAGTCAAAGGAGACTTAATGCATTAACAGTGTCCAGGCATGCTTCAAATGTCAACACTTATATTGCAATCTGTTTAAACTAGATGCTCAAGTGATCATATTGTATAATTCGAATATACGTGAAATTAGATTAATGAATGAACAACACCACAGGGATTTTCACTCTGTGACTTACTCACACATTTCTGGCCCTTTCCGTACATGTTTGTGTATTTCTGAAGGTAAAATAGCTGAGGTGTTCTGAATGTAAGTGACAAGAGGAAAGGTGCTGAAGGAGGGAGAAAAAATGTTATTAAAATTAATGTTCCACTGATCATGCATCATTTATTATTACTATTATTATTTGTGATATCCTGTGTGTGGCCTAGCTGCCTTCTTTGGCTCTATACTTGGATTGCAATCAGGATTTAGATTCAGATCACAGAGGTGTAGTGTTGTCAAAATTATTAACTGGGAATGTTGAATTGTTTTTGTGGCATCCAATAGCACTTACATGAGCCTTTATTGTAGGCTTTATTAGATTAGTAAAAATGCAATCACATGGAAAGTATTGCATGTTTAATGTAATAGTTTCTAAAATGGCATGTTAGTAACTGTGTTGTAACATTTATTCTAATGTATAATCTATACTTAGAAGAGGTGGTTGTTTTGCTGCTGAAGACTTGCCTGCTTTCTAATGCCGTGTGCAATTAATTTACCACAAATTTTAAAGAGACCATTATTTGCATACCTTTAATCACTAACAGGGTAAAACTTAAACCACCCAAACAGTGCTTTTTGGCACTTTGATTATTGCAGTTGTTTGTTAAGAGAAAAGTTTTGCCTCTGATTTAAGTTTGAATAGTCTTCCATTGACATATTAGAATGTGATGTTAAATTTGTTAATCTTTTGTATGAGCATTTGGATTAAAATAAATTTATAAGACTTTTTCGCAAAAACTGACCTGATATTAGTGTATTCTATATCATTAGTCTGTATATATATAATAAACTTGTTGCATACATGCAAGCCAAAGCCTGTCACTGTTACTCTTCTTATGTTTCAGATCAGGTTCAAAACATCATTCAAATTTAAATTTACACTGGTTAATACTTTTGTAGTACACTTTTATCATGTCACTGGTACTTCTATGTTTGGTGCTAATTGTTTTCCACCACAAAAAGTAAGAGTAACAGTATCTAGATAATAACCCTTGATGTTATTTATCAGACTAAATAAATCTGTCTCTTCCTCCTTATCCAAATATTTGTACCTCTTAAAAAGCCCAGGAAAGTCTCTGTCACTATAAGTTTGGTAACATTACATAACCTGTAGCCAGGAGCTAGATTACAATCCTACAGGTAATTGTCAACACACTACTAACTTCAGTAACTTTCATTTATTACTCTTTAATAGGTATTTCTACATCTGTGACAGGGTCAGCTTTAACAAGAAATACAAATCTCTGTATTAGCCGCCATAATGTTATCCCAGTAAAAACATAACAGTGATACACCATTAAACAAGACAGACTACTTATACCATGTTAATATCTACATTTCCATGTACTTGAAAAGCCTCACCTCCGGCCATTGACATATCTCAAGTTCCTTTGGGTGGTTTCCTGTATGTAATAACAGCTCTTTGCCATTAAGCTGCAGCTCAGTTCTTATATAAATGGCATGCCTAGATATAGATTTCATGGTGGTATCTTATTTACAAATAAAGTGGCTGCTACCATGGCAGCTTTGTTTACAACTGTAAATTGTACTATCAGTAAAACTTCATCATTTTTCAATGCAGGCATCCTACCACTTATCTGACTCAATGTTTTGTGTGTTTATATACAGTGTTTACACACAGTGTTTGCTTCTTTGCTTCTGGTATATAAAGTGTTGCCTTCACTATGATAACATGCCATAAACTAAATAATAATATTATAAACACGCAAAATATTTACAACCTGACTGATGACCTATTATTTTATAACATGTCTTTGAAAACAACAAATGATGTCTGTCAAAATTAATATTATCAACAAAAATCCAGGCAACTTAAAGCTACCAAGAAAGCTCTTATCCTAAAGCTAACAAGAACACTCCTTGTAACCTGAAGCTAACAAAAATGTCTATTGTAACCTAAACCTGACAAGGGATGGGATTGGGATGGGATTTGCCGGCATTTTTGCCGATACTGTGCAGCGACATTTCTATGATTATAGCACAGGGGCACTTATGAGGTGCCCAGGAACTAAACCCGGCCGGTCTATTATACTGACACTGACAAGTCAGTTGTAATGCTGTCCCCTTAGCCCCGAGCGTTAGGAGGGAAGCCACTACAACCAACTTTAATGTCTTTGATTTGACCTGGCTGGGGTTTTGAACCCACGACCTCCCGATCTGCAAGCTGACGCTCTACCACTTGAGCTATTGCAGCCGGTAAACCTGACAATATTAACCACTCTATACTAAAGCTAGCAAGACAACCCCACTAACCTTAAAGGTGGTATCCGACAGTTTGCCTATATCTAATATATGTAACAATATCTGACCTCTGTTTGGGGTGTTGAACATAATTTCTGCAGCAAAAAATTATATCTTAGACTAAGCTTTGATGTTTTTCAACAGTATCTCAATATTAGGGCAGTGAAACACTTAAATTTTCATTCTTTTCAAACCTATAAATAACAACAATTGGTATACCTACTAAAATAGACATCAACGTCAAAGCAGATGATGTGGATGAGCTAAAATGTAAATGGTCACATGGTTTTCTTAGTTTAAAAATAGCTAACTGTGCAGCATGGCTTAGATAGGAAATACATTTTTAAATGACTATTGACGTATTGTAGCGTTATGGTTCACTTTTCAGAAAGGTGTAGGTCATCAATGTACAGAACTGTGCAAGATCTGTTCAGGTAACAATGCTTTATTATGATGTTTAATGAAAAAAATTTTGGTCCAAATTGTCCTTTACTACCTTAAAGCTTACAGAACAAGCCTTATAACCTTAAGTCAACAAGAACAATCCTTATAACCTAAAGCTAACAAGAACAACCCTTGTGACCTAAAGCTAACAAGACTAACACTTGTCTAAAGCTAACAAAAACAACACTTGTCTAAAGCTAACAAGAACAACACTTGTCTTATGCTAACAAGAACAACACTTGTCTAAAGTTAACAAGAACAACCCTTATAACCTAAAGCTAATAAGAACAAACCTTGTGACCTAAAGCTAACAAGACCAACACCTGTCTAAAGCTAACAAGAAAAACCCTTGTGACCTAAAGCTAACAAGAACAACTATTTTGACCTAAAGCTAACAAGAACAACCACTGTAACTTAAAGCTAACAAGAAAAGAACAACTCTTTAAACATAAAACTAACAACACAGCCTATTTAGCCTTGAACTCTATTTTGCAATTGAAAATTTAAATAATGGTAAGAAAACTGGCTCTGAATGCTCAACTCTGTGTGACATCTTGTCATTTATTTCTAACAACATGGGTTGATACTTATGTCTTATTGATTTTGTGATTGGAGGGTTTTACAACAAAACCTGTCGATGGGAGTCAATTAACAGAAGGACCTACTGAATGTAAGGGTGTCTTGGATCAGTGGTTCACTTTAGACAATCACTGGGCTTTATTATGTGCCAATATTACTGCCTGGGGTCATATGGCTCTAGCTAGTCATCAAAAATATGCTCAGTCTACTTAGTACAAAATGATCAAGCTTAGGCACATAGTGTCGATCCAGATCAGCTGTCTGACATGGACCTGCCTGATACAGATTCTAGCAGTATGTCTAGTTACCTTTGCATCCAAGTTATTAGCAAATGATTTATTTTATTCATACATAATTTTGTATTGCAGAATAGGGGCCGACATCTCATACTGTCTACAGAGGCTTCAATGACCATCTTGTGACCACTTAGTCTGTGACTTAGAAGTTAATGTAACTTCATGTTAAAACTGAACAGTGTTGAAAATACTTTTTGCTTGAAGTATATAAAAATAGACATTAAAACATCATTTATTTTACTTCTAAAACAGGCAGAAAAATATGAAAGGAGACTTTTTATATGCCAAGGAATACTTTGTCTTCCTCTACAGGGTCATATCCTTGACCTCATGGGTGACCAAGACTGAGAGGACACAAGTGAGAGCCCCATGCTGAACACTCATTAAACTTCTCTCAATGTTATATAAGTACTATTAAAGTCAGAACATGTCAAAGGTTTCTCTTTATCAGTAAAGGCCACAATTGTTTGTGCAACTGACCTTCAGCATAGTGTTGAACTAATATATGGACATCATTGCAGAGATAAACTCAGAATGTTTTCACTGTCCAGTTGTGAGAAATCTGGAAACTTTGTATGCTCCAACATACACACACTTCCTTTTGCACTACATGTTCTCCATTTCTTCACATATCTTTTATATGTACATATACAATATTTCATTCATTTGCAATTTACATATGATGGTCTTATATATATTTGATTTTTAGAAATACTGTTTGCCATTTCAAGTTTTACAAATTAGAATAGCTTCCAACTTGCATACATCAGTTTTAAATTGACCACCAATTGGTCTGATAGTGATGCAATACTTAAAATAAATATTAAGTGTGGATTGTGGGGTTCTATGCACTATGTTCTTATTGTCAACTGTGACCAAGCTACTTTATTAATCTAGACATCAAACAAACCCCCCAGGTCTCACCATTGGTGAGTCACCAAGTTAGTGAGAGATTTAATTATGTCAAAAACTTTCATTCTATAACACTTACCAGTTGGCATAATAATAGCCAGCGTAATCTGAAGGATCAATGTTGTGTTAGTGAGCTTTATATCATAGATATCAAAAACAGTTCCATTGCAAGCTTTTATAAGTAGGTTATCATTTTTCAGTTGTGTATGCGTTATTGACAAGCAAAACTAGTCTTAGGTAAGGAAGAAACTCTTGTTTATTCACAATAAATAGACCTAATGTCACCTTCAACTAATAAACAATTGTTGTAAATGTCCATTCATATCACAAATGGCAATTAATTATTGATGCAAATTGAGACCATTAATTATTAAAAGAAAGAGCGCTTGCTTCAGAGAAAATCAATCATCCTGGTATTTAACATATTGTGTAAAGCAAGCAGCAGTAGGTAAACACAATACTTAGGTTGCTTCAACTTGCCCAATGACAGACAGAATCTGACATTGAAGCACAGATAACTGACTATGATAGCTTACACTTAACTTGTATCATGCTACATTATTTTGTTAACACACAATACTTAATTCACTTATCTGTTTAACTGGCTCCATATCGGTCTGAATTATCGATATGATATCTGTGTCAATGCAAAATGATTGATAGTCGATACATCATATGATATATTAAAACTTACATATATATATATATTATTTTTGTTCCCTGGTGAAAAATAAACAACATGTTAAGGTGCTACTAAAGTTGCCAGATAATTCAAATACTGTATATTTCTCATGATTTCATTTTCACTCAGAAAATTTCCAGGAAAGTCTCAGCTTTATTATTCTATATCAGAAAAATTAGCAAATAAGGAATATGCATTAACATTATATTTCTTTTCACTGTTCATGATTAATGTTTTTGTCTGATACATAAAGGTTTGATCTGATACATCTATTGAACCTAAGATACCAATATTCAATATATATCACATACCGGTACGGAGCCCTACTGTTTACCATCACTTCAGGTAAATAACAGAAAATATTGGTAAGACTTAGCAGCAAATAATGCAGATCCTAATGAATGCAGGAGCTGGCTGATCTGGATCTATACTACTTGTCTAAGCTTGATCGATTTGTGCTAAGAAGGCTTAGATTAAAAGAAGTACTTTATACTTTTCTCTGTGATACAATGTGTTGTTAAGCCATTAGACTCCTTTGTAAAATCCAGCTGTAACTGGAATTAAACAAACATATGAACTCTCCCATGTTTGGAGGAAGACTCCCACTTGGTAGGCTCAAAATTATTTGAAAATGAGGGGTGTTCTACACATTTTCTAAAATCTCAATACTAGGAAACAGATAATTTTCTTCTTTGTTTATACACAATTCTCCCACTTTGCAAGTGAAAATCTCTCACTTTGGCCTCAGAAAAAGTTCACATGCATGACTAAAACTCTGAACAGTAAACCCTGAACCATTAACAGGTACACCTATTGACTTACATGCAGCAGCCTAGCATGATATCTTAAATTTTGCTACATTTGTTAATAATGGTATTAGCTTTAGTTATTTTCCCACAGCTAAAATGCTAGTTATAAAAGGTATTGCAAGAGACTAAGCAGACAAAAGCAGGGACCTTGATCTGAGACAGATGTCAGCTAGAGCTGGCAGATCTAGATCTACACTAAGTGCACTGTAGGCATGGACTTATGTGCATACAAGCTTGAAAATGAATTCAATCTTTTAATGAAATCACCACACATGCGTACAAACAATTGCTATTAGGTAAGTAAAAATATTTAAAAGCTATCTGTCTAAATGACTGTTGGTAGAGAACCTGACTCTGTAGCAGGGTGTTGTGGGTTCATCTGCCGATTTTGATTAAAAAAATCAAGCTAAGGGCAGTTTATGATAAAAACAATTAAGAAATCTTAGACAGCATGAGCCACTTTTCTCAATGTTGGATAGTGTTAGTTGTTATTTACCTTAACAAAAGCCCTAATCTACACAGAATATTCAATATAAATAAGAGGATCAAAATGTGTAAAAATGAATTTTATGGTTTCCTGCCCCACAGAAATGAGTTTCGTACTCAAAGTTTGAAGAAAATATTGTTGACAGCTTTCATGACATGGACCTAGAACTTAACTTAACTTAAAGTGGAGGTTAAAATTAACGAAGAATGCGGAATTTAATTATATTTGAAAGGAGATAACTGGGTTGATCCAGGTACTGTGAAGCTAAGTAAGTAGAATACCAGGTTTAAATTAGAAATTGTGGGTTCAAATGCATATAAGATAAATATAATTTTAGCTTCAATGGCATCAAAAGTGTTGAGTGACAGTCTCTACAATGCATATGTCACTGATTAGAACACAGCTAAGATCCTCTCCAAGGTATTTTAAAAGAGTTTGATGATTATATGTGGGTGCTGTACTGACACATATTAGTTTTTTTTTATTATTATTATTTTTGTTATATTGCAAAAACAGACCCAGTGATTGTGCTTTGTGGATTATTGTCATGAATTAGACATGCCGGTGTGATTTCTGTCCCAGTAACTCAGTGATAGTATCCATTCATTTTAGAGCCAAAGGTCGTGGGTCAAAACCCACCTCGTGCAGATCAGGTCACCTCATCACAAAATTAGGTTGTAAACACTTTTTTTCGAAGTCTATAAATATAATAATGTCCATGAAATTGGTGTTGCTGACTTTAAGTAGAAAATTAACCCACATATATATTTCTATCTGCGCATAGACATAACCCTAATCTACCTTAAGAGCTAACTACCTGAGTACCTGTGTTGTCCGAATCGATGATTGGAATTCCACAGGTAAGAAAAATCGTGAAAACAGTTCGACTTACCTCTTTACTCCGTCCCACCGAAAAATTAGGAACGCACTCTACTATTCTAGGCATTGTGTATATGAGGCCCTCCACAATGATAATGATGCAAAGTGACCGGTGTTCTGAATTAACGAAGCTACAGATGTTATGTTCACAGATCGAGCTTGTCCTGAGCTGTCTACTTGCGTAAAACGTCGACAAGCTTTGCGGTCCTTCCTTAGCGATTCTGGTGACGTCATTGATATATGCGTTACACGTTTTACACAGGACACCATCTTCGACCGTGTCAAATATTATATTTTCACAACATTTTATGATATTTGACGGTAATTATACACGCATTTGTAAAAGTTGTATCACCAGCACTTGAACCTCAAATAATATATAACACCACCGCACGGTTCTAGGTTGTATTAATGTTGGTAAGACAGTTATTGATTTATTTGCAGGTCAGTGGTTTACTTCCCGTTGCATTTATGTCTGTGTCTACAAAAACCCACGGTGTTTTGTATATCATGATGTGGAATTCTTATGACAACAAGCGAATCATACAAAAAAAATTAATCATATATAACAGACAAACATCATTTGAAAAATTAGACTCAATACGCAGCGCGTATACTATTGGTGTTGTGTTTTACTTTTAAACCATGGCAAAGTTGACCTACTGTTGCAATCAACATCACTTTTTTGTAATAGCATTATCTTGTGCATATGATGTTTCCTTTCATGAAACAGTGAATAAAGTGTACACCAATTCATTAAACATGTAAATCTTTGAAGCAAAATGAAAGTGAGCTTTGCTTTTGGCATGACCTCATTTTGTCTTACCCCAGTAAAGCATAAAATTGCAGTTTAAGTTTCATGAGTTTGCCTTTCATTTCTTTTCTGTTATGAATATTAAAATAAAAATAATTTTTGTTAAATATTTTTTTTATTTATAGCAAGATGGTTCACCCTGTGAAAAGACGACAAGCCTCAGTGCAGAGAGTCCAACAGCTAATCTCTGCCATATCTTACATCCGGTCCCAAAAGCAGATTCCGAATTCAGAAAGATTGATAAAGTATGTTTGATATCTATTTTTATCATCAGTATTTCATTGTATTAAATTAATTAATTTAATTTGGACAATGTTTTTATTTTTTCAGTATTGCTTTATAAATTGCAACCTTGTTAACCTACAAGGGATTTTTAATTTAAATACACTTGTTTCTCTGCCATCATGTTGTCCCTCAAGAGATTCTACTGTATTTAGATCAAGAAGGGGTCGCCCATGGCATAGTGGTAGAGTCGCCAATTTGTAACCCCTCTGACTGCTTAGTCTCTCACCGCATGGGTTTGAGACCTGTTTATGGTGAAGGTCTTAATGTGAGAAGGTCTTCCAGCAGACTTGTGATGCGTTGGTGATTCTACTCGGACATGTCTGGGGTCTTCCTCCACCAAAAAGGTGGATGTTGCTATAATGATTATAGATGGTTGCTGCAATGTATTTAAAAAACAAAACAAAAGCAAAAATTACATCAGGAGACACAAAAGGGTTATAACTATGGATATCAACTAGTACTCAGTTAATTAGGTAAAAGATCAAACACTAATAATTAAGTATTTAAGTGATTAATTGAAGCACAAGAACATGAGTATTTTATTTCAAAATTATAATGCATATATATTCAAGTAAAAGTCAAGTGCTGGCACAATTTTTTCATGACAAATGTGTGTCTGGCTAAAAACTCCAATGTATCTCTTCACATCATCACTGTATCTGAATTAAGACATTGCAGTTATCTGGATAAACTAAGACTGTGTAGCAAGTCGGACCCTATCATTTTGCATCTTACCAGACTCCCCCACCATGTTATTATAGTTACTCAATTACTGGATTGTTTTTACTCTGCACATTAAGTGTTTTAATTGGCTTGTATTTGGCCAGCAAACCAATAAATGGCTTAATGCTTCTGAAAGGTTGATGTTGCTTATTTTATTACTTATCAGTTTTAATTTCTAGTTTTGCATACTGCAGTTAATTCTCTTTTTCTAAACTTGTGTTACTCTGATAATCATTTTCAGTAAAGAAAATTTGTGAAATACCTACACATCACGTTTATGTGTATGTTTTAAAGAATGCATGACATGATGCAGCACATTTAGAAAGTTGGATTTTCTCTACTTTAAAAATGCAAGGTCAAAGCTGCAAATGTTTTTCAATATTGAATCTATTATAATTAAAGGGGCATAAAGATGTTGCAGGTTTTGTTATATTAGAAGCATTAAAAAAAACAACCTATTGTTGTTTTCTATCTGTTTTACAGCTAGAGTTTTTAAGTTAAAGTATACTGATTGTTTCACCTCATTATGATTAACATAAAGAAATTCCCTTAAAATGTGACCAGTGAAGAAATGTGTTGTTTACCAAAATTTTAACAGATTTTTAAATTTGACATTTCAAAAGCCATGAATCATCACCTGATATTTCTTTTCTTTTTAAAATTATTCAAGTTTTTTTAGACTAGAAGGTTACACCAGCCCTCTCTGTTTGATTTTGGCTGCAAGGGCCTTCTGCCATTTGTGCAAATGCTGATAGCATATTTACTTCTTAATTTTTAATTTAAGAAAATGTTACATGAGGCTCTATGAGTAATCTTTCAAAGAAAAAATTTAACAACATGATATATGCTGTTAAATAGGCATAGTATCCGTAATAAAATAATTAATCTTTCCAAGACATTTTATTAAAAACAATATTAATTTGATATGTTCTTACCTTTTACTGGTATTTGCTAGGTCTGTTTTTTTTCCTGATCAGCCAATTTTTTAACATAACAGCTTCCTCCTGTATACCTATGCGCATCAGTGGTTATATTGCTCCAGCATCTGAGTGATTATGCTCAGGGTTATGAGGGTTTTTACAGATTTCAGACTAAGAAACAATGCTTTAATTAACAAATTAAAATACTTAAAATCTTAAAGGTGGTATCTTACCAATTGCCTATATCAAATACATGAAATAATTAATATATTATGGCATATATTCCTAAAAAAAAATATACTTTTGTCTACAAATATAAGAAAAGATGCTTTTGACCCTACCTCAGTTGTTAAGACCGTACAAATTGTTAAATAAATCTCTTAAATTTTTTATTCATCCAAAGTCTATAAATAAGCCTGATGAGAATATCTGCTAAAAATAGATAAATTGTGACAATCTTGATTTGCAATAGGTTATTGGCAAAATAATGCCCTCCAGAGTGTTTCAATTTGCAATCTAGGACACCTGGTCACACAAAGTCATGATCTTAGTCCATAAGGTACTAATTGACCGGTAAAGAGAAACCTTTAAGTGTTGTATGATTTGGATCAGTCAAAGAAGCTGGGAAGTATGATTTGGATCAGTCGAAGAAGGTGGGAAAAACAAATAACTTGTCTGTGAGATTGGACAATTTTATACAGGTGTCAAAACAAACAGCAGTCAACAGTTTCTTTCAAGTGAATACTTGTAAAAAGTATTTCTTGACTGAAAAAAGTGAACAATACATTATAGACATGTGCGCTTAACACATCTAATATGTGATCACACATTCAAATCTTCACTAAAATAACATACTTTTCAGTGTATCAATGATTGAACAGTCACACAGTTTATTCAGTACATTTGTGATGGTTGTAAGTAATGTTCATTGAATCAATGATTTATATGAATTAAAACAATTTCCTTACATAAATAACTTAGCATATTTTTGTTAAAAACATTTTGAAAAGAAGTGTGTTGTTTTCTTGTTTATTTTACATCTCCTTTCAACTGTCAGAGGCATATGAGGCAGACACTTTCAGACGGTCACCTAAACTCAATATTGAGACCAACTCACTATTAACCCCACTTTGAGTTAAAATGGAATGTGGTCTTAATAGAGGGATTTTACTTTATTTGTGATGATGAGTGGAGTGTTACGCTTCACTTTTTTCATTGATATATGGCATAAATAAAAAGCATTTCGATTAGGGCTGCGTACCGGTATTCGATATATATCGAGAACCGGTATTTAGGGTTTGATAGGAATATCATATCGAACGTTTATGTATTGACTGAAATATCGGTCCCATAACAAAATTTAAAATACATCAAATTAAACAGATATCGGCTTGCATTTCTCGCAATCTGAAAACATGTTGTTGTTGTTGTTTTTGTGACGTCGTTGTATGGCTAAAACCCGTCCTCTACCGTCCTCCGCAGCAGACTCGGTTGCTTAATGTTATTTTGTCGCAGGTGAGTTTGGTTGCGGATTCTTTAAAATGGTTCAAATCCTTTATGGATGATAAGTTGATAACTAATGATAACACTTTCTTAGCTTGAAACGTTTATAAATTTATTTTAGCTAGATTGTTTATCGAAACAAATCCCACTTTAGTTCAATAGTGTGCCGTCCGATTCTAGTACCGTCATAGACTGGCTTTTACACCATACATTTGAATACTCTTCTATTTAAAGATAAAAATCTGATCGTCTGCAACTTTGCGAATATGCCGCCTCCAAAAAGTAAAGTTTGGGAGTATTTTGATCGCAAACCAGATGGAGCCCAGTGTAAACAGGGTTTTTCTTTATTTATTATATTATATAAAAAATCATAAATGTCATATGATATATCGAATATCGGTCATTTTGTATCGATACAGATATCGTATCGATCATTTTGACCGATACGCAGCCCTAATTTCGATGGAACTTTTCGAGTAACAACAATTTATTTCATTCTTTGAGAAACAAAGCTGGTCCAAACTGTCGGATACCACCTTTAACATTGCAAAACGTTTTTAACTGAAATGAAATTCGTTTTCTGAGGAGCAAACATATTGAAAGGGAAAACTGAAATGAACGTTGATCGTGAAAATGACCGAGTACTTATTTACTCGATCAGAACATGAGCGACTGTGCAAAAACTGATATTAGTACTTGTTTCTATGCCTTGATTTGTGATGTTGATATTAAATTTACCCAAGATATATTTAATAATGTTTTGTTGTTGATTTGATCAGTATTTTATTATTTGTTTCAACAGGTATATGGAAAGAGAGCACAATGTAAAGAAGTCCGAAGTTGAGAAACAGCTGCATCTTACAGTCCTTGATAATTTGATTGAGTCCTACACAGGTGTAGGCTTTAAAGGGTCCAAGACAGGAGTGGAATATGAGGGTTTTAGAGCACCTGAGCCAGCAGAAGTAGAAGTGGTAAGAGAACAGGTTTTCTGATACATAATAAGGATTAGTATATAAATGTTTTGGAAAATTTCTTAAGAGTAATTCAAGCTTTTGTGTAAAATTTTATTATGCCACAGCAATTTTTTACTTTATTTGAATAAATACAAATCTTGGCACAATAACAACTACTATTTCCTGCTGATCCATGACAGGTAGGCCTATCCAGACATTTGTTTCCCTCAAACAATAAGATTTGGATATACAACCAATAAAAGTTGTATATACATCCAATAAAAATTCTAGGTACAGCCAATAAAAGTTGGATATACATCCAATGAAAGTTGGTTATACAACCATTAAGAGTTGGATATACAACCAATGAAAGTTGGATAAACAACCAATGAAAGTTGGATATACAACCAATAAAAATTGTAGGTACAACCAATAAAGGTTGGATATACAACTAATGAAAGTTGGATATACAATCAATGAAAGTTGGATATACAACCATTAAGAATTGGATGTAACAATCAAATTAGATAAACAACCAATAAAAAATGAATATACTACCAATAAAAGTCAGATATACACTCAATAATAGTTGTATATACAACCAATAAGAGTTAGATATGCAACCAATAAAAGTAAGATATACAATTATTAAAAGTTGGACAATTTATTATGACCACTAACTGATGGATAGGAGGGCAGGGAAGGGTCACGGGCACACCTGATGTGAGATCATCTAAAGTTTACATAACATGCCTAAGTACAGAATACTAGTTTTAATTGAAAACTGTTAAATTATATCATGTTTCCTCCAGAAAAGCATAAAAATACATCCCTTGCATTTCAGAAATAAAACTGTTGGAGCATCCTTAATCCCCATAATAGCAAATTTGTACAAGTGTACATACTCAGCCTTCAAATGAATTATTACGGTTTCTATTCCATGTCTATTATATATAATAAATAGCATGTATCGGGTGGAAAATGCCCTCATAGTATAGTGAGGTTGGTAACACTTTTTTTCTGCATATTTAAGATTTTATTAACAATTTTACACCCACAAAGGTAAAATCCTGGATCCACATCTTAAAGCCATAACGGTGATGCAGAATATTAAAAAAGTAAATATCTGCAATTTAGATATCACTTAGGTAATAGTATGTTCTGATTGTTGTTTTGTGTGGATAATAATTCATAATGAATTATTAGATTAATTAACAATTACAGATAATTTATAAGGTAAGTTTTGAAATATCAATAATTCATTTAACAGATCTGCAATAAACATGAAAGAAGGGATCATGCCAATTTTGTGTGTGGATTAAAGTTACCTTCAGTTGCTATTATTCTCTTGTTACTGTATCAGAGTAAGGATGGCCATGACTGGTACTGCTTTGAGTGTCACAGCCCAGGTGAGATGTATGCATGCTCAGATTGTTGGCGGGTCTTCCACCCAGACTGTCAGGATGAGGATGCAGATGATGTAACATACACGTGCGCTGTGTGCAGGGTGAGTCTCCTGTCATAGACCCAGTTTGGGAACTTAACAATTGACAGCGCTAGCCTGATGGATGAAGGAATTTTACTGTTGCATCACATTCTAAAAGCTCAATCTAATATTATGTTTTTAACTATTCTCTTCCACGACAGTAAAAATCTTCACTAAATCAGTGTAATATTAAGTTTTAATGTTTTCTTTTCCACAGCAAACAAAAGAATTTATAAGATTAATCTGATATTATATTTTTCTGCATATACAACTTGCCTAAAACAGATATCATTCGCCAATTCCTTCAGGCTAGTGTTCACTTCAGTAACTGTGTACCATAGTTATCCTTATAGAGTTTTATTTTTGAGAATTTTTTTCACATGTGTGTAAGTATATCAGTCTTCTATTGCACAAAATTTAAAAATAATGCAAACAAAATATCATTATCCAAAAAGGTAAATTTGTTGGCATTTCTTTCACATGCCCCAGAACTTAAAAATAGTAAGTATTTTTAAGGTGTGGGGAGAAAATGATAGCATGTAACCGTCAAGTTGTTCACAAACAGCAACATTGTTTTTAAGTTAAACACTAACATAGACCCTTAAAGCAAAATCTGCTTAGTTATTATTCCTAATTTAACATAATAACCTTCTTATACATCACCTTATATATTTCATTACACTAATTTGAAAGGGGGTAAGGTTCTAAGTCTCCTATTGTCCTTATAATCATATCAATTTTGAATGTCTACGATGGTAGCTTTTACTTTTTAAGGAGGATTAGTTCCAACATTGTTCTCCATCTTTGTCCATTGTGTTTTAGAACAGATAGTAAATCAATAGCTATGATTCAGTTTCTTTATATTCATATATCTAGTTAATTGTTTCCCTTTTCAAATGTTGTAATTACTTTCATTGAACATATATGATGCTTTGGAAACAAGAAGATCCTGCTGTCATATCTAACTGACATGTCACGGCTGTTAAATCACTGTTGAGCCGAAATTAGTTCAAAATGTTTTGCTGTCTCTAATAAACACATCTATCATTAATCCACAAATAAACCATAGCAAACCAACTGATTCTTTATCTTCCCTATGTAACAACTACTTTCATTTATGATTTTCTGGCCACTTATCTACAAATTTATTAGCTAGTTAAGTAAATATAATTTCACTGTCTTTACACAGGCTATAAGCACATTTTCTTCCTCTTTGAGCACAAACTATACTGCATCTATCTGATGCTTTACTTATAAAACTAGTAAAAACACTTTTTTCATAATTGCTCATTCCTCTGAACTGCTTAGTCTCTCACCCATGAGTTCTGGTAGGGGTGAAGAACTTAATGTGGGAAGGTCTTCCAGCTGACCTTGGTGCACTGATAGTTCTACCCAGACATTTGTCTGGAGTGTTCATCCACCAATTATTAGCTGGATGTTGCTGTATTGTCTAAAATAATGTCACTATGATGTATTTCAACAACAAAACAAACAATTGTTTATTTGAATCAGTATCAATACTCAATCTGCTTATTGCATGATAAGAATAAATTAATCATATTTAGACAACAATTTTAGATTCTGATTAGTCAGCTCCTGATTGGACCTGATTAGAATCTGCACTTTATGCTGGTTAGTTTCTAACAGCACGTCTATTTAACTTTGCATGTAGTTGTTAGCAAAACAGTAAGGTTTTGTATTGGTCACTTTGAAATATAGTCAGTTTAATACAAATATAGTTGGTTAAATTACAAATATTGTTGGTTTAAAGTACAAATACAGCTGGTTAAAGTACAAATATTGCCATTTAAATTTTAAATGTATCTGATTCAGGACTAAACTATTTAACAAGAGGTAACACGGATTGGGTTGTTACCCTTGTTACCAATTTGGACTTGAGACTTTTTTATTACAATGTATTTTAATTTTAAATGTAATCTTTTATTATTCTGCCCTTCCTTTTATAAACCCAAGCCATTGTCATATCGCTTTATTTGTGTTCTATTATTCATTTCATACTTGTAAAGGGAGTCAAGGTAACCATTGTATTATTTTAGATTACTTTCCATCAAACTTCTCTTTGTCCTTTTCATGTATACATCTTTTCTTGAATAATCTACTGACTGCTAGCTAACTATCATAAGTGATCATGCATCAATAGGAATTATAAAACTAGATAAGCTTCAATAAAGTATCAACCTTTCATAAAAAGGAGGAGTCTAAAAGTGTGTTGATTCTAAATTATTGTAAAGTTTAAAATGAATTCATTATTGCACGATCATGAGCTTGAGTCTGTACTCTGGTAATATCTTTGCTTATTCTTGTGGTAACATTTTGTATACTGTGCTACTTTGGTTGCACACTCACAGTGTAAGAAGCTTGTGTATGTTTCTGGACTAACTGATTCATATACACTAACATATTATTGTACACACTATATTATTTTCCATCAGTAAGAGGCATCTTACAGTATTGTCACTAATATACTTAGACAAAATTGTAATGGTGTGGATCTGACTGAAAACACCTAACCAAAAGTCAAAGTGGAAAAGGTTATAACACATGATGATCAAGAATAACTATGTCTGTGTTTGTTAAGTTTCCATTCTACAATAGTTGTTGATGTTAAATACAGCAGTCAGTAGTTTAACGGTTTGTTTGTTGTTTACAGTCTTTCTTAGCTCATGCACTGTTAGTATTTTCTTGTCCTTTGTTTTTATTATATTAACTGCTCTAATGAGCCAATAGTGTTGTTTTAATAAGTAACATGACAGTATTACTGGAACATACAATCCTATGAATGGTAAGATATATTTTCTCTTGGGAGTTAAGTTTTTATAAAGCTGCCATCTCATAATTAAATGTGTATTTATATTTAAAAGCGAAGATGTCTATTTTTTTCAATAAATACTTGTATTTTTATATAGCTTTTAGAGTTCTTAAAGGAAAACAACACATAGTTCTTGACAATAGATTTATTAATGGGATCTTGATCATATGTAAATTAATAAGATCTTGAAAATTGGGAAAATACATCAGTCACCATAGTCTGACAGCTTCATTTTCTGCACTATGCATTTGATTAAGTTAGCAACGCAAAGCTTTTGGTGCATGCTCATTCGATCCCATAGAGATGTTACATATACATGCAACAATAATAAAACTTACTGCTGATTTTTGACCGCTCTTTTAGGTTTTCGGGCTTTAATCTTTTATCAGTGTCGATTCAAGGCAATCGTTAATCACCAAACACCATTATTAATGATTTTCTGTATCTTGCTATGTATTTCTAATAATGCAAGGCTGAAATCATCCAGTGAACTTGCTTATGGCATGTCAACTCAAGTCTGATGAACAAATAACAATTTCCCTTTCCTTTATGTTCTCAAGTACAATTGCTGCATACTGCACCAACTGCTTTAGTAAAGGAATGTTTTAATCCACTACAAGCTGCAAGTAATTTTAAAAAACCTGCCATTTTAATTTGCTTAATACATATGCATGTATAATTAATTTGTTTTTAGCTACACTTTTAATTTACCACCTTGCTTAAGTGATATGATTAATGTATTACAAGCTATTTATTGAAAAACAATGTTGTTAAATCATGGATGTTATGTTGTTTAGTTATAAGTTTGTTTTGCTTATTTTTATATACATTGTATAGCGCTTTCATTTCATAATAATTTAAAACATTTTAAGAAGATGAAGTACCTGTCCTAATTACATTTGTTCAAAGTTTTGTTTTACTGTTCATTTTTATGTTTTAAGTTGTTATAAAAATGTAATACGTTTTAAAATAAAGTGTAGATGGAGTGTTTGCTGTGCTAGGATAATTTAATTTAACTTTAATTGTGTTTGAGTTAGACAGCCTGAGTTTAAACAGGAAGTATGTTACTAACATTCTTTTTTAATTGCAATAGGCTTTTCCTTCTCAATTGAACATTTTATTTATTGGGATGGAATTCATGTTTCACTTAAATTAAACTGGCAGTTATTGAATATGTAATTATACATCAATTCAGACAATCTTTGTTCCTCTTTAATAAACTGATTTTCCAATCCTAAATATAGACAGGTCCACTGAAATCTCTTTTGA
Organism: Sinonovacula constricta; assembly: GCA_007844125.1. Taxonomy (NCBI): domain Eukaryota; kingdom Metazoa; phylum Mollusca; class Bivalvia; order Cardiida; family Solecurtidae; genus Sinonovacula; species Sinonovacula constricta. The sequence goes on along the minus strand of CM017567.1, from coordinate 10,208,944 downwards.
TTCATTTTTACAAGTTAAAGGGACCGTCCAGTAAATATTGCTAGCTAGGCGGGTCAAAGGTCCAGTTACTTTTCTATTACATTTGATATCAGAGGGAATTGAAGGTCTTTGTTGCTTAACATTTGTTGACACAATTAACATTTTTGTGCCATTTAAATGTAAGAATGTCTTCAAGCTGTCCTTCAGTGAGTTGTTGGCTCTTCCTATATATGTGGTTTTGTCTTTTCTATTAAATAACTTATATATATTAAATAACCATCGGCATGAAAACAATAATTGAACAAGGTCATTAATCAAATCAAAGCAAAAAATATTTTATACTACCAAGACAGTTTTCTTTTTGGACACAGAAGTTGGTTTCTCACAAGTGCTATAGGTTGATATTTTATGATTAAACTTCATTTCATGTTATGCTCATTTATCATTTACAAATCTTCAGTCAGTATCAAGATCACTATATGGTTTTGAAATATTTTCTTTCATTAGACTATACTTCTTATTTATAATTTAATGGTACTGGCATTATAAAAAAATAACAGCAACATGTATCAGTAATACATACAACAAATTAATGTACTTTTTTTTATAAAGGTTCAATCTATGTCTTTCTTTTTTTTTTCAGATCACGTACTTAGAACTTATGTTTCAGACAAGTTACAATTAGGAAAAAAATGCAAAACTGAGATATTTTGATTTTTAATGAGGAATCTCACCTTTTTTATGTTTACAAAAACATAATTTGTATATTTTTTAATTTCTACAGAGTGCTAGAAAGAAAAAGAAAACCAAACGTAAACTGTTGAACACATTACTGAGTTACACCATCGTCCGACTAAAAGAAAAAGTAAGTATTGACTGTTGAAAAACATAATGAATTGGTTTTTCTGTTTGAATATCTAAATAAAAAAAAACAGCAAAAAATATTATGCATATAGCATTTTAAAGGGAAGTCATCCCTTATGACTTTTTGGGGTTATGTCAATCTATGAGAATGTTTGATTAATAGAGAATACCAGGTTAGTGTTGATATAGATATATGTTATCATGCGAGGCTAAGAAAATCAGAAAGCACGAGGCTTGCCGAGTGCTTTCTGATTTTCGGGCCGAGCATGATAACATTTATCTATATCAACACTAACCTGGTATTCTTTTTATCCCACCATCAACAGCTTTTCAAAGGTAAACATTTAAATTTACCGCTACTGCTCCTCCGTTACATAATCTGACATTCCAATACAATACACGAAATTCATGCGCGAGCAATAGAGTAATTCGGCTATAAGAAATAGTTCTATTTAACAATAAAAAAATAAAACAATAAACATGCTATTTCTTTTATTTTATTTGCGCTATACACAAGGTTGTAATTTTATTGATTACGATAACTGAAAATAATGGTTGGAAAAGAAGAACAACAAAAATCACACCCTCGTGTAAAGTTATACATGTAGTGTGTACTGTCAAGGCCGTGTAGCATTAAAGTTGAGCTACGCACTTGGCATTTAAGGAACGCGAATTACATTCGAGGTTTGTGTGTGTGTTTGTGGCTGTAACAAACAGTAGCTCATGGATTTTAATTGTTGATGACATTGAAATTATGAACATTGAATATAGCGCTTTAAAATTTCGAAGATAGTTGTGTTTTTGACAGGATGACTTGCGAAATTTGAAGAAATGTGGGGAGTGGAGGTGGTGGATTAGTGTTCATGTTTACGTCTAGAAACTGATTTTTAGCACCTTTGTCCAGATCTGTGCAGTCAGCTGTATTTGGTTCGACTAAAGATCGAGCTCTATCTAAACCATTTGAATGTTCATCATGTAACGACATTTGATCATCAGGGTCTGCCTTAAGATTAGGCAGATGATTGCAATCTGAGACAGTCACCACAGATTCAAGATCAATTTCATTCTCAAAAATGTTCGGATTAAAGCCAGATTTTGCCTCGAAATCCTCGTAGCTCATTTCTTCAACACTGCTTAGGAAGTTAGGCTTTTACACGATTCTTCATCACATTCTTTAAACTCACACTAAATAACATCAAAACAACGGGGACTCGCATGAACTGACATTTCGAGTGTTGTTTTTGTTTTTTGCAGACTACAAATTCGTACTTTTATTGATTTTATTACTATTACTAAACAATTTTAATCATGTTTTTGTAATACATGTTTCATTTTTTCTGATAGATTTTTTTTTTCAAATTTTCTATATCATTGTTAAATAAAACTTAGGAAAGTGGCGAGGAACTGTCCGGTTAGCTCAGTCGGTAAAGACGATGCCACTTAAGTTTTCAATCCCGCAGGTCAGAGATCGAAACCGCTCGCATCCTCTTTTTTTTAATAGCCTCTTTTGCTCTATTTCGTCAATATTTATATTATGGACATTTATGGGGTGACCACAAGCATAATTACGGGATAAATGAGTTTCGTTCTCGTAAACACTCCTGATCGTTTCGTCAAAAAAGTAGTCCGGCTTAGAGCAGGTGCGCGAATATCGGTTGATAAAGCTCATCTTTATCACACGGGTTATATCAACCGATATTTACAGAGATGGTGGGATAAAATGTAATCTGTCTTTCTTCTTCCTTATTACTCCCAAACTAACCATATTCATAATAATACTACCTAGGGGTGCCACTGGTTGGAAGAACCGCAGACCCCTTGGTCTCTGACTTTGTGGGTTTTGAGTCTCACGGTGTGGGTGATGGTGTTAAAGTCAGGTCTTCCACCTGAACTGCAATGTCCCCAGACATTTATCTTGAGTTAACCTCCATCAATGATAGCTGGATGTCACTATAATATCCCACATTGTGTTGCTGTTCCGTATTTAAAAAATCCTTAGTCCTAGTCCCAGGACCGGCCGCAATAGCCCAGTTGGTAGAGCGTCGGCTTGCTGATCGGAGGTTCAAACCCTGGCTGGGTAAAATCAGACTTTAAAGTTGGTTGTAGTGGCTTCCTTCCTAATGCTCGGGGCTAAGGGGACAGCATTACACCTGACTCGTCAGTGTCAGTATAATGGACAGGCCGGGCTCAGTCCCTGGGCACCTCATAATGCCCCTGTGCTATAATGATAGAAATGTCGCTGCACAGTATCGGCAAAAATGCCAGCAAATCCCATTCCATTCCTAGTCCCAGGGTACTATAATGATATCTGTGAACTTAATTCCTCCATATTAACATCACAGTTGCTGAGATAGAAATGTTTGCTTAAGCCTGTCAACAGTCATAAACAATGCAACTATAGATCATAGCCTTTGCCTCCTGACCATATGTTATTTAGTTTTTCATATCCATTTACTTTGTTTAAACCTTTAAATTAATAGTCACTTGGGAAACAAGTCCTTTTTAATAAAAGCCTCTCAACTACCACATCCTGGGTAGAATCCAGCTGCTCAGTAGTTTGAACCAGTGCAGTAAACAGTCCAGCCATTGCACATCGCCTTGCTGCTCAATGGTTTGAACCATTGCAGTAAACAGTCCTGCCAATAGACATCGCCTTGCTGCTCAGTGGTTTAAACCATTGCAGTAAACAGTCCAGCCAATGGACATTGCCTTGCTGCTCAGTGGTTTAAACCATTGCAGTAAACAGTCCAGTCAGAGGACATCGCCTTGCTGCTCAGTGGTCTGACTATTGCAGTAAACAGTCCAGCCAGAGGACATCGCCTTGCTGCTCAGTGGTTTGAACCAGTGCAGTAAACAGTCCAGCCAATGGACATCACCTTGCTGCTCAGTGGTTTGAACCAGTGCAGTAAACAGTCCAGCCAATGGACATCGCCTTGCTGCTGAGAGGTTTGAACAAATGCAGTAAAAAGTCCAGCCAATGGAGATTGCCTTGCTGCTCATTGGTTTGAACAAGTGCAGTAAACAGTCCAGCCAATGGACATCACCTTGCTGCTCAGTGGTTTGAACAAGTGAACCTATGATCTGTTATCCATTGTCTTCACCACTACATGATAAAAGCTGCACCATTTAGGTTGGCATACTGGTTTAGCCTAGGATCGATAATTGTATGGTGAACATTCATGTTTTTAAAATTTTCTTTTAACAGTTTCAAGGAAAATCAACAAAATTCTGTGAATTTCAAAATTTTGTAGCAAAGTATAAATGAAAGTTAATATTATTTATCTTTAAAAATAACCTTGTAACTTATTCCCAATTCAAGTCACAATTATATGATTGTTTTCTTCACCCCTAGACACGGGAGCTCCATAGGATAGGTCACAGGGAAGAGGAGAAGAAGTACATGCCGATGTTTGTATACAAGCCCATGGACCTAAACAAGATGGAGCAGAAGGTGATGGCCCACAAGTACAAGTGTATCGAGGAGTTCCTAGCAGACGCTCACAATGTCCTTCACAACATGGTTCTTGTCTATGGAGGTATAGTGCTCAGGGGAACCTGGGGCATACACTGTTGATTACCAGGTTCTGATGGTAGATAGTAGCTCTTAGCATGCTAGGATGGAAAAGGTATGACCTGGGCAAAAACTGTTGTTCCAGATCAGCCAAGTCTAAACAGGATTTCTTATCTAAAGTCATTAGCCACTTTAAGATGCCCAAAATTTAAATGATTTACACTTAACATCTCTATGAATTCCACAGGTAGCCACTGGTACACTGCCTATTTTGGACCATTTGTAAACACTTAAACCTCGCCATCTTACATACACTAGAACTGCTTCCAGTAAAGCCAAGGTCATATGAAAGGTCATAATTAAGGTCATTCTGTATAAAAGGCTACACAGGCTATAGGTCTTTGTGTCGGCTAAATCTTTATCATTTTAAGGTCATCATATCTTCAGGGGTAAATGAAGGAATGAAAATAAAAACCTCATCCATTAAGCCTTTTTTTTTTACATAAATCTAAAGCTAAAGATCTTCATGTAGGGCATTTGGGTTTTTTTTTCTTTCTTATATCAGTATTTGAATCTAAAGTCTCGCTCTTATGTAGCATTATAATGTTTAAGATTAAAGTATGGTAACTTTGTACATAAAATTGTCCAATTAGTTTAAATTGATATGTAGTAATTGTAAGATTAAATAAGTATTTTGTTTATTAACAGATGAACAACCAGGTGGCATGACAGAGTTGGCTAGAATCATGATCAGAGACTGCAAATATGATGTAAGTTGTATCAGGCTTCTCTTACATTATAAACTTTCCACTAAATGAAGATCAGGTCGGTGTTACAGACTACGAACAGTTAACATTCATTCATGAGATTCCAAATGGAAGATTTAAGAAGTTTTTAATTTTCTTCTGCATATTGTCATGTATGATAAACATTTGTATGAGATTTGTTACTGACCATGATAGCAGTTGTAAGTTTCAGATGATTGCATGCAAATTCTTGTGTTTTGTAAAAGAGAATTGATAACTGATAACTGTTGAACTTTTATTTGCATAAATATTCATGCAGCAAGAACATACATCATTTTTGTTATTTTTTTCTTATGATTGATGATTAAAAGCTTAACTAGATATAATAAATGTTGATGATTATTTACCTAGCATATTTACAATAATCATAAGCACCTTCTGTTACAAAGACTTATTGATTTTTTCATTTGTTGATCTTTTAACACCTCTAACTGCTTAGCCTGTCACCGCTTGGGTTTAAGTCCGATTCAGGGCGAAGGACTTAATGTGAGAAGGTCTTCCATCAGACCTGTGATGCACCAGCATTTCTATTCAGACTTTTTTTTTCCTCTATCATAATAACTGGTGGTTGCCATAAAGTCCATAATTCGATGCTGCAATTTATTTTAAATAAAAACAACAATAAATAAAAAAACTCAATTTATTTCTATTTACAGATTGATGAGATGTCCCAGTGTCAGAATTGTTATTATATGTCCAATGCTAAACCCAAGCATTGGTTTGCCCAGCCTTGTGTAAGTAAACAACCATTTACTTGGGGACTATACCTCCTAGCCTAGTCAGCACAAGATAGATTGATACGCAAACAATATAGTTCCAGATAATCCAACACTTGCCTGTGTCTGATCAGGATCTGCAATATTTGCTGCTAGTCTCTAGCACTTTTTAAAAAAGTTCTGTTGTGTGTAGTTGTGGCAAAAAAAACTATATATTTGCATTGTTATTGATAAAATGTAAATGATGTTCAAAGATCACACTGAGTGTTTACCCTAATTCCGCATGTATCTTTCTGCTTCATTTAGTTGTGTCTTTACAAGGTATTAATTTTTTTCAAGAGTCTGTTCTCTTGATTCCCAGTTGCAATATCTTAATTGTACTAACTATCAATACCATCCAAAAAGATTCAAATGCTTATGAAAAACTGTCTGTGTGCATGTCAAAGTGAAAGTTTACCAATAAGTATTTTTTTATAAAGAAAACACTTAAAAGCTGTTGCCAAAAGTTTATGTATTTACTTATTTGAGATTAACATGTAATGTATTGTGTGTAAATTATGTTTAGGACATAAAGCAACATTTCTAAATATTCTGTCAGGTGAAAATCTCTGATTGCTGTAAGGATTAATTGTTTTACTAATTAGTCATCCTTACACAAGAATGAATGTTTTGTTTATATCCAAAAATGATATTTAAGTTGAGCATAATACAAAGGTAAACATTATGTTGCATTGCCATACTCTGATAGTCATGCGTTTTTTGTCAGTTACAAGATAAAAATAAAACAAAACCCAATAACTTTAGTTTCTGAAGGTAACGGTTGTGTCTTTACCGCTACAACGGAAGTGTTACTTGAATTCTTTAAAGATTTGAATTCTTAAAATTCTAACTTTTGATTTGTACGATTTAGTTTCTGAATTATAAAAACATTTGACATAGACCTGAAAATTACTGACAGACACTTTTACTATAGACTAGACTCTACATGTACCTTTGAACTGGTCTGGTAAATGGTAACCATTTGACCCAGCATTTGACCATTGACCTATGCAGGACCCCCCACATGAGTTGGTCTATGCTAAACTGAAAGGCTACAGCTATTGGCCAGCAAAGGTGATCCGCAGTGTTGATGAAGACAAATACGATGTGCGATTCTTCGGTGGTCTACACCAGCGAGCATTTATTCCCAAAGAACAGATTCGTCCCATAGATTCAAGCCTTAAAGCATTGTCAGTCAAAAAAACATCTGGTAAGTTCAGATAAGTTCCTGTAACTCATTGGTATTGTAGAAATCCATTAAATGCAAAAGTAAACATATATATGTGAATTTCAATTCACTTTTTTTGTGAGGGTGGTATTACTATTTAAAATATGTTATCTCTCTTGAATGTAGGTATTTGGTATATAGTAGACTGCAACATGTACATACAATAAAATCTTGTGGAATAAGATAAGAATGCAAATTCTTTGGAATAAGATAAGAATGCGAAAACTGATGTGATACTTGGCAAGTAATAAAAGGAAGTTTGTGACATGAATTTTATGATATTACCTACTTACAATGAAGGTAAGTAATTGCTATTTGAAAACAATGAATTCATCATTTGATGCTTCCCATTTGCATTATTGGCTTGTTTATGTAAAATTAAATAGTTCTTTGAAAAACATTCTTTTGGCAATGTAGTACATCATTAACCCACATAGGTTATAAATTTTTTAAACTTCAAAGCACATAAAACAGCATTTGTTAATAACAGAATTGGATATAGCAAGTGTTAAAGAAGTCTTTACAATCTTTCTCATAGGCTTTATCAAAGCAGAGCAGGAGCTAGCTGTCCACCAGAAGTTACTGCAAGAGAAGAGGGATGCTGAAGAGGAGGAGGAGGAAGAAGAGGAGGAGGATACGACAGTGCATGAACCGGAGGCTGAGCCAGAGGTTGAGATGCCAGTAGAGAAACGACGGAGGGGGGAGAAAAGGAAGAGAGATGTGGTCAATGAACATGATGATACCATGGATACGGTTAGTTCCAGCAGCAGCACTAAAAAGACCAAAAATAAAAAGGTAATGTCTATTTTTGAGTGGTTGTACCAACTTCTTTTAGTTGTTAGTTTTCTTTGGTTTATCATTTCACCAACAGCCATTTGGAGAAAAGTGGACATAGTCCATTTTGCAAATGCTACAACTGTATTATATGCCATGGCAATAACATGGAAAATTTATTGTCATTATCTTCGGGCAGCCGCATAGTAGTAGGTATAGGTAAAACTTGATAATTCTTTCATTGTATACAAACTTTTGTTTGCCATAATAAACACTTGATAGGGAAATGCCAAATAAAACCAGATTTTATTTTTATTTTAAACTTTAAGATAAACATATTTACTCTGCAGATCAACAGCACATTCTAAGCACACATTGGTGTATTATTCATCTTACCTTATAATAAGCACTTAGTTATGACAGTCCCCAAAAATCTTGTATGATATAACTTTCAAACATCTGTCATTTTATTCATTTTTTAGTCGAATAATGCAATTCACTTTCAAAGGACAATAAAAACTTAAAACAAAATTATCTGAGTAACATCTTAATAGCACTTTAACATTTGTTCATGGATTTCAACTTACAAAAGATAATGTTCTTTACAGGGTTTGAACTCGTACTAAATACTTTTGAATCTTGAGTTCTTTTTACCATTAGACCAAATCTGTATGGTACTGACTTAAATTTGATGTTCTTTTTATTGTAATATGCTTTTATATGGTGCATAATCTAGTTAATTTCCATGCCTTAACCTTATTGGAATAATTCAGTGAACCATGTACGGTTAAAATTTCCATGGGCATTATAATTTAAAACAACAATTCTTGTGCATTTGAAGTTCTTTTACCATATGGAGTTACCAACATTATTAAAATATCCCAAAGTTCATTTCATTCTGTCATAATAAAACAATAATGTGTTACTTATTCTGGCCAGGTATCATCCCCTGAAGATGCTAATGTTGTAACTTCCACTGAAGAGTACCCTCCGCCAGCCAAAAAACCTCGGGTTTCCATCTCATCAACAGCTTCTCAAACCAAGAAAGAGGTTAGTCTTTAGCCGTGTCAACAATTATACCATGAGTGAAGATCCTTTAGGATAAAAGGTGTACATGAAGGTCTTCAATCTACTGTGCAGTGATTGGATGTACAAGTTACTTTCAACTTCCAGTTTCAAGGCAGTTTGTCATTGTCATGTCAATATGCATTGGTATTTACATATATCCCATTTAAAATAAAAAATTTAACTAGGTAAGAGATCTCATATTTTTAAGGAAGATCAAGGGTGACTGCTGCAAAGGAGAGTAGCAGCTCTATGTAGAATAAAGAAATAATTACCTGTCTATTTCTTCCAGTGTGTTTGTTTTCAGTCTCTCTATATTACCTTGCAACAAGAACATGTCATTCAGGCTTGTAACATTAAAAATTAACTGGGCAAAAAGACATTTTACAGGCCTGTCTTTTAAATTTACACAACAACTAACTATTTTTATTTATTCTTCACTATAAAGATATAAGTTAAACAGCATTATGTTCATGGAACTGATTTTAACAAGTCACATGACTAGCAACAAGTTTGCCAAAAAAGAGTTCATCCCACTGCCTATCCTTTATAAGCTCTGGAAAAAAATCAATAACAAAATTAATATATTACCACTTGCCAAAAATACTATTAAGAATGTGGTATTGCTTGAGAAAAAAGTTAAAAATTTGATTCGGTTAGAGTGAACATTGATTGCTTTCTTGTCAATACTTCATCATAACAAAATGGTAAAAATGCAATCGACTCTGTTTAATATCTGCAATTATTTTGTGTTTTTTAAGATTTATTCACTAAAATTGTGTTCAGATTTTAAACTAGTGACTGGAACTATACTGTTTGCCTATCAATCTGTACTGACTCTAAATAATTTTGAGTTGTACTTCACTACAACCAACAAAATGACGATACATTGACAACTTTATATATACAGCTTGCTAAAGGTATTAGATGATTGTAATAGTGACTAAATTGAATCCTGACAAAAGATATATCACATTTTTCAGTATTGAATTCTGGATTATTTTCCAAATTTTAACAACTTTTCACCTCAGCTAACTTAATTAAGTTTTGCGAATTTTTATGTACTAGATTGACGTCCTCAAATCTGACCTTTAAATAATCTCATACATGTCAAATTTGGATGAATGAAAAATAAAGAAAACACAGTAATGTCATTTGTTTTCTACATTTTTATTAGAGTATACTTTTCTAAATAAAAATACTCCAAAAACATGTGAAAAAAAAAAAAAAAAATTCCACCTTTTTTTGCTTTCATTTTGCTTTTTTTTTGACGAATCTTGTTTGCTGACTGCGATTCCTTTTCGTCATTTTGGAGTGAAGAAATTCACATGATTTCATGGGATAAAATTGGGAAACTAAAATCTTGTGACATTTATATTCGGAAGGCCGAGTGTTGACATAAATGATCGAACATATAACATGGTAAAGTGCTTAATGCTGACATTACACAAATATTTATGAGATTGATTACACAATTAATACCTTTATCAGCAGTTGCCATTTTGAATTATTAATTAGACTGGAAAGGTATTGCCATTTCTCTGTTGGATTTTAAATGTAAAAATAAATAGTCATGAAAATTTGTCAAAAGAACTGTTTGATTAGTTAACAGTTTAATTTGTAAAAGTGGCAGATTAAGGTGATTTCTGCAAGTTTATTCAATCAAAACTTGCTCCCCATGAGGCAACTAACATAATGGAACTTAACATGTCAGATCTGGAAAAATGTGGCCTTGTGCAAACAGGCATGTGCTTGTTTCAAAAACTTTGTTTCTATGAAACTCTTCTTGACAGTATACTTATTTACTGCTTAAGCTTTTTCCTGCAGTGGTCACATCTCTTACTTACTCTTACTTTATGTTTTCAGCATTATTCACAGTATGTATAAAAATAATATCCTCTCACTCCATTGCAGCACACCCAGACCCCGACCAAGGTGTCCTCTACACAGACAGACAAACCATTTGAGCCAGAGCCCAGCCAGTCATCTCAGACCTCTGTTTCCCAGCCCAGTGAGGAGCCTCCAGTACTGGACCCTAGTGAAACTGGACTTAAGTCATCTAGCGGCTGTAACTGCGAGGTGAAGCACCGGCGAGAGATGAACGAACTCAGGGAGAAATTGGACAAGGAACACAAGGAGAATAAACAGGTGGCTTTAGATGAACTCTCAGAGAGGGTGAGTTGAGTCTGTCAGTACTCTAGGTTTAGATAGTAAAGGTTGGCAGAAAAATCTCAATTTTAAATTACCTGTAGTGATGGTTTGAATCATTGTTAAATACTTTAGTTATGTTTTATACACATATATATATATAGTTATATTTTTTTAGCATTATTTAATAGATGAATATTCAGGTGACAAATTATAGGATAATGTGACTGCAATGCTTTTGGAAAGAGTTAACTTAAGGTTGAATGTTGCCTATAAAGGTCATACATGAAACATATTGTTAATACTATTGTATTTTACCTTTATTTAGTATAACTATGTCAAACACATACTTCCATCCTCTATGCTTTACAACCAACCCAGTACCATTTCTACATTATTGACTTCTAAATGTTCCTTACTATTACCAGCTGCGAAAGGACTTTGAGGAAGACAAGCAGTTAGCTGTGTCTCGAGCAATGGGCAAGCTGCAGACTGAGCTAGATCGTGTGAGGCGCCAGACTGAAGACAAATGTAAGGAGCAATATAAGGATGAAATGAAGAAACTGGCACAGAAACACAAAGAAACTATTTCAGCAACCAAGAAAAAGCAATGGGTAGGTGTGCTTTTACTTACTGATAGGAAAGTCAGGTTGTTAATGTTGTTGAGGCATAAAATATTATTTATATATATTTAACTAAAAATAACTTAAATCTACAGTAAATAAACTATTCATTGGCCTCTTCATCTGGGTACGCATGGTCCCATGGTCAGACCATAGTCCATAAATACCTCAAGTTTTAAATTGGTAAGAGTATAGCTCCTTTGCTAACCATAAAGTAAATATAAGGGCAATCACATATTAGTCTCTTGGCCTAGTGTCATGATAATATGATTGGACTTGGAATCCTGCTAGGTGCTCACAACTCGCTATTCACAGTGAATGCAGCACTATTTCTACTTCAAGTGGTCACTTTTCACCAGGGGTTAGGTTAATATGATTGGATGTGGTATAACACCAGATGTCCACTGCCATATTTCACTATATCTGTGGACTCTGATTCCGAATAACAGAAAAATTGCAGGTGGGACAATAAACTCAACAGTTAATAAAAAAGATAATGTATTATCATGTCTTGCTAACTCCTCAAAAAGTGGTTCACGGATTTGTTGATTCATTGTCTGGATGTGATGGCAAATCAGGTGTGTCAGTCATGTTATCACAGTAATGGCAATACTATAACTGCTTCATGTAAATGTGGTTTCTGCATCATTTACCACAACTTCAAATATTAAGCAGTATCCACTTTTTCCTCACTTTAAATAGTTTTTAAACAGCCATACATTTAATGTCAGGTCTCATATATATATATAAATGTATACTTCAATCTGGGGAGGTCTTCTGTCTGACCTGCAGTGAATTGGGGGTTCTACCTCTACGTCTATCTGGAGTCATTGTCCAGTATTAATAGCTTGACCATCATCTGTATTAACATGCTAGTAATTGAGTTGGTGTGATATATATTTGTGATATATATTTGTATCTAAAACCAACAAACTATCTATGCTTCAGTGTTACAACTGTAAAAAGGAATCTATGAACCTCAAACTCTCTATATATTCCTGTGTATGTTTCAGTGTTACAACTGTGAGGAGGAAGCCATGTACCATTGCTGCTGGAATACTTCCTACTGCAGTGTCAAGTGTCAGCAGGAACATTGGCACAAGGAGCACAAGCGTGTGTGTCGGAGGAAACGCTAGGCATGTCTCTTCAACCATTCTCAACCACCTTTACACAACCGTATTTCATCCATCAATCATCCTATGGCCTTGAATAACTCTTAGCCTGCTAAGCCCAAAATCTGGGGCTAAGGCAAATGGTATGGATCCAGATAACCTAGTTACTGCTAGGAGTTGTCTGATCAGGACCCCCAATATTAGCTTGTAAGTCAGAAGAAATGTCTCGCTGTTTGTGTATGTAGTTATGATTACATTATAAAGAAAAACAGTCTGACAAAGTATGGACGTTAAGCCATTACTTGGTCATCATTATTTTTCCAAACCATTTTGCAAACATAGTCATAACCAGATAAACATTGCTTTATTGGTACCTACAAATTGTCAAATCATGACGATTGTTTATCAATCAACCATCAACAATCATCAACAATCATTGACTTCTAACTTCAAACTTGTGTTTTTTCACTCGTAAAACATTGTAATTTCACAACAGTTCACAATTCTCGGCAAATCATATTCCGTATCTAAGTTATTAGTTAGCCATAATGTTTCATTAAGTTAAAGATAAACAATAGTCACCTTGTTTATGTACCTTAAATTAATATGGTAATGATGTGTAAGAGTTGCTGTTTATGTTTTATAATATCCTAGGATCTACCACTCATTGTTGATTGAAAACAATCTTGTCTGAGAGTTACCTTCACCTTGTTGGGAGATGATTGTCTATGTGAATCAAAAAATAACTAAATAATTGTTACTATCCACCACCTTTTCTCAATAAAAAAAATTCCATAGGTCTTGGAGCATCTGTTAAACAACAATTTATCTATATAGTACAACTGAGTCCATGGTTCATTCTCATTGTATTCATTATCATGTTGAGAGATATTTCTTGTTGTAACTATTTGACTGCTTCCAAATATTGACCAGATACATTGTAGTATGTCAATTAAATATCAGGACAGATTGAACTAACAGATTGTAGGTTAACTTATTTGAACTGTTTTTGTCGACTCATTTCTATAGAAGTTTTATACAAATCAATATTTTTAAGTGACTTGGTCATCGTTGAATTATTGTATTTTTTGTCAAAAAAGCAAAACTTCATTGAGCAATGATAAATAATGGAAGATATAACTTCTGATCACAAGATTATATGACAAACATGCTGCCTTTCAAAAGATTGTAATGTTCTAGATTTGGAGATTCAAAAGTTCTGTTTTTAGCTGGATTTTTAAGCTGAACAACCTAACTAAGCTCCAAACTGTGCATGCTGTAATGTGCATATGTCAATCACAAACAATATGGTGACAATAACTGAACTATATGCAATGTGAATTTGTGTGGTTCTGTGTGTAACTTACCTGCATAAAACTGTGACCTATTCACATTCAAATATACTAAACCATTCTAAGAGTCAAACCTTTTCATGTAGGTGCTTTGTGAAACAGTCGTGGTGACAGGAGATTTTTTTGGCATTTGTTTTATTAGATATTTATACTTATTGTTAATATACCATGTTTTTTATTGTTAGGTTCTTGTTCATGTACAAACACTTAAATGTCTGGGAGATGTGTCAGATAATCTATTGCCTACTTCACAGAGTGAAAAGGGACCGTTGTAAAGGAAAGTCATTATTACTTACTCTTCACTCTGTGCATATAAACTTCTGTTTGTCTGTGAAAGTTGCAGCATTTGTTTGTATGTATATTTATAAAGTTAGTATAATCATGCTGGCAATGCAAGTGTTAAAGATATTATATTCCTTGTACATTCAATTTTCTATAAGATCAATATACTTTGGAATTCGACAAAACTAAGTTTGCAGTTACATTGATAAAAAAAAAAGGAAAAATCAGAAAAGTAAAAAAAAAAGGTTTAGTTTTCTATTTGGTATTTGGTTGAAACTAGGAAATTTGTTTCATTTTGTTTAAATTTTGTTATATTATCATTAATCTCTCCTTTATTGTAAAAATCCTGAAAATATTTCGCAAACATTGCGTGCTCTTGGTGACACTTTTTTTAAAATCTTATTACAGATTTTACCCATCATGCTTACAAACATTCCTTTATTGACACATGTTAGAACATTACAGATTTTACATGAATTTACTTTTTACATCACTTAAGTACTTCTGGTTTTGTCTTTGCAAAATATATTATCTTTGCAGTCTTGGTCTGATCTTTTTAGATAGGCAATAAATTGTCATTTGGATCTTTCTTGATATCATTGAACCTATCAATACCCATGTACACAAATATTTTTGCTAATGTTTGTTTTAATTTCTTGTCATATCTGTAAACTTATTTTGGCAACTAATTTTCATTTTTTCAATGTGTCAAAACGTTTGGAGATCATGTACTTGTGAATATTATATTTTTTCAACATATACTGTGTTAGTGCAAGTATTGTGTAATGTGACATGTATTGCACATTCAGAAAGCAAACAAAATAGTAAGTTATAAAGTATTTCTTAATTTTTCTGAGCATCCATGTTGATGCACCTTAACTATGCCCCTCATTACTTAGGTCTGACCAGGCTTAATTCTTGCATCACAATGTAACCAACCCCATCTTATGCCCATCATAACTGAGGTAATTGGTACAGACCAAGCTTAATTCTTGCACAACAATGTAAATAATCCAGTTTAAAGGTTTGTTGTCTTATTCATTGTACTTGTAAATTGAGTATGCATATGTCTTGCTATAGGATTTTTATACAAAAATGGTAGATTTTATACTTTCTGTTACTTAAGTAAATTTTATTTGCTTTTTTTACTGCACCAGATTATAGATAGTTAGCAGTTAAAACATACTCTAATCTTAATTCTGTACATATAAACATGCATATTGTGTATGTTCTTTGTTACTTCATAATTTGTTAAGCTACATTGTTGTAAATGAAAGGTTTTATCATTTAATCTTCCTGTCATTGTGAAAGTTTTTGTTTTGTAATCTATTTGACCTATTGTGTAAGAGGCACTGTGAATTGTAACACATTTATGCTTTACAATTGCCTTCGTGCGGAACAAGTTTTTTTTTTCATAGTTGAGGAAGTGAACTTTTGTTTTCATGTTTTTAAAACATTCATATTATATGTATGGTTGGGATTATTAGCTGTGTGACTCAGTATGTTCGTCCTTCTTTATATGTCATGTATGGTTGGGATTATTTGCTGTGTGACTTAGTATATTCGTCCTTCTTTATATGTCATGTATGATTGGGATTATTTGATGTGTGACTTAGTACCTTCACAGGCAGATATGTTAGTTTGGATAGTAAATTGAGCCAGTACACATGTATGGCTAATTTAAATATCTTTCAGACATAGGTTAGTTCTAAACCTTCTTCTTTAAAGTTTGATGTCATTGTAATGTTGATAAGTTTTGTATGTGTGATGTGTTTGTCAAACAAATTGAGTGGCTGATTGCTGCATGCTATGAAGCTATATCTTGCATATTTATGTAACATTACATTTGTGTTACAGTGTGTTCGCATCAACATATTGAGCATGTGCAATTTTCCTTCCTCCTTTAAAGTTGTTATCATGTCTTGACCACATCTAATCATCCTTGGACACATCACTAATTACTAATTCAAGGAAAATTTTATTAGCAACAAACTCATGTTGAGGCTCATGTACAAGGTGTAAAGCCAGGACAGCAAGCTCCCTGCTGGGAGCTGTCTTTATCAGGATCGTCAACTTCTGCTTCCTGGAAAATACCTTGTTACCACAGCATAAAGCCTTTTTACAATAATTAACAATAAGCAAGGGTTGTTAAAAATGTATCAGGCTAAATGTAAGCTTGCCACTCATAAAGTGATCAGACTACATGAAATGGTGTAGATCCAGATCAGCTTCTGCAGGATCAGTGCTATTTGGTGTGTAAACAGGTTGTAGATGTATGTACATGTCTTTAGTTTTAAGTTGAGAGTGTGACATTTTAAAGTGTAACTAACAAAATGTGGGTTGAGGTTTTCTGCGTGATCTATGGTAACTAGATAACTTCATACACCATTCTACTTATCTTTACACAAATAGGTTTGAACCTTTGTTCGTGTTTTATCATTTAATTTTTATATTTATGTTTAGTTTGTGTTATGTTCTTTACATATTTTCTCTTCTTTGTAGAAGAGAGTAAAGTATATTGTTATAAATATAATTGTTTTCACCTCAGACATATTTGAACTAAGAGGAATTCTTATTGCACTATATTTTGTGTGAATCTTCTGGATTCTTTCAGAGAGCGTTTTAAACTAAGATACAAATTGTACCCAGTGCAGTCACGTTCTCTTTAAACTTATATGTTATGGTGTGTTATCTGTCTTAAATTTCCTTTTTTTTGGAAAACCCCCTGCTTAATTCATTCAAATTTCTTCATACTTCCATGGATGACTGATATTAATGTGATAATTGATATTGGTGAGATAACCCCAATTTTTGTGTGTTTCTGGAGTTATTGCCCCTGGTTATTTTTCTTTTCAGTTCCTTGTGCATACAACTCCTTGCACTTGTGGCTTGCCCATCGTGTGTATAATGCTCGGCCTTGCTGTGTTTTACTGTAATGTCAAATATTCTATCTAAACAATATTAATCTGAGTTATATTAATTATTCTATGTTTATGCAGTTAATCTCAGTATTGGTTAACCAAACTTTATGTCTCAACATGTGCCATTGTTATACTGGTTGTACTGGTTATGCTGATCAGTCAGTTCAGTGTCAGGGTAAGTCAAGTATACAACCATATATGGAATCACAGAACTCCCATCTTTTTAACTGTTCATTCCACTACAAAGCTGAACATTTACATTAATGGATTCATGAACATAACTTATTGTCATATCAAACTTAGAAAGAAAACTTTATCTAAACTTTATTACTAAAACTTTATTACTAAGAAATGAGAAACTTAAATATGACCTTTTCTTTAGATTTAGATAACAGCAACAGTAGGACTCAACTTACTAATGAATCTGAAAGAAATTGTTTCTTCTATTGATCAGTTAGTTCTGTCATAAAAATTCTTATTTCATTCATTTGCTTATGGTTTTATTTCATTCTTTTATTTTGGAAGAAAATCTTGTTGATTCTAAGTCATAAAAATCTTACTTTATTCATTTGTTGATGGTTTTGTTTCATTCACTTGTGTTGGAAGAATCCTTGTATATTTCATACCATTTTCTTACTTAATGTATATAGTATGAACGATATGTGCATGTAAATAGTCATTTGAAAATATAAATAAATGATAGTTGATCTTGTTTTCTTTCCACATCCTTATGCAAGGGCACCCATGGCCGAGTTGTAAAAAAAACAACTAAACATGGATATAATTTAACCAGCCGATTTCAACCATGATAAAGAAGAAGATTTTTAAAAAAGATAAGCAACTAACGGTATATTTCCACATTATGATTTCAAATCACTCACCTGATGCCTGTATCAATACAGCTGGATTTGAGCTGAGAACAGGCAGAAAGTGGTCTGTGAGCCAGGCCCAGGACACAGCACAATGCAGATTAGTGCACCAGGACATTTTGGGTACTACAAATATAGAACAACAAGGTCTTGGCATAGAGACAGATGGTCTACAGCTGACATCCAGAAGAAAAATGAGCCATGGTACAAGAGGTCATGAAAAAGAAGAGGGAGCGTCCAGAGTGTCAAAGTTTGTGCAGTTAGGTAGCCAAGGAAGCTGTACTAGGAGTGCCTGAAAGACAGCTGACATGGACCCAGATATGGAATCTGGAACCGGTCAGAATAAGCTTCCTGTTGAGGAGTGTGTATGGTGTCCTTCCAATACCTGCCAACTTGCACAGCTGAAAATTGACAGATGACCCATCCTTCATATTGTGTGGAAAGAAAGGTACTCTTTATCATATCCTTTCGTCCGGCCACATAGCTCTCTCACAGGGATGATACAGGTGGTGCCATGACAGAGTGCTATGACAGCTGGCCTACTTTCTGGACTTAGAAAGGAAGAAAAAGAGACAGACTACAGCTATTGCTGGATTCATCCCATTTGTGCGAGAAGGTAAAAACATCTAACACATCTATGCAGAAACAGGACATATTGAGGTCTGTTAGTACCCGGGAGATGCGTGAGGACTTGGAAAAGAAACTCCAGTTCCCTGATGTGGTCCACACAAATCTCAGGCCTGACATAGTTCTATGGTCAAATCATGGGGAAAAAGTTCTTAGCTATTGAGCTCTCTGTGCCATGAGAAGAGAGATGTGATGAAGCCCTTGAGGGAAAGCAGACAAGTATGCCTCATTGATGGAAGAATGATTGAGCGCATAGTTGTTTTCTGTGGAAGTAGGCTGCAGAGAGTTGGCAGGTATTGGTAGTACACCATACACACTCCTCATCTGTGTGGAAGATGCTAACAGCCTTGGATATTTATGGACAAAATAGAAAAAAAAAGTTACCAGGCTATAAGTTATGCCGGGAAAATGCCTCCAGTTGGATTTGGTTGAGGATGACTGGTACCTTTGATGGCAAAACTGTATACAACACACCTCACATATGTTTATTTTTGTCTTCTTAAAAGTGAAGTACTGCAAATGCCCTTTTTATAATTTAATAGAAGACAGTCATTTATATGTACATCATTGGGTGTCCAGTTATTAACCCATGGTATTTTTTATACAACACAAATAACAAGTTTTCTACTAAAAGCTTCATGAAAGGAAACTGTGTATTGCTAGAGAAACAAGCAAATAGATAGTTTCCACATCAGTGAAGATCCTATATCGTAGCAGACATCTTTGATGGCAACTTCAAGGTATTTTCATATGAATTGTATAGAAGTGTAAATTTTATTTTCTTATATAATTTCTCCATTTGTGGTCCAAAAACTAAAAGCTGTACACCATTGGAAAGCTCTTGAAAATCATATTTTTAAAATTGATAAATGCACAAAGAATTAATACACAGATATAAATAAAATTATTGGCTCATCCTTGAACAAAATGAACAGGGTATCATTTTTGGTAGAATTTCTTTTTACCTTTTAAACTTTTAAAATATATTTTTTATATTTAAAATACTTCATAAAAGCTGTTAAATTTAATATAAAATTCAGTAATATAGACTGAAAAATAATAACACAGTGGTGAGTTTAATACAGCACATATTTCCATATCCTCATAATTGAATCATTTTGACACACACATGTACACACATATATATGACTATGAGGCATAGAAACATGTAATCTACACCGTTTCTTTATTTAAAATACTTTGTTGTGATCCGTAAATGTCCTGTTTATGAATGACATTTACAATTGACGTGTATTCATATTCACACAGATTAAATATTAACTCGGTAGACTTAGGTTTTTTAACAGTAATTCTTTTTCATAATAGTTTTGATATCTCACAATGTTTCAAGATATACAATGCAATGTTTGAAGTAAATTGTATAATTATACAGTTTGTATTTGTTAATTTTAAACTTAAAAATATTTACTTCAGGCAATGGCCATATTTCATTATCCATATATTTTATTTCACATTTTTACGATATTTATCATGGATTCAAAATTACACCGGACGAAAATAAATGGTTGTTGTTAAGAGCCAAAGCAAATAATTGGGTATGGTGCGATTGCTACTATACGTCTTTCTTCATAGCAGTAATATTTGCATGAGCCACCGGTCGAAGCCAATCGGGCGCAGACATTTTGAATACCATCCTAGTGCATAAAATAATTAATCGCGTAAATACACTGATGACACATAAAATTGACTTAATTAAGAATATTTTGAAAACAATATATAACAATTGAAGTTTTCAGTTTATGAACTTGTCTGTTAGTGTCAATATGTTAATTTAACGGGTTACGGATGTATTTTATGGTTTACATTTGCCTTTCAAAACGTCGGTTTCAAACTTCCGGTCAAAAATGAAAACACGCTTCCCTTGCATTTTCAGAACGTATTTTTGAAAAGTAAAAGTAAGTTATGACATCAACCATGTTTATGCGGAAACAATTTGCACATGTTAAACAAGCATCGTTTCGTAAAGTCGTTATGTCGAACATTTACAAATGTCTGACTAAGATCATAAATTGAACGTGAATGTTCATTTTCATTTCAATTATGTTGCCGCAATCTCTTGTTGACACTAAGAGTTATTCAAAGAAAGAATGACAAACAAGAATGAAAAATTGCTTGACTTATCTTATAATGACTTAATTTCCTTGGAATCTACCATTTTTTAAACTCACAAATCGCATATCTGTGTTAAAAACTTTGAAGATTACAACATTGTCACCAAATCATTTAGTAACATTTTCATTGATTTTGTTTTTCAAGTTATTTACAAAATTGTTATATTCAATCCGCTATGCACACTGCCAGTTATACACTGTAAAGTGTGTAGGCAGAATAGACAGATTGATAGCTCCAACCTAATAAAAACAAGAAATTCACCAAGACCCTTATTTTTTTTTCCTAACTTTCATAATTCTTTACCCTTTGTTAGCGGTAAATCTTCAATCAGAGGCGAAGCAGCAATTTTAGCAATTAGCACATCGGATTATCAGTTCTGATTAACTAATTGTTTATCAATTTAAAGTATGAGTGTAATAAATTTGACTGGTAATTAAAGGTGCTGTTGTTTTATTTATATTTTATGTAAATTGCGTGATCATTAAGCATTTATTGACGATCATGAAATGATTTTTAAAGCATGGAACTATTGAAGACATTTTAAAACATGGTTTTTATTGGTGTAAAAACATGTTTGATCTTATGACTTTGGATTTGAAAAGAATATTCAAAATAGCTGCTTCATTTCATTTTTATATATTTGCTAACCAGTACAATAGTTCTGCAGTAAAAAGTTATAAACTACAATGTGCATTATAAGGTTTTCATCAAAGGGGAAACAACTCAGACAACAAGGCAATACGCAATGTGACTTCATTCTACAAAATTTTAAAAACACATTAAATTACAACAAATCTTTGGCATTTATTTCATATACTAATGTTTCAACATATTAACTAAATAAAACAACAAATGATGCTTTAATTACATTTTATTAAGTGTATTTCGGTAATCAAAGTCTCTTTCGGTATCTTTAGGTAAACAAGTGTCTTTCGGTATTCAGTAGGACCCTTTTTTTTTAGAGTTAAGATGGTTAGTATATTGAATTACCCAACCACAATATATTTTAAATAATGACAGTATCTTCAAGAAACAGAATATATACAAACTAGTACCATATTATATGAGAGTTACATAAATAATACAAAATTGCTACTTTATTGCCTTAACATTTATTTATTTATTATTAACAGTTAACTGTCATGTTAGTTGTGTGGCCAAACCCCCACATGTTTTTCGTCATGCCTTCTGACCACCCACTCTTTGTAGCAATATGTAAGATGGGTCCAGGGTTAGCACATGTTGGAATCGCACTGTGCCCATTTAGCCAGCACAAGGGATATACAAAAGTGTAGAAAGGCATAGTGATAAAGGGCATAAGAGATACAAGTAAAATTATGAAAAGATTTCATTAAAATAATGTAATTTTCTTGTTTGAAGCACATTTTCACTCTGGGTTTGCCAGCGATGACCGGTAAATAGTTAAAACATGTTATGCAAGAAATGATGTCATATAGTGAATACACAAGGAACCAGAGCACAAAAGTAACTCATTCACCAAAACAGGGTCATTTAAGATAGCTATTGCTTATTAAATTTAATGCAATATTTAATTGTTTATTTCCACTTGAGGCAAAAAAATGCCCATCTAAATGGCTATGTTTACCAAAAAATATGTATTTTAATTTGTTATCTAGTCCAAATGTTAAAGACAGTGATTTGGATTTGTAGCTACTTTTTTTGGTTAGGTCAATTCCAAAGGCAAACTACTCTGAAGTCTTCTTTATTGAAAAGGACAGTTTTTGTTTAAATTTTGTAAGTAGGATGCATGTTCCCTGTACCCACTAAATTTAGCGCTTGGTTTGCTACACGTTTTAATAGGTTAAAGACGTAGCATATGCCAAAGAATCGAAGGAATATAAAATAAAAATAATGACTTTGACCATGTTCAGTGACAAGTTTATTCATGTTAATGGGGCAAACAAAATCCCATGCTGGCACAGAAGGGATTTTGTCATTCACATGCTTTCTATGCTACAATATTTTTAAGTTTAATTAAAAAAATAAGCAGTCTGACTTGCTGTCTTTTTCAGAAAAACACTTGACACATTATGGACGGGGACCTGTACGATGAGTTTGGTAACTATGTAGGACCAGAGCTAGACAGTGATGATGATGACAGTGATGAGAGTGAGGATGCTGAGGAGGCAGAGAAGTACCCTGACTATGGAGGAGCTGATGTAAGATCATACACTTAAATGCTATTAACATTAATGAACATAAGGTCTTAGTCGACTAGCTTACGGCATAGTTTGTCATTAAAAGATGCCTAAAGGAATGTTCCACATTCGTGGTCTTTTATTGTCAAAAACATGTAACAAATCACAAACTTAATTTAGATTGGGATTTAGTAACTAAGTGTATGTATATGATACCATTTTTCACTTTTCCAGGGCAAACCAGTAACACTAGGCCCAAAGCCCTAGGAAACCAAAGTTTTGAGGGGGCAATATTTCCTTTAATTATACCTTGAGTGCTACCTTTTAAAGAAGATGAGGTTTGCAACAGTAAATATGCCAAGTGGACTTCCCCAGCTTTAGGGGACTAGTTTGTTTGAGAAGAAGGTAGCCCTATAGACTACCGTGTCAAAAATGTTAAGGTTATAGCCTGAATTTCATTTTTTAAACCCTATTAAATCACTAACCTCCATTCCTTTGAACTGGATCCATTGTTGTCTAATTAAATGAATGATGGTTAAAGCAATATGTCCAAATCACACTTAAAATCTAGTATGAAAATTGTCCTTCTTTATATATATAGTTTGGAATGATTCTTGCCAATTTCTTTGTTCAGTAGGAAAGCTACTGATCAGATGACTATGTACATGTGTGGCACATGAAAACTGCAGACCAGTGAGCATCATGTCAAAATTTGCTATAATTTTTTTTTTTTTTTAAAGTGTTTATAAAAGTTATTGCTCTTAACCCTGAAATAAACAG